>BPLQ01004421.1:0-454596 GCA_021605075.1 Caerostris darwini
GTGATGTTAAAATAGAATTCGTTTATTTATATCAATTTGAATTTAGGTAAGTTAAAATTCTAATTACTTTCCTTTTATCCCAATATTAATATTATGTAAAATAAAATGTTTAGACTATTACTTACATACTTTAAGTAGTTTTATTGAAGAGTATCTTTAAAACATTCTGAGAGAATGCGTTTTTTGAATAAGAATTTTAATTCGATTCGTTTTCATCACTACAAGATTTTTATTCATATAAGAAATCATGAGAAAGAAATAATTTATTGAGACTTTTTAAAGCAAATTTAGTTTAACAAAAAAAAAAATCAAAATTTTCAATATTTTCTTTTTAGCCAAAATGAAACGTAAATATTTTTCTATCATTATTTTAATGGTATTTAAAAAATAAATGAATTTGTTTAATATAATTAAGTAATTTCAAAATATATTTACGCCGTTAAGAACAACAAACTGTTATATTTATATTTAAGCCAAATATAGAAAATGTCACTTTTTCAATCTTCAATTATTTTTGAATCTCTTCTGTCCCATAGACAAAATAAACAGTCACTCTGCATTATTTTCCTAATAATATTTTTTGACAAGCAAAGATAGATTATATAGCTCTTTATAAATTCTTAAAATTGGAAATAATAAAATTTTAATAGCTCTTTTTCTTTCAAACAATAATGATAATAAAAATCATATTTCTCTTCAGTAATTCATATATTCACTTCATTTTAAATTGAAGTTCTGTAAGATTTGATGTGTTATAAAATGTGTATATAACTACAATTTTTTTTTCTTATAACTATCTTATATTGAATGTTATTGTACGTATTGAAATAATATTTATATTTGCTTTGTCTAGAAGGCAATTTCCATTACTTCAAATGCAAATGGAACATCACTTTCAAAGAATAGTAAAGATTTTTGAATAATCAATATTTTCTTTGAATTGAAGTATGAATTTGTCTAAAGTATTTTATTTTTATAAAAAAATATTGCTTTCAAAATATTTTTTAAGTATAACTAATTTTCTTTTCTGTTTTTAAAATGTTCGTATATTTTGATAAGGCATTTCAAACAAAAGAACCAATTGCATATAAAGATAAACAAGAGTATATTAGGATTTTAATGTTATCATAAACTTACATTCCTTGTTTATTTTTTCATGTAGTTACCATTCATTTGTTCGTTTAGGAGATAGCGATAAACAAGCTCTCTTAATCTTTCCGCGTAGAGTTTTACCACCTGCGAGATCAGACAATCAAAAATTAGAATCATTTGACAGATTAATAATTCTAACTTTTCATTTAAAAAAAAAAAGGGAGAAGCAAGCCAAACGTTAAGAAACAAGATGAAAATATACGCAAAAGTCTCTGGATACAAGATTGGGGCTGTAAGGAGATGATAGAAAAATTTGAATAATGTAAACAATCAAAAATTATAATTATCTGCCAGATCGGAAATTCCAAATTTTCATTCTGGAGAAAAACAATAAAAAGCAAGCCAAACATTGAGAAACAAGATGAAAGTATACGCAAAAGTCTCTGGATACAAGATTGGGGCTGTAAGGAGATACTACACAGTGATGATAGTAAAATTGAATAATCTGGACAATACTAGCAGATTAGCTATACTGTTCCGTAATACAATAAGCAGCTATACTATTGCCGTAATACAATAATGTATGCCAATATCATGAATGGCACACAATTATAAAAAATAAAAAAAACTCTCTGCAGATTTACATCTTTTTTGATGAAAAAGGCGAGAAACAACTCATATTCAATGGTGATATGTTTTATGGTAGATAATGTAACTTGTCATAAATAGATCGATTGACGATTGTATGTATTAAATATATGTATCTTTTACTGTGATTTTACCAGTGTTTGTCATGCAAAATTTAGAAAAAGCTTCTTTTCAAAATGCACCTTGTATATTGTATTTTCTTAAATATTTTAATTGATTTGAAGTGATTTGTTTTCACTGGATTTCATAAAATAAAGAAATAATCTCCCAAATTACTAACTCATTCAAAAATAGGCCATTCCAATTTAAGTCTGGGTATATTGCATTCTGTAAAAGATTCTGAATAAATCTGTAATATACAAAAAATGGCGTTGTGATAGGAATGCGTTATCTGCAATAACAAAAAAAAATGCCTGCGTGAGTGTGGTTTTGTTTCAATTCTGATATGTAAATCTGGAGAGCAATTTCTTTAGAACGAATATTATTTGTCGCACATGATACCACTTGGATGTGTTATCATTATCTCAATATCACTTGACTTATTTGGGACAGGGATTAACAACAGCTGTTGTAATACATAGTAAAACCAAATGCGAAATGAAAGGATTTGCTTGCTCTAATCAAACGAAAATGATTTTGAATGGAGCTCCCGCAATGAAATAAAAGTAAGATAATAATAGTGACGCATGGAGAATCCGCGTTACAAGAAACTTCCCTGCTTTCTGGAAGTCTCTGACTTAACCAGCGAGAATTTCAATTTTAATTTTGTAAGTACCAATTCCAGAATCAGGGGAATTCCATAACAAGTGAATTTAAAAATGTCTCAGTATCAAATGGGTGGCAGCGGGAATTCCCACTTTTACCATTACCTATTCAAATCGGGAAAATCTTAGCAACGGGATTACCCGTGCTTACCCTTTCCTGTACTCATAGCCTCTCTACTCAGACAGGGGCCCGTGCTAATTCGCCCGTCTTTCCACCCTATTGTTACGCCACCTAACAGATAATAATAGGGAGATCTTTTAAGGTTCATATACTTGGTAATTTCAAACCACAAATTCTTCATCTGTAATATTGAAGGAAGTATGACCTAAATGTACGCCACTTGTCAATGATTAATATTTGCCATACATGACATGGACATGAAAACCTAGAACTTCTACCCAAATCAAGTTACATTTTATTCTGCTTCAGCGACCAGAAGAATGGTTAAATGTCTATCGTTCGCAGAAAGCTGCATGGAAATCTACGTACACGAGAAGACCAGCCATTTGTGTGTTGCTAACTTAGCGTCATAGAAAGATACAATTGATTAGGACACATCACCATGTCCATTACACTGTAGGTCTGTGGAAAGGTATTCTCTTCGGGGTTGAATCCAAAGATAGCACATTTAAAGCAGACATTGCGTGAATTAGAAAGAGAAAATTAAAACCTGTTTTTATCAGTTAAATACATGTTTTCGTTTTATATATGCTTTAAATGAACGTCTGTACATTTTAAAGAGTGTTCAAGCCATTAAACTGAGTCAAAGAGTTAAAGCATTATTTTCAGCATATTGTATAAAGCATTATTATTAACAGACATTTTAATTTGCATTCAGTTACCACTAAATCTCCTGGAATGTAGTAGATTGAATTACACAGAATACACATCGCGTATTTGCTGCATACCACGTAAAATAAAAAAAAAATTGGAAGGAATTTTGATTTAATCTTGTTAATATTTGATGTAACGTTGCAATTTTTTTATACTTTTTTAATGTGCCTTTAGAATTTTTGTTTTGTTTATATCGATTAGTTTAACATCAAAATCTTACTAGAAGACGCCTTTCATTCAAGAATTCATGTTTTTTGGTAATAAAAAATATCATTAATTATTTAATGTTTATATTAATATATATAATTAATATAATGTTATGTTGTATAACATAATATATTATTTAATATCAATATTTTATTTTATTTTTATTCAAAATAAATAAAATCAATCATATTTAAATTAACATGTTTTCGTAACAAAAAATTTACTGTTTAATTTTTTTCCTGTAGGAAATCACTTTGAATAAAAATCACAGGAATCGAAGACAGGCTTATCAAAATCAAAAATATTATCTTATGCTACAACAGAGCAGAAATGTTAATATTTATTCAATTTCGAAATATGTAGTATCAGAAATGAACATGAAATGCAATCTAATTTTCAATTTCAGGGCAAATTTAAAGCATGTGAATAAATTTATATTCGTAAATCTTTTATTTATAATATATCAAAGTATACTCCAAATTATTTTGACATATAATGAAACAGATCTAACAATAAATGAACCTGGATAAGCCTGATAACAGTTTCTTTTTTTTTCTTTCCATGCTTTTCATCTTCTTCAAATAATAAAATCTTTTGAAAAATTGTCATAGAAGATTTCCAATATTTGGCTGTGTTTATTTAGTTGCCGAAGAAAATAGATTTATAGAACTTCATAAATTACCTCTACGAAGAAAGGAATTTATTTCAGTCGACCGATTTTCTTAAGAAATGCATCTAAATATATATATATTTTTTGCATTACTTAGTTTGCTTTTTGAATTCATTATTCTGAAGTTGTATTACATTTTGAATAAATAGTATGAGTAGGATTATATTGTATTGTTATTTGCATTAAAAGTATAAAAAGAGTGACCTACTCTTCTCTTTTGTCAGAAGAATACATTAAAATGGTTTCGAGGGGCAATAAGAACAATAAAAAGAACATACTTTCATTTTTTAAAACGTTTTCTATTAAATTTAAGAATATATGAACCTTGTAGGGGAGGGGGATTTTGAAGGAAAAGAGTAATTATATGCCATATCTCCTGCCTGAAATAATTAATTATTTAAGGAAGAGAGAAAGCAAGGTGTTTAATCAATAAACTTCTTCATTTTTGCAACAGCCGCATGGGTCGGCAAGGCCTTTAACCTGCAAATTTCGAGACAGAATATGCTGTTGTTTCTTTTTACGGGGTAGAGCTGACAACCCTATAGCCATATTAGACCAGGACTTACTGTTTAAAATAGATTCCAAACAATTACAAGCATCCATGTCGCTCAGGGACTCTAACCCGAAAAATGTGGCACTGAGGACCACAGCGTTTGTTACTCGGCCATCAGGCCCCAAACAAAAGCTAACTTCTGAAAATGTGAACACTAAGGCATCTTTTATAAAATATATTTCCTATATCTACATACTTTTTGTTAAATAACTAAAAATAATCATAGAAAAATGTGACGTTTAATGAGGATTAATTTTTTAATCACCATAAAAATTGATATATTTTATTCTAGTTCTAGATTTCTTGAAATTATTTGGTTTAAAATAATTATTACCTGTTAAAAAATATAAGAACAAATATTAACAAATAAGAACTCATATTTTAAAAAAGAGAAGCACAAATTAATTTCTAGTCTTAATTTTTTGATATTAAATTCGAAGCATTGTTCGAAAAATTTTAATTAATTTTTTTTTTTTAAATGAAGTTATATGCAAGAATTATAAAATTCAATAAATGGTTAAAATTTTCCAAAATGTATTCCAACGGGTTACTACAATCTCTCTTTTTCTTTAAATATTTAAGGCAAGTATAAAATTCAACTTCAGATTTCAAAGAAATATCAAAAAGCGTATATTCCGATTTATTTTCAAAGTCCAACAGCATAAAATCCCTTATGCCTACCACCGAACTCTAATCCAATAAATGTTTTCTCGAGTCAATAACAGTCAACAGTTTTCTGCAAACTCATCAGATAGCCCTACCGCAGGCTTAGTAAACAAAAGAAAAGCACTTTTGCACCGCCTTAATGCAAGGTTGGCAAAGAAACCCAGGAACTATGTCGCCAAGGCATTAAGTGTAGCCAGTAGCCTAGAGCAAATAAATCAGATAGAAACACGCGGGTAGGCTTAGCTTCCAAAGAGAACCGGCGATTCTGTCGGATCAGTTTGTCTTTTGGAACTTCAAACAATTCTAAATTCCCCAAATGGTAAAAGATTTCACCTTCCACAAAAATATTGTTTCAGCATTGATTTTCCTATGTTTTGTTTAAATCCATTTGAAGAGCACTAAGGTTTGTCACGCCTTACTGCAAGTAATCTGATTTTGCTGTTCTAACCCCACAGAAAGTGTTAACCGTTTTCTGAGATAGAACATAGCTGAATAATTATAATCTTCCAGAAGTTCTATTATTTCATTTTACATATATACCCTAATGAAATTAGCATGAACCTAAAATAAATAATACTACATTCTTATGTCATTTTTATTAATACTACATAAAATTTAAATAAAAATGACTAACGATTATCTGATAGCTAATGTAATAAAATATATATTGAAATATTTAAGCTTAATTTTTTTTTTCATTTAAAAATGTTTCGTTATTGGTATTTTTTACTTTTCATACACAGCTGATGTCGACCGATGCTGTTCTTCAAATATTTGGAGGTCTTTTTTATAAGAGCTTTAGAATCTCGTTAAGAGTTCTTGAGAAACAGTGGAAAATTCATAAACATGTATACTGGAGCATATATTCTATTCCCATGATTTCATGAATATTCATTTTATTTAATCAAAATGGGTCCTTTAATGAGAATTTAATTCTTATACAATATATATGAATTATATATAGATAAATTTTGAATACTGGTTCTCTAACCGTTTATTAATGAACATTTGTGAGAAAATTGAATTTCTAAACATAAAAAAATTGCTTGAATTTTTAAAAAATTACTCCTGACTAATTTTAAAAGTACAAGTATATATTGCAGCTAACATACATTTTGGATTATAACTTGATTTGCAAATCATGTTAACGGTGACGATTTTTTAAAAACTTTTTTAAAGTGAATTTCAAAAAAGCTTAAAAAAAGCAAGAAAGGGAAATTGAAGTGAAAAAAAATCTTCAACAAATTGTTAGTGAAAGGTTATCAACTTTGTTATCCTTATCAATTAAACATTATCATATGGTTTCCAACAGCCTCATGATTTTACAATTACCCCTGTGATAAAAGGACCACCCTGCCAGCATCTATTCTAAATATACTACGCTTTCTTCCTTTAATTGTGTATATTCCAGATATTGGTATACTAAAAGCTTCTGCAAGTTTTCTGTGGGTTTTATTCGTTTTTTCTTCATTTATATAAGCTACTTTCAAGTTAACTACATTTTAATAAGATAGAAGCACATTTCTTTCACATGTAAGCACTATTTTGTAAAAATTCATCATCCACATTAGTATAAAATCAGAAGGCTAATTATCTTTACAATTATGATACTCCCACAAGCCTTAGAGGTAAAGTCATACAAAAGATCAGCAAAAACCGGTATTTTTATAGTTCAATAATAAAGAAACCACTCAATAACAGTAACAGATAATGCAAGTCCCTTATCTGTTTCCTTTTCTTCCAGAAATTATGGAAATAAACTATTATAGAAAAACATCTGCAATAATTAACACGAAGATTATAGAAGATTATTTTTCAAGTAACGAGATCACTAACAAATGTTGAACTAAAAAACATTGGATTACCAGCAGTTATTCCCTCCACTATTACAAAGATTTAATTCTTGCAGACTTTTAAGTTCGTTTAAGCTCCATGTGGGCACATCTGATGTTTGCTTTCAATTATCCCGCCTGATCTTATTTACAAAACAAAAAATAAATCCTCCTCTAATACAAAAATAATTCAATAACTTAACAGAGAGTAGGACGGTTAATGTTAATTAGTTATATTGATAGTTAGTATCAGTTATTTTTTATGCTAGCTATTCTAATGTTCTCATTATTAACTAATGCTTGTTATAACTTCATTGAAATTATCGTCTTATACATTTAATTATATTTAAAATGGTTGAAGTTAATTTTAAAAAGATTATATTTTCTTTTAAAAACCTCAGAATGTTTTTTTATGTATCCCATGATTTTATAAATATTCACTTTTTTTTTAACAAGAATGGGTCCCTTTAATGAGAATTTAATTCTTATACAATATGCACGAATTGGAAAATTTCAAATATCTATGCTCTAACCGTTTATCAATGACTGTAAAAGAATTGAATTTCTAAATGTAAAAAGTATGCTTGAATTCTTTTTAAAAAAATACCCCTGACTGATTTTAAAAGCCCTGACATATATTGTAACTAACATACATTTTATAACATGATTTGTAAATCATGTTAAAGGTGACGCTTATTTTAAAATGATAATTAGTGGATTTCAATAAAATTCAATAAAGTGAAACAAAATGTCAACAAAATGTTAGCTCACTTTCCTAGTAAAGGTTTATCAACTCTGTCATCATTATTAATTGATTATCAACAACAACCGGTTTATAATAATCTCTCTATTTTACAATTAGCCCTGTAGTAATGGTGGAATTGTACACAAAATTTCGTTTTTTTACAATGACTTTCTGCCTCGACGGATTATTGGTAAAACTACTTTCGCTCTGCTTGTATACGAAGCACGTACAATTTTTATCAATTGTGTCACGAAACTATATTTATCAACTGCCTGCGTTTTTACTGTGTCACGAAACACATAAACGTCGTATGAGATTCTAAATTTTTTATAAAAAATTCATTGATGTCATTTTACAAACATTTGTAGCATTCGTTTTCCAGCAAACCGTTTTGAAATCGTCTTTGAAGTCCATCGGCATCAATGAATTCTTGAAAAAGTATTTTTTAGCTCTTACTTATTCTAAGGATAATTATCCATTTGTGATTTTGAAATAAGACACTCTACTAGAGCATCTTCAACCTCCTTAGCCAATTCAGAGGGTTTTCAGCCTCCATTCTACTTATACTGCACTTTCTTCCTTTAATTCTATATCGATATCGCATAAGCCTCTTTAAAATCTCTGTGCATTTTATTCATATTTACATCATTTATGACTAGATTTATGGATTTCTTGCGAATGTACAAACTATTTTGTAAAAATGCCTAATCCAGATTAGTATAAAATCAGAAGGCTAATTATATTTGCAATTATGATACTCCCACAACATTAGATGTAAAATCATACTAAAGATCAGCAAAAACTGGAATTGTCATAATTCAATAATAAAGAAACCACTCAATAAGAGTAACGGATAATGCAAACCATTTACATTTTTCCTTTTCTTCCAGAAATTATGGAAATAAACTACTACAGAAAAATATCAACAATACATTAAAACACAAAGTTTATACAAGCTTATTTTTCAAATAACGAGATTACTACCAAATGCTGAATTAAGAAGTATTGAATTACCAGCAGTTATTCCACCCACTGTTGCCAAGATTTAGTTCTTACAGGCTTTTAAGTACGTCTAAGCTCCATGTGGGTACATTTGAGGCTTGCTTTCAATTACCCAGTCTGATCTTATTTACTAAACAAAGGTTCGAACTCTAAGATGCTTTAAGTACAATTTGCTTTAGTATCAGTATCATTTTTTTTTTAATTTTCATTTTCTTTCGCTGATTTTTTATACCGGATATTTCATTATCTAAAAAGTAAAAACGCAATTTACGAAGAATAACAGAAAGAATTCATAGTGATATCAAACATAACAGCGTTATGTCTTAATATATGAAGAGTGGAATTATATTTGCGATTTTTTAAATTAAACTTGAACAAAAGTTTATTATTTTCAATTATTTTCTCATAACTCTAAAAACGTAGTCTGATTTCTTACTCACTCAAGCAAGAGATCAGGCTTCTGATTCTCTGGCATTCTATGACGTGGGGTTTACTAGAAGAAATCCATCTTAAATCAAAAAGTCGGAAACCTCACTGCGTACGTGAAAGAAGAAGGATATGGACTCGAATGCCCTGCGGTCTGATGACTAATTGGCTAGCGTTCTAGCCTTTAGTACCACAGACATTAGGTTCAAATCCTGGCGGTGACAGATATTTGTTAGGGGTTCGGAATCCACGTTAAACTGTAGGTCCTGGTTTAATTAGTTTAAGGCCGGCAAAAAAATCACCGTAGAGTGGCAAACCAATACAATCCTAAACGCCCTCCATGGAGGCATTCATTTCAAATCGGGGTGCACCAGAGCAGTGGTCACCAGAGTGTGGTACGTACAATTAGGGGGTACACAAAAGACCTGTTAGTGTATGATGGTACATCAGGTGAATGCGAGATTCTCGCAGGAGTCGCTGTATTTGGTCTTAGTAGCGTACTCAGGAAGCGAGCACATCATAAATGCATGGATCTAACGCGCATGCACATGAAAGCAATGGAAGCTCTGCCTTTCGAGAAATGATACATCGAATCTCTCAAGAAGAAGGTGCATACGTTTTAAAACTAGTGTATTTACGGCAATATGCTTCCGGATGTCAGTGCCTAGTATCATGTTCCGGCCGAGCAATGGAGGATTCTTGTCTAAGCGGACTAATTCTGCGGTTTTGTGCTATATTGCTATTTTGGCACCAAATTAAAGACAGCCAAGTGACGATAGTTAGTTCAAATTGGCCATTTACTCAGAAACCTATTTATTAAAAAATCTGGAATTCTAGAAAGGAATTTTTTATGTCGTTAGGCCCATTCTTACCCTTTCCTGTTTTGCACAATTTATTTATTTATTTATTTTATTAATTTTTATTTTATGCCTCATTTTATTACCATTTCTCATCGTTAAAATAAGTTAAATCTAAGCATTATTATTACTTTAATTGATAATTTTAATTTGTATTAATTGTTAAGCTCCTAAGAATCAATCGCCATTTATAATTCTTTTCACATCTGCTACTGAAAACATATTTTTTTGTAATTCTCCTTGTAATTCTTAATGAGTTAAATATTTCAAAAACTTTTCATGTCTTATATCTCCCTTTTACTTTAAGACGAAAATAATTAAAATTTGTATCATATATGCATATACAACCTTTAATTATTTCCTCTCAGGTTAAGCGATAAAAAAAGTGAAGATCACTGCACTAGAGTGCTTCAGTGTAGGCCCTTGAGATACATAATTCATTTAGCTGAATTATCAACCGATATAGAGGTAGATGACCTCAGTCCAAAGTGACCAGTAATAGAAAGCAGGAAGTTATTTATTTTACTTAATTAATAGTACACAGCGAAAACAGAATTTTAGTTTTCATAACCCAAAATAATGAAAACCTAAATAAAATCAATACATCACAAAGCATGTCGCTAATTAAAGTCGTATAAACATTTTCATACGTAAAATTGCATAAGCCGGAAGGACTTTTAGAAATTTATCAAGACAACATATTACAATTATTTGTGATTGCCTCTGGTGCTAATCCAACTTCTAAAATATATCGCATCACTTTAGCCGTAATTAACAGGTAACAAATTAACTTACTCACGAGCGAATCCATTGTGGCAAATGGATGGAATTAAGTACTGCAGAATCAAAATTGAGGCATCTTTTAAATAATCCTGACAATCCTTCGAATTGCGAAAGGAGAGCTAATTCATTGCATATTTCAGAGCTGTCATTTAGGCGCCGCCTAATTGGCTGAAATTCTAAAAATTTAAATCTTCTGTTGAGTGAACCCCTGAAGGGATTTAAAAATTCGAAATGCATTACTCAAGCCTTCCCTACAAAAGAGCAATGTTTACATAATTCAATATCTGAACGCTTTTACGCATTAACTAGCTGTAATTGCCATTCAGAAACCATTAGTGCTTAAAATTGGAGACTTCAATCCTCGGCTAACTGCAAACTCAGTGGAAACAAAATGGATTGTTAGATGCATGAATAATAAGTACTCAATATGTTCCTTTGCTTACGCTTGGGTACATAAAGTGAGTAACTTCCACCAGCCTTCGGGCGGTGAAAGTAAGGGGGGGGATATCATTTAAAAGCATTTAATTATCTTATAATGATTAAAAAGAAATTTCATGGAGTCTTTTGTTGATTCATTCGGTTAGATTAAAAAGAACATTGGAGATAGTAAAATCTTCTGTCTTTTTTCTCCGTGAAGAAATTTTTCACGAATGTTGTTTCTAATTTGGTTATTGAATTTTCCTGCAAATATCCAGGTTCGAATAAACATTCCATTTTCATTTAATTTCAGTAGCGCTTACATTAGTCATTTTTCTCTTAAAAAGTTGTTGATGTAAAATTGATTAATCAATTGTTCTATTTCTCATCTTCTCAAAATGGATTCATTTACCCATGGGTGGCCAAAGGATATTGTGCAAATATTTAAGGGAAAATTATTAAAAATAAATATATAATTACACTCTAAAGAAGCTATCACATAATTAATACCATTTCTCATCGTTAAAATCAGCTACTGCTATGCATTATTATTGATTTAATTGGTTTTTTTTTAATTTTTGTTATTTATTAAACTTGTTTTCTAATAATCAATCCCCATTCATAATCCTTTCACAACTGCTGCTGAAATTTCTTTCTAATTCTTATTTTAAGTCTTAATCTGTTAAATATTTCGAAAACTTATCATGTGTTATTTTAATTCATTTTGCTTTAAGACGAAAATAATTAAAAGTTTTATCCTACATACATATACATATTTTAATTATCTTATTTTTCTTATCGAAGTTCGAATAAACATTCCATTTTCAATTAATTTTAAGATCGCGTACATTAGCCAATTTTTATCTTTAAAAATTGCTGATGTAAATCTGATTAATCAAATGTTCTATTTCTCATCGTCTCAAAATGAATCATTTACCCATGGGTAAGCAAAGCATATTGTGCAAATATATAAGTGAAAATTATTAAAAATAAAGATATAATTACATTTTAAAGAAGCTATTACAAGTATACCATATTATTATTATTATTATCCTTAGGAGTTTTACAGAAGTTTGTTTTACCTTGTGCCTACTTCTCTTTAAGATATCTTTGCAATTATTATTCATGTTGTTGAATTTCAATTTTTTTTTTCGGTTTTTCAAGTCTAAGCTTAATTTATTTAAGTATTGAACATTGCTGGTAGCTTTGATCTTTGATCTTCTTTATTGCTGGTAGCTTACACGAAAGAATTTTCAAGAAAATATTATCTTTCTCCAGAATTAATTTCTAAAAATTATAATTATAAATTACATTTATAATTGTATACTATATTCATATGCAACTTTTAATTATTTTCCTTTTAGATTTACATGATTAAAACAATGTAGAGTGCTTTAGTGTAGAACCCTACGACATATCATGCATATTGCTGAATTATCTACCATCCTAATGATGAATGATCTCAGGTAAAAGTGACCAGTAATAGAAAGCAGGAAGTTATTTATTTTACTTAATTAACAATACACCGCAAAAATAGAATTTTATTTTTCATAATCTGAAATATTTAAACCTAAATAAAAATAATACATTACAACGCATGTCGCTAATTAAAGTAGTACAAATATTTTCAGACATAAAATTACATAAGCCGGAAGCACTTTTAGAAATTTATCAAGACAACGTATTACAATTATTTGAGATCGCCTCTGGTGCTAATCCAACTTCTAAAATATATCGCATCACTTTAGCCGAAATTAACCGGTAACAAATTAACTTATTCACGAGCAAATCCATTGTGGCAAATGGATGGAATTAAGTACTACACAATCAAAATTGAGGCATCTTTTAAATAATCCTGACAAACCTTCGAAATGCGAAAGGAGAGCTAATTCATTGCATATTTCAGAACAGTTATTTAGGCGCCGGCTAATTGGCTGAAATTCTAAAAATTTAAATCTTCTGTTGAGTGAACCCCTGAAGGGATTTAGAAATTCGAAATGCATTACTCAAGAGTTCCCTACAAAAGAGGAATGTTTACATAATTCAATATTTGAACGCTTTTACGTATTAACAAGCTGTAATTGCCATTCAGAAGCCATTAGTGCTTAAAATTGGAGACTTCAATCCTCGGCTAACTGCAAACTCAGTGGAAACAAAATGGATTGTTAAATGCATGAATAATAAGTACTCAATATGTTCCTTTGCTTACGGTTGGGTACATAAAGTGAGTAACTTCCACCAACCTTTGGGCCGCAGAAAGGGGGGATATCATTTAAAAACCTTTAATTATCTTATAATAATTAAAAAGAAATTGCACGAGGTCTCGTTCGGTTAGATTAAAAAGAAAATTGCAGATGGTTCATATAATCGTCTCTCTTTTTTTTATATTGAAGGAATTTTTCACGAATGTTGTTTCTAATTTATTTATTTAATTTTCTTATCCAAGTTCGAATAAACATTCCATTTTCAATTAATTTCAGTATCGCTTACTTTAGTGATTTTTCTCTTTTGATGTAAAACTGATTAATCAATTGTTCTATTTCTCACTTTCTCAAAATGAATTCATTTACTCATGGGTAACCCAAAGCATATTGTGCAAATATATAAGTGAAAATTATTAAAAATAAAGATATAATTACACTTTAAAGAAGCTATCACATATTTTATTACAATTTCTTATCGTTAGAATGATTTAAATAAATGCATTATTATTGCTTTATTTAAAAAAATTTTTTTTTTTTTTATTATTTGTTAAACTCGTTTTCTAATTATCAATCGCCATTCATAATCCTTTCACAACTGCTGCTGAAACTTCTTTCTAAATCTTATTGTAAGTCTTAAGTCTATTAAATATTTCGAAACCTATCATGTGTTGTTTTAATTCTTTTTGCCTTAAGACGAAAATAATTATAAGTTATATCCTACATACATATGCATCTTTTAATTATCTTAGAGTCACGCGATTGAAAAAATGAACTGCACTACAGTACTTTACTGTATGGCCTTGAGGTACATCATCCATATTACTGAATTATCTGCCATCGTAGTGGCTGATGATCTCAGATCAAAGTGGCCGGTGATGGTAAACAGGAAGTTCTTTATTTTACTTAATTAAAAATGCACTTCAAAACTAGATATTAATTTTTCGTGATCCAAAATATTGAAAACCTAAATAAAAATAATATCCCACAAATCATGTCGCTAATTATAAACATTTTCATACATGAAACACGTAAGCCGGAAGGATTTTCAAAATTTTATCAAGATAACATATCATAATTATTTGAGACCGCCTCTGGTGCTAATCCAACTTCTAAAATGTATCGCGTTACTTTAGCCAAAATTAACCGATAACAAATTAACTTACTAACGGACAAATCCATTGTGGCAGTGGATGGAAATAAGCACTACAGAATCAAAATTGAGGCACCTTTAAATAATCTTGACAATCCTTTGAAATGCGAAAGGAGAGCTAATTCAGTGCATATTTCAGAACTGTCATTTAGGCGCCGGTTAATTGGCTGAAATTCTAAAATTTTAAATCTTCTGTTGAGTGAACCCTGAAGGGATTTAGAAATTCGAAATGCATTACTCAAGCCTTCCCTACAAAAGAGCAATGTTTACATAATTCAATATCTGAACGCTTTTACGTATTAACAAGCTGTAATTGAGATTCAGAAGCCATTAGTGCTTAAAATTGGAGACTTCAATCCTCGGCTAACTGCAAACTCAGTGGAAACAAAATGGATTGTTAAATGCATGAATAATAAGTACTCAATATGTTCCTTTGCTTACGGTTGGGTACATAAAGTGAGTAACTTCCACCATCCTCCAGGCCGTGGAAAGAAAGGGGGATATTATTTAAAAGCCTTTAATTATCTTATAATAATTAAAAAGAAATTGCACGAAGTCTTCAGGTTGTTTCGTTCGGTTAGATTAAAAAGAAAATTGCAGATGGTTCATATAATTTTCTCTCTTTTTTTTATATTGAAGAAATTTTTCACGAATGTTGTTTCTAATTTGTTTATTGAATTTTCTTATCCAAGTTCGAATAAACATTCCATTTTCAATTAATTTCAGTATCGCTTACATTAGTCATTTTTCTCTTTAAAAATTTTTGATGTAAAATTGATTAATCAATTGTTCTATTTCTCATTTTCAGAAAATGAATTCATTTACCCATGGGTAGCCAAAGCATATTGTGCAAATACATAAGTGAAAATTATTAAAAATAAAGATATAATTACACTTTAAAGATGTTATCACAAGCATATTATTATTATTATTAGGAGTTTTACAAACGTTTGTTTTGCCTTGCGGCTATTTCTTTTAAAGATATCTTTGCAATTATTATTTATATTGTTGAGATTAAATTTTTTTTCATTTTTTTTAAATATAAGTTTAATACAAATATTTGAGTAATGAATATTGCTGGTAGCTTTGATCTCACTTACCGAAAAGAATTTTCAGGAAATTATTATCTTAATGGAGAGTTAATTTCTTGAAGTTATTATTTATAAAAAGTAATTCCAAAAATAAGCATTTTTTAAAATTAAATTTGGTTAGTAAAAAAAATATGGTAAATTAATGGCATTTTAAAAGTTTTTTTAAATAGTAGGATAATTAAAAAATAAATTTTTACACGGGGTTTTTGCAATAGTTTTTCATAGTTATCTGTTTACAAATATCAACATCATTATCATTGCCGCAATAGCTCCATGGTCGGCCGAGGCCCACCGCTGTCCTTAGAATGACCACTGAACTAGAGTGCTTTAGTGTAGGGCCCTGATCTACATTCTGCATATTACTGAACTATCTATCGTCCTGGTGGCGGATGATCTCAGATCAAAGTGACTAGTAATAGAATGGAGAAAGTTATTTATTTTACTTAATTAAAAATACACCAAAAAATATAATTTTATTTTTCCTTAAATAAATAATATTGAAAACCTAAATAAAAATAATGCATCACAAAGCATATTGCTAATTAAAGTCATATAAATATTTTCAACCATAAAATCACATAAGCCGGAAGGACTTTTGAAAATTTATCAAGATAACATATCATAATTATTTGCGACCGCCCCGGGTGCTAATCCAACTTCTAAAATATATCGCATCACTTTAGTCGAAATTAACCGGTAACAAATTAACTTAACTCACGAGCAAATCCATTGTGGCAAATGAATGGAATTAAGAACTGCAGAATCAAAATTGAGGCATATTTTAAATAATCCTGACAAACCTTCGATATGCGAAAGGAGAGCTAATTCATTGTATATTTCAGAACTGTCTTTTAGGCACCGGCTAATTGGCTGAAATTCTAAAAATTTAAATCTTCTGTTGAGTGAACTCCTGAAGGGATTTAGAAATTCGAAATGCATTGCTCAAGCCTTCCATACAAAAGAGCAATGTTTACATAATTCAATATTTGAACGCTTTTGCGCATTAACTAGCTGCAATTGCCATTCAGGAGCCATTAGTGCTTAAAATTGGAGACTTCAATCCTCGGCTAACTACAAACTGAGTGGAAACAAAATGGATTGTTAGATGCATGAATAATAAGTACTCAATGTGTTCCTTTGCTTACGCTTGGGTGCATAAAGTGAGTAACTTCCACCAGCCTCCAGGCTGTGGAAAGGAAGGGGGATATCATTTAAAAGCCTTTAATTACCTTATAATAATAAAAAAAAATAACGGAAGTCTTCAGGTTGTTTCGTTCGGTTAGATTAAAAAGAAAATTACAGATGGTACATATAATCTTCTCTCCTTTTTTGTTTTAGAAATTTTTCCCGAATGTGGTTTCTAATTTGTTTATAGAATTTTCTTATCCAAGTTCGAATAAACATTCCATTTTCAATTAATTTCAGTATCGCTTACATTAGTCATTTTTCTCTTTAAAAGTAGTTGACGTAAAATTGATTAATCAATTGTTCTATTTCTCGTTTTCGAAAAATGAATTCATTTACCCATGGGTAACCCAAAGCATATTGTGCAAATATATAAGTGAAAGTTATTAAAAATAAAGATATAATTACATTTTAAAGAAGCTGTCACAAGCACACCGTGTTATTATTATTTTTAGGAGTTTTACAGAAGTTTGTTTTACCTTGTGGCTATTTCTCTTAAATTTATGTTTGTAATTATCATTCATATTGTTAAGAATAAGATTAATTTATTTGAGTAATGAATATTGCTGGTAGCTTTTATCTTACTTACCGAAAAGAATTTTCCAGAAATTATTATCTTTCTGGATAATTAATTTCTTAAAGTTATCATTATAAAAGAAACAATTACTAAAGCAAGCAGCTTCAAAAGATAAAATTTGATTAGTAAGGAAAATATGGTAAATCAATGACATTTTATCCGTTTTTGTTGAAATAATAGAAAAATTAAAACATACATTTTTCCATGGTTTTTTTACAATAGTTTCTCATAGTTATTTTTTTACAAATATCAACATCATTATCGGCGCAACAGCTCCATGGTAGGACTAGGTCTGCTGCCTGCTGGCAGATTCCTAGACAGTAGATATTTTTTTTTCTTTTTGCGGGGTACGGTTGTCAGCCCTTTACCCAACGCTCTACAGTCATGTTAGACCTTGGGATGATGATAGCCGAATGGCTAGCGCTCGGTGTCACACGTTTCGGGTTCAAAAGTTAGTACTAGTTATACCGTGGATGTTTGTAGTAGTTCGGAATCCACTTTAAGCCCTAGGTTCATGATTGTAAAAGCGTCACGGAGCCAGTAAGACTCACCCACATCATTGCCAAACTGTAAAGGAGAAACTCAGTTTTAAGCACAGTGATGTATTGCGGTGTAATAGTAGGATTAGTCATATTAAACCGGGACCTACGGTGTTAAGTGGATTCAGAACCACTACAAATATTCATGGCCTTGCCGGATTTCGAACCCGAAACTTGTGGCATCGAGCACTTTTTACAAATATGAGAATTTAAAATATTTCATATGAATTTAATCTAATTTCGTTATTTATAGAACAGTAAGAGTATTCTTCTTCACAGTTGAAGATATTCTTAATTAATTAGTTGGAAAAAGTCATTTTTGTTATTATTATTTAGTTTTTTTTTTTTTTTTTATATCTTTACAACTAGTTAACAATTTTCTATATATCTAATTATTGGTAAATCCAAATTATAAATATATTGAAAGTATCTAAATTATTATTCATAATACGTTAATAAATAATTAAACTAGCAAATTTTATTAGTATTTATAGTTGAACATTTTATTTATTAAAATTCTGTTTTAGTTTTTAGCATCGACAAAAAAATTTACTTTTAACCTAAAGCATAATTCTCGTATAAAAAATTAGTTAATTGTTATAAACATTATCTGAGAATAAAAAGGAAATATTAAAAATATGTAGCATTAATCCTATTTCTCTCACCGTCGGTTAGACACTAAAATAGAAAAACAAATATAAATCTTAAAAACAATCAAGAGATATAGTATATCGAACTCAATATAATAGCTTGTTTATCCTCTATTTTTATTACTTTCTATCATAATCTGTGGAAATTTCTTTCAAATTTATATTTTTAAAATAACTGTTTTCTCATGTTTTCAACTTTTCTATTGCCCTTTTTTCGTTAAAGTAGTTCATGCGTGATACGATAAAAACAAAATTTAGAAAAATTCTTCTTTAAATTTTTAACCTGGTACGCAAAGCATATTAAAAACTGACTAATTTATGTTATTTTTATTTCAAAATGAAAGAAATGAGGAATTCAGGCTTAGATAAACAATAATAATTATTTTAAGTTGTTGATAAATGGTCCAAAAAAAGTCCAAATCATTATTTCTTTTAACTATTGATTTTTTTTTTTACTACATCATTCGATAGAATTGTTTCCTCAAAGGTCAAGTTAGAGTAAAATTCAACTAAATATATTTAAATTCCATAATAAAATATTTTATTAGTTAAGATTATTAATAATTTATTAAAATACTTAACTAAATTATTAACTTAAATATTTTAATAATGGCATTTTTTACTAGGATATATAATTAGAAGTTAGCAATAAGTGAGTTTTCGTGAGTTTATATTAGATCAGTGGTGGCTAACCTGCGGCTCGCCTTGAAAGTTTTTTCGACCCATGACATTTATCACACTTTTATAAAATATATTTATTTTATAATGGCAAAAGTAGTGAAAAAAATGTATTAAAAATTATATTATTTGTACGTCCATATATTTACAAATTAACTGTTGAAATTATGAGAAAAAAAATAATTTTGATTTTAAAATAATATTCTTGACAGATATTGATTTTTTTTTAATGAGTTTACAGTTATGACTACGCAGAATAACTACATTATATTCTGCGAACTTATGATGAACGCACGTAGATTTGCAAACGCTAAGTGAAAGAGTGGAGAAACAAATATCATACTAGTAAAATAAATATTTTTAATGATATTTTTTTATTTCATTTATATTTATATATTTGTATATTTAATTTTTAGTGTCACATATTTCTTTACAATGTGCGTTTAGTATCATTATTATTATATTATCTATGTTCACGTATAAGAATAATAGTAAACACAATAATAACTCATTATGTTTCAATTTTTCACTCCAAAAAATGTCTATAGTGGGTCTAAATCTAATATGGGGATATATAATTTTATATGCGGCCTGTTGAGTTATAATGCATTTCCAATGTGGCCCGCAAGATCATTTGGTTTGTTTATTAGCTATTAGATTAACCATCCCCGTATTAGATATTTAAAAAATGAAAAGAAAAGATGTATTACATACCTTCTTATATATGTTCAATATGTAAAGAAATAAATTTGCAAAAAAAAAAAAAAGAATAAATTTATAATGTATTGTAATACTTTACACAGAATTTATAATTAATTTCGACAAAATTTATTTTATATCCACGTTTTTCTTAATGCTTTTTTTATTAAATTTATCTATAATAAAGCAATGATTAATATTTTATTTGCTATAATAACTTTTAAAGATTTTGCTTGAATAAATTATGGTGAATGAATATTTTTTCCAGCATTTCATTTCTCTTGGTACCTTTGCTTTTCTTCTTACATGAGGTTTAATTAATTTGCATGTAACAAATTGTAAGAACCTTAACAAAATATAATATTTCATTAAAATTAATTGAAAAGAGCAAATAAAATTGAACTTAATGAATTAATTATTTTTTATGTAAATATTTAAAATGTTAATTAAGCTAAATCAGGGATTTATTAACTTTTGTAGACCTCAGAAAATAATATATCATAAAAATAATTAAACTAATCCAAAATTAATATAATTATATGATTAATTATAATTATGATAAATACAATTATCTATATAATTATATAACAATAATTATAATTTTTTTTAGGTTATTATATATTTTTATTTTATAAAAGCAATATAATAAAAATACATAATATCTTTGTAATCTTACATTATTTTTTGTAATATTTAATTCGATTTTCATAGTAATTAAAAGTAATAAATTTCATAGTAATAAATTAATTAATATTCTGTAATATTCTTGTTATTCTTGTTCAAACATAATTGCAATCAAAAAGACATGTCTTTTTTTAAATAATCAATTAAAAACAAAGCCAATTATATTGTTAAGAATTTTTTAACAAAATCCGTTTTTTTCAAAGTCTAAAATCACGTAAATTACGCAATAAATTTCTGAAATGAACTGAAAGCCGGAAGAATTAAGAATCAAAAAAATTAAATAAAAACTAACGTAAATTCAAACCTGTACTTTCCGGCTAACATATTATTTAAGAAATGTTATTTAATGTAATTTATAATTTAAAAAAGATGAATAAAATATATATATTTTTATTTTTATTTTTTTTTAAACTAGAGACATCATGTTCCAAGTCTTGCTATATGAACAAGTGGCCGCTCTGCCCTTAGGTACCACAGGTTTCCTGTTCGAATCTTGGAGATGGCATGGATGTCTTAAAATTTTTATAAAAGCTTTTGTTATCGAATATATACACTGAAGTGACAAAAGTCATGGGATACCTCTTAATATCGTGTCGGCCCTCCTTTCGCCCGGCGAAGTGCAGCAACTCGACGTGGCATGGACTCAACAAGTCGTTGGAAGTCTTCTGCAGGAATATTGAGCCATGCTGTCTCGATAGACGTCCATAATTGTGAAAGCGTTGACGGTGCAGGATTTTGGGCACGAACAGACCTCTCGATGATGTACCATAAATGCTCGATGGGATTCATGTCGGGCGATCTAGGTGGCCAGATCATTCGTTGGAATTGTCCAGAATGTTCTTCAAACCAATCGCGAACAGTTGTGGCCCGGTGACATGGCGCATTGTCATCCATAAAAATCCCATCGTTGTTTGTGTACATGAAGTCCATGAATGGCTGCAAGTGATCTCCAAGTAGCTGAACATAAGCATCTCCAGTCAATGTTCGGTCCAGTCGCACTAGAGGACCAAGTCCATGCCATGAAAAAACAGCCCACACCATTACGGAGCCACCACCAGCTTAACAGTGCCTTGCTGACAGTTTGGGTCCATGGCTTCGTGGGGTCTGCGCCACACTCGAACCCTACCATCAGCTCTTACCAACTGAATTCGTGACTCATCGGACCAGGCCACGGTTTTCCATTCATCTAGGGACCAACCGATATGCTCACGTGCCCACGAGAGTCGCTGCAAGCGATGTCGTTCTGTCAGTAAAAGCACTCGTGTCGGTCTTCTGCTGGAATAGCCCAAGAAAGCCAAATTTCTCCGCACAGTTCTAACAGACAAGTCCCTTGTACGTCCCACATTGATTTCTGCGGTTATGTGACGCAGTGTTGCTTGTCTGTTAGAATTTACGACTCTTTGCAGACGTCGCCGGTCTCGGTCGTTAAGTGTTATGACTGAAATTTCATACTGTCGGCACACTCTTGACACAGTGGATCTGGGAATGTTGAATTCCCTAACGATTTCCGAAATGGCATGACCCATGCGTCTAGCTCCAACTAACATTCCGCGTTCAAAGTCTGTTAATTCCCGTCGTGCGGTCATCATCACGTCAAAACCTCTTCACATGAATAACTTGAACAGAAATGAAAGCTCTGCGAAAGCACTGCACATTTATACCTGTTCTACGCGATGCTACTGCCATCTGAAAATTTGCATATTGCTATCCCAGGACTTTTGTCACTTGAGTGTATATATATATATATGTATATATATATATACAGCAGTCACATTAATGTGACCACCTGTCAAAAGACAGAATAACCACCTTTGGCAGAGCGGACCGCTGCGAGACGTGCAGGAAGGGAGTCAATTATGTTTCTGATGGTGCTCACTGGGATGTTGAGCCATGCCGATTCCAGTGCCGTGGCCAGCTGCGCTAGATTATGCGGTTGAGGATCCATGGCGCGAACAACCCGATCGAGGTGGTCCCATAGATTTTCGATTGGGTTTAAATCCGGTGAGTTTGCTGGCCAGGGGAGTACGGTAAACTCATCCTGGTGCTCTTCGAACCACGCTCATACACTGAGAGCTGTATGACACCTCGCATTGTCCTGCTGGTAGATGCCATCATTCTGAAGAAAAATAACTCGCATGTAGAGGTGGACATGGTCCGCAAGGACAGATGCGTACTTGTGCTGATCCATCGTGCCTTCCACAATGATGAGTGCACTCAGTGAAAGCCAGGAAAACATTCCCCAAATCATAATGCTCCCTCCTCCAGCTTGGATCCTTCCTGCAATTGTTGCAGGGTGTTTACTTTCAGACGTTTCATGCCGTTTACGCCAACGTCCATCTGTCCGATGGAGCATAAAACGTGATTCATCGGAAAAAGCCACCTGTCGCCACTCCGTGGTTCCAGTTTCGATACTGGCGTGCAAATTCCAGCCTTCGTTGCCGATGAACAGCAGTCAGCATAGGTGCATTAACCAGGCGTTTGCTGCGGAGGGCCATGCGCAGCAACGTTTGCTGAAACATTGTTGAGGATACACTCTTTGTAGCCCCTTGGTTTATCTGGGCGGTCAGTTGCTCAACAGTTGCACGTCTATTTGCCCGAACGCATCTCCGTAGCCTTCGTTCGCCTCTGTCATCTATAGCCCGTGGTGCATCACATGTGCCACGCCGCTGATTTTGGATAGTGCCATTTTGTCATGCACGGTATACTTTTACCATGGCGGCACGCGAACAGTTCACAAAATTAGCCGTTTCCGAAATGCTTCCACCCTTGATCCGAAAGTCAATAATCATGCGCTTTTGGACGTCGGATAAATCGCTACGTTTCTGCATTACGCCAACGATTGAAATGCATTCCGATGCCCTAGGACATCCTTTATATACACTCCACTGCAATGTGATTGGTTATTTCACGTTGTCTCAAAAGTATGTGGTGGTCCCATTAATGTGATTGGACTGTGTATAAATACAATGCAAATGAAATATATTTTCAATATTTTAAATAATGAAATATATTTTCAATACAAGGCTACTTAAAACATAAAATTTTACTATCTCTCTCTAGTGTTCATAACTTTAAACATAAAATTTTGAAAATTAAAAAAATTATAACAGGAAAAGTTAGGGAGAGAAAATGTGCGCAAATATATGTAGTTAAATTGCTTAAACGTATATAAAAAAAACCAATGTGTAGTATAACAGAAAAGAAAATATCCACCTAACCGCTGCAATCTTACTGGAGCAATAATTGAAAAAAAATTATGTAAATAGATGGACATAAATGAAAGATATGCATAGGCATAAACGCTCATAGCACTTAAACGTAGAAAATGCCTGGATTTGTTTGATGAAGTAAACAAATGAATAAAAAGCTGAATTCTCCAAAATCCATTTATCTATTTTCCTACTATTTACAATATTTTCAATACATAAAGCATAAAATTCCATGTCTATATTGTTCATAACTTTAAACGTAAAATTTTGAAAATTTTAAAATTTATATCAAGACATACATAACAAAGAAAATTCATAAAAAGAAGATATATACAAATATATACAGTTAAATTACTTAAACGCATTTAAAACTTACAATGTATAGTATAACAGAAAACAAAATATCCACCTAACTGCTACAATCTTACTGGAGTAGTAACTAGACGAAAAATCATGTAAATGCATGAACATAAAAGAAAGATATATGTAAGTATCAACTCTCATCTCATTTAAACCTACAAATGGCCCGATTTGTTTGAAGAAGTAAACAAATATATAAGAAACTGAATTCTCCCAAGTCCATTTATCTATTTATGCTACTTAAGCGCATATAAAATATTCACTGTATAGTGTAACAGAAAAAGAATATACACCTAACCTACAATCTTACTAGAGCAGTAACTAGAAGAAAAATCATGTAAATACATGAACATAAAAGAAAGATATATGTAAGTATCAACCCTCAAAGCACTTAAACGTAGAAAATGACCAGATTTGTTTAATAAAGTAAATAAACGAATAAAATACTGAATTCTCTCAAATCCATTTATGCTATTTAAACTTACATAAAATATTCAATGTATAGTGTATATATTCAATGTTTAGTGTAACAGAAAAAGAATATCCACCTAATTGTTACAATCTTACTAGAGCAGTAACTAGAAGAAAAATCATGTAAATACATGAACATAAAAGAAAGATATATGTAAGTATCAACCCTCATAGCACTTAAACGTAGAAAATGCCCAGATTTGTTTAATAAAGTAAATAAACGAATAAAATACTGAATTCTCTCAAATCCATTTATGCTATTTAAACTTACATAAAATATTCAATGTATAGTGTATATATTCAATGTTTAGTGTAACAGAAAAAGAATATCCACCTAATTGTTACAATCTTATTAGAGCAGTAACTAGAAGAAAAATCATGCAAATACATGAACATAAAAGAAAGATATATGTAAGTATCAACCCTCATAGCACTTAAACGTAGAAAATGACCAGATTTACAATTTGTTTAATAAAGTAAATAAACGAATAAAATACTGAATTCTCTCAAATCCATTTATGCTATTTAAACTTACATAAAATATTCAATGTATAGTGTATATATTCAATGTTTAGTGTAACAGAAAAAGAATATCCACCTAATTGTTACAATCTTACTAGAGCAGTAACTAGAAGAAAAATCATGCAAATACATGAACATAAAAGAAAGATATATGTAAGTATCAACGCTCATAGCACTTAAACGTAGAAAATGCCCAGATTTGTTTAATAAAGTAAATAAACGAATAAAATACTGAATTCTCTCAAATCCATTTATGCTATTTAAACTTACATAAAATATTCAATGTATAGTGTATATATTCAATGTTTAGTGTAACAGAAAAGAATATCCACCTAATTGTTACAATCTTACTAGAGCAGTAACTAGAAAGAAAAATCATGCAAATACATGAACATAAAAGAAAGAAAGATATATGTAAGTATCAACGCTCATAGCACTTAAACGTAGAAAATGATCAGATTTGTTTAATAAAGTAAATAAACGAATAAAATACTGAATTCTCTCAAATCCATTTATGCTATTTAAACTTACATAAAATATTCAATGTATAGTGTATATATTCAATGTTTAGTGTAACAGAAAAAGAATATCCACCTAATTGTTACAATCTTATTAGAGCAGTAACTAGAAGAAAAAATCATGCAAATACATGAACATAAAAAGAAAGATATATGTAAGTATCAACGCTCATAGCACTTAAACGTAGAAAATGCCCAGATTTGTTTAATAAAGTAAATAAACGAATAAAATACTGAATTCTCTCAAATCCATTTATGCTATTTAAACTTACATAAAATATTCAATGTATAGTGTATATATTCAATGATTAGTGTAACAGAAAAATAATATCCACCTCACCTACAATCTTACCGGAGCAGTTACTTGAAGAATAATTTATATAAATACATAAACATAAAAGAAAGATATACGTAGGTATCAACGCTCATGGCACTTAAACTTTAGAAAATGCCGAGATTTGTTTAATAAAGTAAACAAATGAATAAGAAACAGGATTCTCCAAAATCCATTCATCTATTTATAGCTACAGATAGAGGGGAGAAAAGTGTAAATAATGACTTGAAGGAAAAGGCAATTCAAATTGCTTATCAATGAGGACTGTGGTTTAACGCGAAAGGTTTTTTAGCCCGCTCTAAAATACTTTGGAAACTCTATTATTCTGAAGTTGACAGAAAGGGGCCCATCCCACTCTAAACATATGATGAATTATCTAGGCTGCCTAATTTCAGGCGCGTGGGCTTTTCTTTCTTTTCCTTTTTTTTTTCTTCTTTTTTTTTTTTTTACCCCTCACGTATTTTAGATGCAAAATAAAACTGGAACTTTGCTTGTTAAAATAAACTTCAAAGTCTAGCGAACCATGAGAAAATTCTTCAACTTGAGAATAAAATTGTTTCAAAAAATATCGATTTCTTTACAGGAAATGTTATTTTGAAGGTAAATTTTTTTAAGATTATCAAAGATGGAATATTTTATAGCAAAATAAATTCTTTAAGGAAGAAATAAAGAAATTTTGAATGGTCTGGTGGCGTTATTTCTTATGAGCGTAATTAACGTGTATTTGAATCACTTTCGTTTGTTTTTTTAACTTATATATCATAGAGTACATATGAAAAAGGTCTTTATATGAGATGGAAATATTTCATATACGAGCCAAATAAATTGACATTTGATATGCTAAAATGTTTAAGGTGGACAATATACTAATATATCTTTTTAATCATATAATTTCTTCTTCATTCGTGCAACAGCCTCCTGGTGGACCAAGGCCATCTGCCTACTTGCAGCTTTCGAGACAGGAGATATTTTCTTTTTACTGGTAGGGCTGTCAGCAATTATATTATATCAGAACCCACGGTTTAAAGTGGATTCCGTATGAATTCGGACATCCATGGCACCCCCAGGGATTGAACCCGAAATCTGTTGCGTCGGGCGCCAGAGTGCTACTCCCTCGGTCGTCAGCCCCCGTGTTATAATTTACCATAATATATTTATTTTATCATAAATTAAATATAGTATTAAAAAGTATAATATAACATTGGTTGTTTTTCTGAGCTTTTATGGTAGTATTGTTCCCTTAAAATTAAACTAAAAATTAAAAGCTGTTTCATTATTTCATTTATACTGTACTAATATTTTTCCACAGGTACAATTATGAGATGCAGCATATTGGAATAATTTTGTTTTCGAAACCACTATACTTGTTTGTTATTAATGGTTAAAGCGAACTTTGCGAATTCTTTGGGTATGAGTACTTTCAGTATTTTTAACAACATTTTGTAGTAAGCAATACAAAATATTTTAGTATATTTGATTTTTTCCCTGAAATATTTTTGTGGGTTGAATAATTTATAAATTATCCATCTTTCATTATTATTTCCATAAATGTACAGCGTACTCACTTAACAGATTTATAATTCGAGGGCCTCATTTATAACAAGATTGGCCATGTTGTTGTTTGTTGTTTCTTATCCCACTTGGCTGGCCAAGCCCACGAGCCCATATGGACTCATGATTGAAGGGGAAGGAAGCAGCTTCTGTTGTGATGGAGCACCCGTAGGTAGAAGCCTGACTTTTGCTCCGTGACGCTCTTACAGTCATAGAAGACCGGGACCTACGGCTTAAAGTGGATTCCGAACCACTACAAACATCCATGGCACCGCCGGGATTCGAACCCGAAACCTGTGGCACCGAGCGCCAGAGCGCTAGACACTCGGCCATTCAGGTCCCAAATTTGCCAACGGCACGCGGTGTTCCCAGGTGGTCACCCACCCAAGTACTGACCGCGCCCAATGATGCTTAACTTCGGTGAAATGGGGATTAAGCTTTTTGGCTCTGGCGCCCCTTTCCCACCCCCCTCAAATGACTTAACTTCGGTGATCTAACGAGAACCGGTATATTCAGCATGGCACGGCCGTTGGCTAGATTGGCCATATAAAGTACATATTCTATACTTTTGTTTGTTTCCTTCAATAATTTATATGCATTTAAAATTATATGTTTGCAGCTAATATAATTTAATACTTTTACACGTATATTTTATATTATACGTCCGACTGAACATATTTAATAAGCAATTTTCAATGATTTTATATTTTAATTGCAATCAGTATGTTGCTATCACAGCATTCCACTAAGAAGGAGAAGAGGCTTCTATTTAATATTACTTCGAATGAATTTTATGAAGTGCATTTCTAATTTCATTTAAAAGAACAAATTCTTCATGAATTTTATTTAATGTTACCGATTAAATTAAATTTACTCAGTATCACGCGCACGTTAATACTCACGTAATTGAATTTTCAATTCAAGATCTTTATCTCTTCGTGTGATAGCGAATGCGATAGCTGCCGTAATACAAACTTTTGCCAAATAAGAATTGCGATGCGTTATTCATATGCTACACGCAAAGGGAGATAATGCTACAGAAATTCATAACTATATGTGTAGGGTTTATGAACCTGCAATAACAAACGGAGGGACGCATTTTAATTTTACGGCTGCCCACATCTTCTAGAGAATTCAAAATTGTTCAAACTCTTACAGATATTATTCTGCATATCTGGAATTTCATCTAAAGGAGTGACTTGCTACATCGTTTTGTCTGTTGCGGAGCATTCAGATTATTGGTACTGGACGATCTAAATCCAGGGATGGTGGCATTTTAGACACTTGGTGTAAGAAACATCATCATACACTATCAATAGTCCCTACATTATAACTATGTGGGGAAATGATAAAATTATATGTGCATATGGCGTCATTACTTAAATTCATTTGCTACGTTTTATGTCCATCTTGTCTTTCTGTTTAAAATGCTTACGTATAACTTAACAATTGCAATGTATATGTATAACTTAACAATTACAGTATATGTATAACTTAACAATTGAAATGCATAATAACGTAACAACTTTTATGGAAATAAAACGTAAATGTTTTTCAGAACAAATGCAATTCCAATTTTATTATTTCACCTAACTGATTCTGGACGGGCCATGATTGCTGCTTACCTAGTTCTGCACTAAATGAATTGAGCTGTATTGTTGAGAAGCCTTGGAGAGTGCATTGCCTAATGACCTAATGATCAAGGACTTGGCATTTATTTATTATATAAATTTATTGGTTATATAAATATGGCATTTATTGGTTATATAAATTGTTTATCCATAATAAGCAATAATTGCTAAAGCTCCTTTGTTGCCTTGTTTCATTGAACGCTATCAATTTAGCTATATGATCATGTCATCAACCTGATTAAATTCGAATTCCACACGAATTGTTCTGCCTTATTATGTCTTTTTCCATCCTTCGAAACATAACAGGTTTAATTATAATTGTAACTGACATTTATTTTGATTGAAATTCGTTGAAACAAGTTGATTACTTGATGTGATTTTGACATCAGAAAGTTTCCATTTATTAGTTGACCATATTGGTGGGCCAAATGCTATTTTAGTGATAATTAGAATTTGAGATAAAATTGCAACGTATAAAAATAGATGGACTGTCAACTTTTTGTTATCTGGTATTTATGTAATTTAAGTTGTTTACACAATAAACCATACTTCAGATTCCATAAAATCCGTTCTCATAACTGTCTGAAATCAATCGTTAAACCGATAAATCATACTTCAGATTCTCAGATTCAGAACATTATTTAATTGAATACTAAGTCTTATAGTTTGGGTCCCGAACTTTGGGAGATTTGAAATAAGATAATCAAATCTTTGTTTTATATATTTCTATCGCATTTTTCACTATGAAAAATCATCTATTATCATGTAGAATGCTACTGCTACTATTAATATTTATGCAGATTAAAAAATATATATTATGTTTTCTAGTATGAGCTTCGTGACATCCACTAAAAATAGCGGGAAAAAGTAAGAGCATAAATTATTATCTATCCCGAAATATTTTCATTTCATAAACATTTATTTAATATAACTAATTTTCTATAACATTTTAATTATATGTGTCTTGAAATTTAAATGAAATATTGTTAATATTTTGATGGTACCTTGGCTGCGAAATAGCCACAACTTTCTTTTGAGGGATTAAAGTGGAAGTGGAAATAAATAGTTGAATATAGAGAACACCTGCCAGAATAAAAAGGCAAAATAAGAGAAAAGCTTTTAAAAAATAAGATAACAGCAACAGTTTTGTTGGGAATGGAAATCACCCCCTACCTGAAGAAGGAGTCATCCAATCTTTGTTGAGTGGGTGATCTAATCTAAAATGAAGAGAAGTGAGAAGATCTAATCTGAATGCTTATCAATGAATCCCGAAAAGACTTTAGTTTTTATCCAGATTACAACATTGTAATAACCGTTTATTGAATTGCCGAATCCTCCTAGTGATTTGAATATGTTTGAAAATTCTTTCAGAACAAAGAGTGTTTTATTTAATAAATCGATGTTTTCTTGAATGCCGATTTCAGTTTCAATTTAAAGAAGTTGCTGGGGTTCTTTTGCTTCGCTGATTCATCGCTGATCTTGAGTAGAAGACGTTTTGCAGGGAGACCTGGTTTATTGGTAGAGGTTTGTCGTAGGTTTCGGAAGTTCTTGTATCTTTCCCAAAAGGAAATATGCCATTTTTGTGCACAGTTTATATTTGGGTTTTTCAAACAATTCAACCGTAGAGCATTCCTTGATGTGTTGCAATCCTCCACACTTGAGACATTTCTACTAGGATCTATAGTTGCTACTTAACTATTTTCATCAGAATTGCTACTTAACAGATGAAAATAGTTATATTCTAAGCATTGTGTTGGCTCAGGTCTTCTGTTAAACTTTTCCACTCGAACTATGAGATAGTAGTCTTTAGTCCGAATATTTTTAGGTTTGTTGCGCCACTTGGTAAGAGGAATTTTCGAATAAGAATAAAATGTTTGATCATGTTCTTTAACTGAATTACCTTTGATGTTTGGTAGTTTTCTTTGAGTCCCTCTTCAATATCACTTGCAGTGGTGGAAACTGGAAAATCTTTAATTACTGCCTTAAATGACCTGCTGGAATTTGGCCAACAAATAATAAGATGTTTAGTAAAATGGCCAAGTTCTTTTTCAGTGAGAAAAAAGAGCAGGTCTTGTAGAACTGAATACAAAAAAATATTGAACTGTTATGCACAAAATATTTTAGATAGTTATCAGAGATTTTGAAAATAACTTTTCCATTAATTTATTCTACGATTAGCTGAAGAATTCTTTTAAAATTATCATCCACTCTCATCACGATGGTAGGCAGTCTGACAGTAGGTGCTGGAGAGATATTTCAGTTGAAATTAGTTTTTCTTCATCAAGCTGCTCGAACGAATTTATTGTAGAAATATTTTAGTGAGATTCACCTGTTTTGAATATTTTACCATATACTTCTTCGTAGGGGAAATAAATTCCTTCAAGTTTACATCTAGATAATGCAATTATTTTTTGCAGTTATGAATAGGACATGTTCCTCAGTACTTTATATGCCATTTCAGATTGTAAATGTTTCTTTGTTTTATTGTGATCCATTGAGTATAACCTGTTTGATCCACGTTATTTCTTTTCCAATCATCACGATATTTTCTTTATAAAAAGACACTTCCTTTTTCTAACCAAATCCTCAATACACTCGATGATTTTTCCACATATCTCTAATGGAGACATATTTTCACATTTCAAGTATTAACTTTCAAGGTTGATCATCTACTGGGATGTCTGGATATGGATTAGTAGCTTGCAACACAAGAGCCTCAAATATAATGGTTAAGGTGGAGCTTTTCAGCTTTTACCTTTTGAGAAAATTGAAACAATTTCTTTTTATTCAAACAATTTTCTCTACCGGTTTTTGTCCAAACTTTTACTTTTTGAAAAAAAAAAAATGATGCTTGAAAGCTCATCTTTTATTAAATTGAAATAAAATAATAAATAATATTTGTTTCCCTTTTATATAGATATCTGACAAATAAATATGTATTGCAACTAGTTTAAGCGATAACAGATTGAAGGGGTGGGGAATAATATTTTATAATGTGTAAAAAATTATTCATAGAAAAAGATAATATATGTGTTGTTAAGATTCAGCTAAGACACTCGAAATTAAATAGCAATATCGATATCACTTGCTCTGTATTTCATTTTGAACTGCCTGGCCTTCAGAATATAATTAAATTATTGTTTTAATTTTTTTCTAAATATTATTTACGGATTAGTTATATTAATTAGAGTTAATTTACCCATCACTTAAAAATTATATTATGATGAAAAGATATTCACACAATTAGTTAAAATCCGTTACCGAATTCAGTTTTTAATTTATATCTTTATCGGTATTTAATTTTGAGCACAACCGTAACAATGTCTAGTTAGAACTAGAATACACATTCGAAGCTAAAATCATTGCTCTTTTTAAAAAATCAGAAAGCGAAACAAGCTTAAATATTTTTTTTATTGTTTTTGTGAAGTAAATTTATCTTGTTTATTATTTCTATATTCTTTGAAAATCGAAATTCGTTCAAACATACAGTTCTCATTTTTCTCTTACCTAACAGAATTATTATAATTCCTCAAAATGTCAAATAAAATTTTTTTTTAAAATCATTTCTATTCTACACATGTCTTTCTTTGCTCTGACCTTGACTTTAAAAAAAAAACGGTCATTGACAGTTTCGCATCTTACAAATTAGTTCTGTTGTTGAAGCTGGTTGTTTTCAAACAAACAACTGAAAAAAAAAACGTGTCGCTTTTAATTAAATCTTTTCGACAAACGCGAGGCTTCTAGTAACAACTGCGGCACAGGAATTTTGTTCCAATTACGTTAGATGACATAGAACAACATACAAGGTTTTTAATATGGATGAACCAGAAATTTGATTAATTTTCTTTTGAAACTTTTGATCAACAAATTGATAGTTTGAAGTGTCAAAGGGCAAGCTATTATTTTTCATCTGTATGAGATATTTTCTTTTTATATTTTAGTTTTAAAATTTATTTTCGTTATAAAAAGTGTTTTAGCCGTTGAAATTAATGAATGAAAAAGTTTTCATATTTTCTACTTATATTGTTGATAAGAAATTAGATTATTTTAACCTTAAGTGTTCAACTATGCAAAGTTATGAAGAAAAATTAGAATTACGTTAATTTGGTTATTAATAAATCTATAGAATATTTCTCCGTATTTTTTAGTTGTTGTTGTTTGCTTGTTATGGCATACATATTTACTTCAATGTTCGTGACAATAATTAATAGACAAAAAAGAATTAATGTACATTTTTTTCTTATCCCACTTGGCTGACAGCAACATCTAAACCAAGTCCAAGAACCCGTGTGGTTTCATGGAAGGAGAGAAAGGAGGGCAACTTGTGTTGTGTTGGAACCCTTAGGTAGAAGTCTGACTAGGCTGCCTTATACTGAAGAAGAAGGGCACTACTCCGTATTTATGTATTGTATGGGGAAAACTCCAACCATCCTTTAGTCCCGACTAAAGAGACAAGATTTTAGACATCATAAACGCCATTGACACTCAATGTTTTTTGAAACAGTGTCTACAAGAAATACCGCCAACTAATTGAACCTTCACCCTACTGATCACCAACGGCACGCGTTGCCACTGAGCGACGGGTTGGGCATTAGTTCACTAATTCATCTCGACAGAGAAAGATTACGAAATTGACAGTATACATAGAGATATAGAATGCAATGGAGATTCTTACCTAACCAGGCCAGTTCTGCGGTTTTGTGCTTGCTATGTTCCTATTTTGGCACCAAATTAGCAATAGCCAAGTGGCGATAATTAGTTCAAACTGGTCCTTTACTGAGGGGCTTATTTATTAAACAATCTTGTTTTTTTTACTACTGTGCCCAAAAGAAAGACCAATCTTTATTTTTTTAAAACACCTTTTATTTATTCTTCTAAATGTATTTCATCGCCTTCACAGTAATCCCCTCCGGACACAATGCACTTATGCCAACGTTTTTTCCAATCCTCAATGCATGCTAAAAAGTCGTTGGCCGGGATGGCCTTCAAAGTCCTCGCCGATTCACGTTGAATCTCTTCAGTCGACTCAAAATGGTCCCCCCGGAGTGGTCTTTTGATTATAGTGAATAGCCAGAAGTCGCACGATGTGAATACGGTGGTTGTGGAACGATATGGGTTTCATTTTTGGTAAAAAAGTCACGAAGAATTTGTGCAGTGTGAGCAGGCGCATTATCGTGATCCGAAAATCATGCGTTGTCTTTTCATAAATGTGGCCTCTTTTTGCGAATAGCTTCACGCAAACGACATATAACACTCAAATAATATTTCTTATTGACTGTGTGACCCGGCAGAAGGAATTCATAATGCACCATACCACTATAATTGAAGAATACAAGCAGCATGACCTTGATTGTTGAGCGACTTAGGCGTACTCTTTTCGGTCTTGCTTCACCTTTGTCACGATATTCGCTCGATTTATCGGTTGTTTCCGAGTCGTAAACATAAATACAAGTCTCATCTCCATTTATGAAAAATTTCAACTTGTCCTGATAGTCAGAAAGCATTGTTTCACACACTTCAACGCAATGATATTTTCCCAAAAAATTCAGTGTTTTCGATACCAATCGTGATTTGAAGAGTTTGAGGCCCTAAACATCTTTTAAAACGGAATTGACAGATCCTTTTGAAATTCCAACATCAACAGCAATGTCTTTAATTGTAAATCGACGGTTTGCATGCACCAAATCGTGAGCTTCGTCGGCTGAGTTTGATGGTCGACCAGAAGGTTATTCGTCTTCAACGCGTTCTCTGCCTTCTTTGAACTGTTTATACCACTTCTAGACATTTCTTTCCGATATAGTTTGCTCACGAATGCCTTCTGCAACATTCAATACGTTTCCGCACTTGAATATGCATTCCGCAAACAAAATCGAATGCATGTTCTTTGCTCAATTAATTCAGACATTTCAAAAATCACCGGAATCAGTTTTAGCGTCTCACAAAGCCAAGCGTAACTCAAACACTAATGAATATTTTGACGTCAAATTTCACACATATGTCAAGGAGAGTGCTAGCAACCTAAAAAATAAAAACAAATTGGAATTCTATATGTCCGGGAAATTTAAATTGAAAATTGGTTATAATTTTTGGGCACAGTAGTACTCTGTTCTTGTTTTGTCCCAATTTATTTAATTAATTTGTTTTTCGTGAATTTTTGTACGAGTTTTTATTTTGTTTCATTTTATTACCATTTCTCATCGTTAAAATACGTTAAATCTATGCATTGTTATTGCTCTAATAGTTTAAAAAATTTTATTATTTGTTAAACTTGTTTCCCAAGAAGCAATCTCTAAATCAAACATTCCTATTTATCATCTATTTAAGGATTATTTCCTAGCACCCATTTATACCAGATCACAAGAATTCGAGCTCGCAAGATAACTTTCTCTATCACGTTTCCAGACAACAAATACGGGGATATAGAAGGGATATAACTTCCGGAAATGAAAGGAATCAAAGAAAAGCTATTTCCACCCAGAAACTATCTAATTAAAACGTATTTGATATTTTTTTATATTATAGGTATATCCTTAACTATTTGAAGATTAAACTCACTGTAACTAATCACTTTGTACTTTGTTTAACTATTATTTTAAAAAAAAAAACCACTATATTATTTTTATACAGTTGAAGAAAGCAATGATATAGTATTAAATTTCAGTAATATTTATAACATTTTTAAAACTTTGAATGTATAAGAGATTAGAAATATATTACACAGATAATTGCAAAATTTAAACTCTTTCTGCTAAACAAATTAAAACAATTTTCGTCAAGGAATAATTTCAAATTTTATTTTCACCAACTGATCACAATTTTGAAACAAAAATGAAAATGTTAACAACATTTCAGTCTTTATATGATATTATTAAATACGTGAGAAATTCAACGTTTTTATTTTTTATTAAATTGATAAGTCATAATGTTTTGAAATTGTTTTGGGATTGTATGCATAATTAATTTTTATCACTCTAAATTTCAATGTAGAACTGAAAGCTAAATTGAAAGGTAAATACTTTGGTAAATAAAATACATATTTTTATTATGTTTAGGTCAATTAGTTTAAAAAAATTAAATAAAGTATTTATATTAATTGACTAATCTTGATAGTTTTATGTTCACGAATGCTTACAGTCTATTGTACAACATACTATTACTTCGATGTATAAATAGGTTTAAAAAAAATAAAGTATTTATATCACAAAACCAATTTTGATTATTTTATATTCACGAATATTCAGGGTCTATTATACAATATACTACTCACATGGTATAAATATGTTTAAAAAAATTAAATAAAGTATTTATATCAATTGAATAATTTTGAGGGTTTTATATTCACGAATGTTTAGGGTAAATTATATAAAATCCTATTTCGATGTATAAATAGATTTAAAAAAATAAATACAGTATTTATATCAATTGACCAATTTTGATGGTTTTATATTCACGAATGCTTAGAGTCTATAATACAGCATAATACTTCTATGTATATATATATATTATAGAATATTAACAGATATTTTAATTTATTTAATATCCAATCCCTTATTTATTATTAGGAAATTATTTTATGAACTATTTCAATCTATCAATAGCTTTTTGTATTATATTAAACACCTTAATTTCTCTCCCTCTCGAATTATTTGATCCAACACACAAGTATTTTGAACTATTAATCTGTGGTAAATAGTCTGTTCCAAGAACACATTACAATGAATAGAATTGACAGTGCAGTCTAAATTTACCATAGCGTTGTCAATTTGTGATTACTGATTCATGAATTCTCCATACATTCGCCTACTGGTTTCGAATCCATTAAATATCTCCTAATACAAAGCCTATCAGTTTAGTCAAGACTGAGGTGTGGGAGCTAATTGCCAATATTGCATGCTTCCAGTAGTGGGACCTGAAGAATGATATGCTTCTGTGGTACCGTAGCTGTTTGGAGGAATATTTTGGCATCAAGTGTGAACACTAAATTTATTCTGGACAATTTTCCTCAAATATAGGGTGAGAGAAAACTCATCAATACAGTAGTTATTTCAGATCGTTTTCTGAATAAACAAGTAGGAATTATAATTCATCGTACTTAAAAACGTGGGCCTGAATGGCCGAGTGGCTACCGCTGTGGCGCTTGATACCACAGGTTTCGGGTTCGAGTCCCGGCGGTGCCATGGATGGCATCCATGATTCGGAATTCACTTTAAATCGTAGGTCGCGGTCTAGCATGATCATAGAGCGTTGCGGAAGTATTGCTACTCCGCATCCGTAGCTTATCTTCAAGCTACACTCACCTCATGGGTAGTGCTAAGAGAGTAACATCGGTACAGCGCTTGCCTTAAGGCATCAAAGACAATCATTTAAGTGTTTGCCAGCTGCATTAGAACAAAAAAAAACTTAAAAGCATTAATAAAATTCATCGCGAATAAGTTTCATCAATAAGATAAACAAAAATATTTGAATTACTTTTAGTAAATTTTTTTTTAAGTTTTAATAGGAAATATAGTTAAAATTTTATTTTACCAGTGAAACGAACTTATTGGTTTATTATTAAACAAAAAAAAAAAAGTAAATGTGCAAATGTTTTAAATTTAAGAGAGGAAAACCTCACTTATTTAAAGGAATTTTTAATTTAGACACAAATAAACATATAAAATGTAAATAATGTTCCGACTATATCTACAGTAATTATCACTTCTACAGTGTTGGAAGACAATTTAAATTTTCGTAAAGAAAATTTTGGAGGATGTAGTTACTAGATAAACTAATAGTGTAATTACTAAGCAGTGTAAATATTGTAAATATCAAAAATTATAAAAAAAAAATATTAGTTTAATACTCACTTGTAATTTGCTGTCAGTGCATTAATTTTGTGTATATAATAAAAAATATGTCATATTTGTTCGTATCAAATCAGTTTATAACTTTCATATGTTTAAAATTACTTCACTTTTAAATACTGTACCTAAGATGTAAGTATTTATTGTTGCATCTTTTACATAGTAATATAACTTTGTTAAAATATTTTCATTTTTGAAGCTTAGATTTAATTATAAATTAATGTACAAATTAATAATAGTTATTGAGTAAAGAAAATAAAGATTTTAATCAATTTTATATTCTAAACTATAAAATTTTTTAAATGATTAGTTGTTTACATAAAAATATTTTAAGGCTTCTCTTTTAATTTGAGTAAAAAAACGTTTTAATAAAATAAAAAACTAAGCTGTTAAGGCCACATCAAGATTTTACTATGATTAATATGCAAAAAAAAAACTTGAATATAATCAAAATCTTAATTATATGCATTTAAAACTTCTAAAGATCCAATTAAATGACAAACAAAAGTTTCTGAAATTTAATCAAATTCGAATATGCTATTTTTAAGCATTTTTTTCCTTCTTGTGTATTTATTGCAGTAAAAGTTGTTAAATAAGTGCTAATAAGTGCTAGTCTGCTTTTAGTTTTGTTAGGTTTTATCAAATGAACACATTTAGAGTGGAAAAATCATATTTCCGAAAATGTTTATGTTTATAAAAATTTCCATTTCATTCGTAGATCAAAAGTATTTATATTTTTATTTAATTACTTTTAATAAATTTTAATTTTAATTTTATTAAATTTTTTCTTTAAATTTATTAAATTTTAATTTTAATTTTATTAAATTTTTATTTTAATTTTATTAAATTTTTACTTTAAATTTATTAAATTTTAATTTTAATTTTATTAAATTATTAAACACTTTTATTTAAAATATTTTTATAAAATTTTTATTTAATTTTTTTTATTAAATTTTTATTAAAATTATTTTTACTAATTTTTTATTTAAATTTTATTAAATTATTAAATGTTTATTTAAATTATTTTTATTAAATTTTTTATTTAAATCATATTTATTTAATTTTTATTTAAATTATTTTTATTGAATTTTTATTTTAATCATTTTTATTAAATTTTTATTTAAATTATATTTATTTGATTTTTTATTTAAATTTTATTAAATTATTTTTATTTATCCAAAACAGATCAAGAAATGGTTGTGACTTCAATATTTATTTCATGAAGTAATCGTACTAATGAAAGAAGAATAAGTAGTCTGCAAAACGCTAAACCAAAATGCACACAAGTAATAAAATAAATAAAATTCTAAAAAAATAAATAATTTTTACACATGTTTAAAGGACGAATTAACTGACATTATTTATTTCTTTATTTTGTACAATAGAATAAAAAGACAATGTCTTAAATTGTAATGTGGTACGAAATTCAAGCATGCTATTAAAAGCACAACGCTAATTGAGTTTTTGTAGGGAAGGAATATACAAGTTCCTTATCAAAGATAAGAAAGCACAATCAGTTTCTTTTATTTCTAACCCCTGGTAAATTTCTTGGCGCCGGCAAACGACCGCTAACTTCCTATTCAGCTTTGGAATTCGAATCGTTCTATTTCTCTGAATCATTTATTTCTAGGTACTTAAAAGTTACTTTTGAGATGATGATTGATTATAGCGTTTTCTCTTTGAAGTAAGATTCCGTTTCATATGTCAGAGGATTAAGTGTATACACAAATGACGCATGCACTTGCATTATTTAATGATGTATTCTTGGAAGCCTAGGAATCACAATACAACTTTTGTGAACTTTTTTTTTTTTTAATTCAGTACATACTCTTCTAATAGTTGCGGATTTAAATTTCTAACCGAATTTGTTTCATAAAGCAATCGTGCTACTGAAAGAAGAATAAGTGGTCTGCAAAAAGTTAAACCGAAATGTACACAAGTAATAAAATATATAATTTTTTTTAAAAATAAATAATTTTGACATATGTTTAAAGGATGACGTTATTTATTTCTATATTTTGTACGATGGAATATAAATACAATGTCCTAAATTGTAATGTGATACGAGAATTAAGCGCTATTAAATATGAAAATTAGACAATTAATAATGAAAATTAAATCTTATTTTAAAATTATAAGGAATTTAGGAAGATATTTTAATCCTGAAATAGTTCTTTATTATTACAAAGTAAAAGAATTTTTTCTATTTTTAATTTTTTTTAATTTTGATTTAAAAATAATTATCTGTATTTTTTTAAAAAACTGTTTCAGATCTGAAATTTATGCATCCTATTATCTTAATAACTTTAATTTCAGTTTCAATTGATATAAATTTATTAGAATTAGTGAATTACATTTATATTAATGAATTATATATAGTTATATTATAGAAAATAACAAGAGAAAATAAAATTTTGAACGATACGTTTTGGTAAAAACAAAATTTATATTTTTCATGTAAACTGTTAACTAACAAATTTTGAACAAGCACAGCTTCTTTTTTTATTAGAGTTAAAATAAACCTAGAATTTTTAAAGTTTTGTTATTTTAAACATTTTACCAAGTGTAATTTAATCTATATTTAAAGATATTGTGGTAAAATTGTGAACTAATTTCAAAGAAACTTATAAAATAATATTATTTTTAATTGAAACAAAACTGTTTTACTTAACTTTTTCATTTTATTACATTATAAAAATGAAAGAAAATTTTTCCAATTTAAAAAAATTAATTTTCAAAATAAGTTTTCAAAATTTTGTTATTATAAATTCCGCAAACATTATTACAATTATTTTTAAAAAATTATTCCTCTGACTAAAATTATTTCTATAATATCCAAAATTATTCTTATATCGAGTTAAAACAAGTCTATTACATTTTAAAAATGAAGAAAATATGCGTAGCAAATTTTAAATTTATTTTAGCATATTCTACAGATAAATTATAAAATTGTTTGAAGAAATATATTTTTATTTCGTTTAAAATGGAATTAAACTATTCCATAACGATATTTCTGATATAAAAACACGGAATTTTTATTGAATTTTCAGCTTAAAGAAATAACTACTGTTATAAATGTTAAAAATACAACTAAATAGAAATTTTTTTCTAAAGTTATTTTATTATTATCTTTCACTCAAAACTTTTCTTCCATAGATTAATATTAAAGATAAAAAATTAGATTGATAAAACAATAAGGGCACCTATAGAATATTAATTTAACTAAATGTTAATATAGAAATAAAATTAAAAGAAAAACAAACTTTTAAATTAAACATAAAAGGAGATATATTTTTACTAACTATTATTACTGAGTTTACTACTATTTTTAATAACTGAATTAAATTAACATCTTTAAATTTTTTAATAGTTTCTTGTTTAAGTGAGGATTTACAAATTTGAAAAACAATTCATAATTTAACGAATCATAAATATTTTAATTTCATTCAGTAACTTCCTATATAAAGGAGAGTTTATGGGCATTCATAATTATAACATAATTTAATTCAGAAAATAATTATTAATATTTCAAATTGCTTAATGATTTGTTAACGTAACTTTAACTCATTATTATAGAATTTCTCAATTAAACTCATTGTTAAAGTTAAGTAATCATTCGGGGAATAAGAGTTTAAAGAACAAAATGCATTATTTTAAATGTAAATATGAAATTTTTAAAAAATTTAAAAAGACTTATAACTTGAAATGTAAATATGGAATTTTAAAAAATTTAAAAAGACTTATAACTTGAAATGTAAATATGAAATTTTAAAAAAATTAAAAAGACTTATAACTTGAAATGTAAATATGGAATTTTAAAAAATTTAAAAAGACTTATAACTTGAAATATATTTATTTATAGATTTATCACCTATTTTATACATATTTTTCCAATATTAGACATTTAACATATGTTCATGCACCCCTGTTTCAGCATATTAAAAACAGATTTTCAGTAGAGAGTTTAATAACAATGAAACATGCGTTTATCATTTTAAAGAAATTAATTAAATAAATGGAAATTTAATCTCGTCTCCATGAATAACCTCGCAAAAAATGTATATCTGCGAGTGAATCACTTCATAAATTATTTTTAATGCATATATTTTTCATATATTTTTTTTTCCATACAAATCTACAAAATGGGTTTCATTTTACAATAAATTATTCTGCATCTTTTCGTATTTACTTCACCAAGTACTAAGCTTATTTTCTGCAATGCTGTTTAAAATTACAGTTAACTGACATATTCCAAAATATTTTTATACATTTTATACACCAACATGAAATAATTTTTAACACATCTTTATACCATCAACATGATTTTTTTCAATAGGTGTTTTAATGAAATAAATTTGAAAAGAACTTGTAAAAGTGAGAAAGCAGCAAAGATTTATAAAGAAAATTATTTTATTTAAATATTGTTTTAGAAGAAAACTACTCATAATGAAATAAAATTATTATGATTAAGCATTAAATATCAATTACAACTATTTTGTTAAGTTATTCTAAATGTCTATTACGTCTAAAGTTATTTTACAGACAAAACAGATATTATAGCAGACATATTTAATATATACAATACATTTCAATATTTATTTTATTTAAATTAATACCAACTTCCAATTAAAGGATATTTAGCATTAATAGAATATATAACATTAATAGTATTGAAAGGAGATATAGAATTAATTAAAAGATTTTTAGCATTAATTTTGTTTTTATTTCGATATACTGAACATGAGATACGATTTATTTAAATTCCTTCTTTAACATTTTTATGCAATCATAATAAATAATTTACTTTGTTTTAGCTGTAAAACGTTTTGAGTACAATGTCTATAATGATTGTTGTAGAAAACTAGTAACGAAGTAATTATAACTATATATAAATTACACATATTATTTTTATTGCTTTTTATATAAAATATTATTATCATTTAACATTTGTTAGAAAAAAATTAATTATAAAGAAAATACTACCAAAAGTTCTTATCAAAACCGTTTCCGTGTAATTAATTTTCTCGAAATAATACCATGAACAAATAAAATATTACTGTAGAATCGACACAACTTTGCATACGGTCTTTGCATGCGATAAAATTTTGTTATATTTAATACAGTTATTATATTCTAGATACCAACAACTTCTTCCAATCAATAAATACTAATAATTCTACCAAGAATTCTACTACAAAAAATTCTAATCAAAAAATTTCGTATAACTAATTTTCGACACAACTTTGCTTGCGGTCTTAGATCACAATTTTTGTTATATTTAATACAGTTATTATAGTCTAGATCCAAACAACTTCTTCCAATCAATAACCTTTCAAGAAATATCCAAAAAGAAAATGAAAAAAAAAAAAAAAAAAAAAAAGAAAGAAACAGTCACTCGACGTGATAAACGAAGTTCGTGTTGAAGACCCTTTCAAAGAAAGATAGCTCAGAATTCTATGAAACTTCGAACTTTTATTTCCAAGAAGTATTGAAGTTGGGTAGGATTAGAAGATTTGGAAGTGGAACAATTTCGAACATCTTGAAAAATAGGAAGTTTAGTTTCAGTACAATTAATATCTGCCATCAATTTATTATTTGTTGTTAATTATCAACTGATTCAAAATTAATAAATATCATCAGTAAATGACTAAAAGAATAAATTTATGTATAATAGAGATATTTTTGGTACATAAAATCTAAAAATAATTGTTGAATGTTACGAAATTTCATTTAAATAAATACTTATTTATTTTTTTTAATTTGTCTTTGAGCTCATAATTTAAGAAACTTGACTATTTTATTTGTGCTGAGCCTGTGATTATATTATTAATTGATTTGTTTGTCTGTTTCGTTTGCATTTGTTTTTACAAACTTTTCTTTTAATGAAAATTGTTTTGGTTGTAAAACGTGATTCATTTTGTTAAACAAAATCATACAAAAAAATTAACAACAATTTTTTATATTAAAAATAACCTATGTAGTGGAATGCCGGTTTGCTTGTGTAGCTCGCGCACAACCACGAGAACGACACACTACATTTAATACACAACATATATCTCATTTTAAACACCTAATTATACATTTGAGGAAAGTTCGGGATGAGAGCTCGTAACTAACGGCAGCACCTTGTTTTGAAGTACGTCCTCTCTGGCGAGAGTCTGGAGGCCTGCTGATGATTTCTTCTGAACGCCGCCGGAGCAGATCTTGCAATGCATAGAAGGAAACATAGTTGCGTAGGTGGAACCATGGTTATACGTTTTATTTTAAATTAGTTTGAGAGCACGTGATTCAATTTATTAAAGGACGCAAATAACACAAATTTGTTCATCTTTTCAATTCCTTCTATTAGCTCACACTCTCCAATATATATCTTGTTCAAATTTTCAATCGTTCATAAAATACTTTTTATTCATCCACTCAAATTCAAATACTTTTTTTTTAACTTGTAGTGAATGACACTGGATGTTAATACAGTTTTTTCAAATATTAATTCTTTAATCAAATTTAATTAATTAATTTTAGTTTTTTTTACATTTAAGTTGCATATATCTACCAATAGATGGCGACAGATAAATTAAAAAAAAAATGAAAATTATTTATAAAGAACTTTCTGCAATATAGTGAAAAAAAGTAGGAATTGATTTTAAAAAATATTTTTTGTATTACTTGTTTTGTAAAATGTTAAATAATTGATGTTAGCTTTTATTATTGTGATTCAGTTTAAGAAATAAAAGTAAATAACGACAATTGTTAAATTATTTTTCCTAATTCCAAACTGATTAGGACTGTGAAATATTTTCTAATGCATTTCTGTGGTTATGAAATCTTTATGATATCCAATGGTTAAAAATAAATTTTATTTAAAAAAATCTAAATAAATTTTTATTTAAAATATTTTTACAAATAAAAATTGAGAAAAAAAAAAAAACTTTTATTTTGTACATATGTGTATACAAAATATTTGTACGTTAAATTTTATATTTATACTTCATAAATCACTACTATTTTGTTTTTATGTTTTTTATTAATGAGGGAAAAAATATTTTATATTTGAAAAAAAAAGTATACATATCCAGGAAAAATAAATTTAATTTTAAAGTAAATGTTCATTAAAAAAATCAATTTATGCATTTTGTATATAAACAGAAATTACTTGAAATATGCTGTACGAAAAAGTGTAAAAAAATCTACGAAAAATCTGACAGAAAAAGTGTAAAAAAATCTACATTTATGCATAATTCATTTTGTTCAAAAAAAATAAATTATTATAATTTATTTTATTGTAATAAAATCAGGTAAAAATGTTTTGTTTACTTTTTAATCATTAAAAATTCGTGTCACTTTTTTTGGCCTATTGCAGATTAACTTTTTAAATTTTGTAAATTACTTTATAAGAAGAAAAATAAAGTCACATTTGAATTACTTGTTTTAGATATTTAAAAACAATCCGAATTTTAAATTGCTTTTCTGATATATTCATCCATAAGCCTGTTTCAATTTAACATAGACTTATATTTTTTTTTATATTAACATTTGCATCGAAATGCTTTAATTGAATTTGAATTCTTAAAAAAGAACAAAACAACAAATTTAAAAAAAAATTATTTTTATTAGTAGCTAAGTTTTATTATTACTACTTTTTAAGACATATTACAATTTTAATGCAAATAAAATAACTTTTTATTAAAAAAAAGTTTTTTTAATTCTTAATGAAAACAATATATGGTCTAGAAAGTGATTTTCAATTATAGAAATTGTAAAATCAAAGTGCTATTTAAATATTTCAGAAAGAAAAAACAGAAACAAATTTTGTTTTTTTATAAAAATAAAAGAATATATAAAATTAAAATATTTATACATATTATAAAATATTATGAATATTTACTTTAAAAATAAATTTATTTTTCCTGGATACATATTTTTTTTCAAATCTAATTTATATAAAAATATATAGTTTTCAAATTTCTTATTATGTTAAAATGAATTCAGTTTTAATCACAAAGTTTTTTAAATTTAAACTCTATGGTAAAACTACTGTATACTAAACTACTGTATACTCTATACTAAAAAAAAACTTTATTCAAATTATTTTTTTGAATAACAATTAATGATAAAAAAATATTTTTAATGATACAAAAAAAAAAAAAAAAATGAAGAATATTGGTAATTTTTTTCCTAAAACTAAATAGTTAATTATAATGAATTTTGTAATTTAAATATTATAGTTCCCAAAAATAATCTTTTTAGAAGAAATGTAATGATTCTATAGAATGAAAAGTTAATTTACGAAATTAAAAGAATTAAATTTATTTTGTTAAGTAGACATATGTTTTCATAATCATAATATTTTAAAACGGTTGTTTTTGTTTGAATACAAAATTAATTTCTTTTTAAACAGTGATAAGCACGATTATAAATATCTTTGATAGAAGCACGATTTATAAGTATAATATATAAAATTATAAATAAATAAACTACTTTTATGTGTTGTACATTAATTTTTACTATGATTTACATTTAAAATAAATTAATTTAGTTGTGTGAACTTTTTATGATTAAAAACAGTAAGTGCGAAAAACTCATGATACAGCAAATCTATTAAAAAATTATGATCAAAACAATTTTAAATTCATCGAAAAGTTGATTAAACATTTTAAAATTTACATTGATTCAAAATTTTGATCAAAGGAAGTTTAAATTGATCTATATAAATACATATTTTACTCAAGTTGTAGTTGCGGTGCGGTTATGCGAAATTCTATTAATTTATATGTATAAATCGACGATTCTTTTCATTTTACCTTCAGACAGATTCATGAACCACTTCAAATTATATTCGTGTGATATTTATAAAAAAAATATAATTACAAAAAAAAAAAAAAAAATTATTAAACCTTTTCTAATTTTTACAATTTATTCAATAAAGCTTTTCATGAAATAAGAATCCTATTTAAAATAAGTATCAATTGATAGAGATTATTTAAGTTTTTTATAGAAATAACATATAGCGTAATGATGAAGAAAAGAGAACTAAAAGATATATCTTTATATTTTACAGATGTGTCAACATGTCATACATGGCTGGACGTTAAAGTGTCTCTGTTGATGAAGAAGTATTAGGGTTGAGATTTTCTTCTTCATCTCAAGACGCCTAAAACGATAGACTAAAGTGCTTTGTTATTTTCTGGTTGACTGCTTGTTATTTTTCCTCAGTTTTCTTTAAAAGCAGATGAATTTTAGTCTTTTTCTTCCTTCATTTGTGCATTAAAATAGCAGATCTCTGTAATTCACACTGAATAATATTTTATCTGCTTTACACCTGCATATTTATGGCAAATGGATTCCTTAATTGTAGAATATTTATGTATAAGACAGAAAAAATTCACCCAAATAAAATATTTTGTATTGATCAATATCAATTACAAATAACTACACCTTGCTTTTAATAATGATATAAGATAGTTTATTGCTAAGGTAATTTATTTTAAATTTAATTCTATTTCAGGAATGCTTGTCCATTTTTATAAAAGATGTTTCTTATCCCACTTGGTAGACAGCAGCATCTAGATCGATTCCATGTGGTCTCATAGAAGTGGAAAAAGGTGGGGCAGCTTCTGTTATGAAGGAGCACAGGTATTTACTTAGAAGTCTGACTTAGCTCCGTGGCGCTGACGTTTTATGGAGTAGGCTTGACAACCCTACGCGCAACGCTCAACAGTTATATTAAACCAGGACCTACTATTTAAAGTGAATTTCGAGAAACTACAAACATGCATGGCCCCCGGGGAATGGCCCGAATACATGTGGCACCGAACGCCAGAGCGCTACTCACTGACCATCAGGCCCTTATAAACCTTTTAGGTCCAATCAGGCCCTTCATTACACCAGGAAAATACATTAACATTATGCTTTTACAAAATATTAACAAGAATACAAGAATAAAATAATACATTTCGAAGCAATCAGTCTGTTTAGCAAAAACATATATAAAAATAGATAATTTTTCATGTGCTTCTAAGTCAGTCTATTAAAAAAATAGTAAACATAGACGAAATTGGAAAATATTGCATCAAGAACAAAAATACATATTAGTTAGAGCAAAGAAAATATACTATAACCTTTTACCTATGCTGCATATTTTATTTTCCTAATGCAGCTGGCAAACACTTAGGCACTGTCTTGGATGCCTTAAGACAAGCGCTGCACAGATTTTGCATTGCCCAGGGGGAGCGTGTAATTTGAAGATAAGTCACGGACACGGAGTAACAATGCCCCCGCAATGCTCTACTATCATATTAGACCGGTACCTACGATTTAAAGTGGATTCCGAACCACTACAAACATCCATGGCACCGCCGGGATTCGAACCCGAAACTTGTAGTACCGAGCGCCAGAGCTCTAGCCACTCGGCCATTTAGGTCCTTATAGACTACATATAGAATTGATAATTTATTAAAAGAGGTTTAAATCAAAATTTAATCAATTATTATCTAACATTTTTTGTTCGCAAAAATGCATTTAAAAAAATAATAGTAAATGAATTGATTTAATAGTTTATTTTTATTTCTTTCATGTTTATTATTATTAATATTATTAAATTAATAAATAATTATACTACTAATATTAATATTTGAATTTAATAAACTTTATGAAACATATTAATAATTTTAAGAAAATATGTTAACAATATTTTTAAAAAATCAAAAACACATTAAAAAGTTCAAAGTTTGATTAAAATACAATAGAAGAAATTATATAATATTTATTAAGTAACAACGCATAAGAAATTAATCGAATTAAATGATATCAACGAATATCAAATTAAATGATGCATGAAAAAATTGAAAAATTGATTTTTGAAATTTATAAAATAGTTCAAATAAAAAAGTAGAAAAATCCTATTTTACGAAACTTTAATGAATCTTTATTTAAAAATAAAATAATTCACTTTCATACGAAATATTTAACAGCATATTATTGGAATTCTGCTAAAACTGGTAAATTAATATTGCGCCATTTTTAAAATGACTGCAAACCGCACTTGCCTTTAATAAACCTCTTGCTCATTAAAATTGTGTATTTAATTTCATAACCTTTTCAAAATGTGCTGATATTAAATTCTAAATTTAAAATCAACTCAATCTTTTCTTTAACCGTAACTTCAGTATCACATCTCTTGAATAACAGAGAAGCCCTGAAATAGCAATTCTTAAAAGGGAAAGTTTTTAACGATTCTGTTTAATTTCACATATGTTACTTTATTTTCTTCCTTGTTCTTGTCTTTATTTTTAATTAAAAACAGACTGCCAGGCTTCTTACAGTGTAATTAAACGATGAATAAATCTAATATTATAAAAGATAAGTATGCCTTCTTAAAATTTCTGAAACTATAGAGTAAAATTATACCGAAAATAAGATTACTAATATAAATAACAAATTTACATTCCAGATTTTTCAAAGAGAAAAAAATGTATTATAATAACATTTTAAATAATAATGTTTATTAAATGTGAATGTATTATAATATGTATTATATGTGAATGTATTATAATATGTATTACAATATCTTTTAATGCATTGGAAAGTCATTATTAATATACTTCGATACAAACGTATTTCTTTAAAGAAACACAATGACAACAAATATCATTGATAGTTAGTGTACAAGAATATACAAGAATATATAAGAATATACGTTATAATTAAAAATGCTTAAACAAATCGTTTAATATTATTGATTATTAATCTTTCATATTGATTCCTCATAAAGTAGTTGATATATTTCCTGACGAAATCAATGCCTTGCAATTACAACTAACCATACTATTCAAATCAATGAATTTATTATTCGCAGAATAAAGAAAGCTGTTCTTAATGAATACTATACATTTTTGATGAAACCACATCTAATTAAATTGAATAATAAATTAATTTTGTTAATCCTCTTAAAAGTTTGTATCATTAAAGAATTAATTAAGATATATATTTCTGATAAGACTATGCCTAATGAAATTAAATCGCCGAATTATATTATGAGAAATATTTAATATGTTATTACATAACTCCCATTACTAATCTAATTTCAAAATTCATATGTAATTATTAATCACCAAGTTACTGCTAATAGTTTAAATTACCATTTCCATCATATTTTTATAATAGGGTATTAGCGTGTAATTCGGTAGATAATATAATCCTATATTATCTACAGCATGGATAATTAGCACTAGTAATGGTACTAATAAATAATTGGTACTAGTAATTGTACTAATAAATATTTGGTACTAAAATGAGGCAAATGCCAATATAATGAATGTTATTCAAGTCAACCCCAGTTGGAGTTTTAAACAAAACATAATCTACCATTAAATTATAAATAAGACAAATTATTCTTTAGGGGTTGTGAAAGGGCCCCAAAAGGGTCATATCATGCCGCAGAATCACAAATGGTCATCTATGCAGTTTTGCATATCTGTACTACTTCGTGTCCAGCTTCTGCTCTTTACATTAACTGCATTGGATACTCTATGGAACAAATTAACATGTCGACTGAAAAGTTCATAGGCTGACACATAGAAGGCGCTACTAGTATTAAATTCATATGATTTTTAGTTAGCCTTAACCTTCAAAAGACACGTGTATAAATTTAATAGCTGTTTCACTATTAGTATGGGAGTTATAGTATTTTTAGTGAAGCAACTTTTGTTAGTTTGAAAAAAGGGATAAAAAAAGTATTTCGTGTGTTAATAAAGCATTGCCTTTTGGCGAAAAAAACACTATTGAAGCCAAGGCTTGGCTTGATAAACATTATTCGGACTTCGCACCAGGAAAATCAACCATAGAGAAGTGGTTTGCTAAATTTAAACGAGGCGAAATGAGCACCGAGGACGATGCACGCTGTTGCCGACTAAAACATCAAAAAAGTCCACAAAATAATTTCTGATAACCGTAAAGTGAAGCTGATTGAGATAGCTGAGACCCTAAAGATATCAAAGGAACGTGTTGGACATATAGTGAATGAATATTTGGATATGCAAAAGCTCTATTCAAAGTGGGTGCCACGCGAGCTAACAGTCGACCAAAAACAACAACGAATCGATGATTCTAAGCAGCGTATGGAGCTGTTCAATCGTAAGAAACCCGAATTTTTGCGTCGATATGTGAGAATGTATGAGACGTGGCTCCATCATTTCACACCGGAGTCCAATCGACAGTCAGCCGGGTGCACTGCACGTGATGAACACTAAAAATGCTATAACTCACATACTAATAGTGCAACAGCTGTCAAATTTATACACGTGTCTTTTTTTAAAATTATATGGATTTAATACTATGGATTTAATACTGACTAGTGCCATCTTTACTTGGTTTACTTGACCTAGCATGACTTTTTGAGTAAACTTGTAAAAACATTTACCTTGACTTGGTTTACTGGGAAGTTTGGAATGGAATATGTTTCTGAACTTTCTTTTTGATGACCTAGGTAAATAACTTTTTTGAAAACATTTGCAAGAACAGAAGTTGAGAAAGTCAACTGTTTTCCAGTATTGTCATATTTTTATTATAAGTGGATGATGAAACTGGGAAAGTGAGACAAAAAAAAAGAAATTTTATCTTTCAACTAAGATAATCTTTACAAATCGCAGATCTGCTTAAAGAATTGGAAAACTAAAAAGGGGGATTTAGTTTTTATATGAAGTTAATTTTTCAAAAATAGATGAACATAACTGACACATTCTGGTTCAACAACAAAAAAATTCGGGTGAATTTTATAAAAAAATATCTGCGGAATATTGGTTATTACTCTTGGTGTAAAAGTAAAAAAAAACGGAAGAAAAGAAACCCTTTTAAAATTATACCAACTTTAATGCAAATAAAAAAGAGTTCCAGAGAAAATTCATTTTAGATCTATGCAAGAAAAATCCATCTAGTACCATCCCATTCATTGAAGCATCAAATAGAATGTCATGATATTTCACGCTTTGAAAGCACCTTTGCTGAAAAAAGGTCGTTTACGCTGAAATGGGAAGAAATATCTCCTGGCAATTTTATGATAGATGTTATTGAAAAGTGTTTCGCCACATTAAGCATTGAAAGGCCGAAAGGTAGGAAATCTCAGAAAAGAATGTTATGAAATTTTCTGATGTATTGTTGTCGATCGCATACGGTTTTTTTACTCCGCATGTAAAAGATGCTGAATGTATTGTATGTATTACATGTTATTATCCAAAAGCTAAAGTATGACTTCGAATTTCGAAGTATATTTTCAAAATATATTGAATATATATTTTAAATTCAATAGAAAACAGAATATTTTGTGACGAATTTAGATATGTTTTTTATTTTGTTTATCGAATAAAAGTAATATATTTGTGTTATCTTTCTCTGAAAATCCCCTTTTTGACAACTTTTGAATCTTTACATAAGTAGATTTTGCAAGTAGTAGAAAGTATAGTCAAAGTAAGCTAAGTTATAACTGTCATCTAAAGCTATATATTACTAGAGGACTGATTGATAATGTAACTTTTTAAAGATACTATTGCGTCCAAAAAGTAAGACCAATTTAAAATTCTTGGGCTTATGGAATTTCCTTTTTTTTTCTTTTTTAGATTTCTGGCAATGTCCTTGACATCTGTGTGAAATTTTATGTCAAAATATTCATTAGTGTTTGAGTTACGCTTGGCTTTCTGAGGCACTAAAACTGATTCCGGCAATTTTTGAAATGTCTGAATTAATTGAGTAAAGAACATGCATTAAATTTTGTTTGCTGAAACGTATAGAATGTTACAGAAAGCATTCTGTGAGCATTCCTTTATCGGAAAGAAATGTTTAGAAGGGGTATATACAGTTCAAAGAAGGCAGAAGACGCGTTGAAGATGAATAGCCCTCTAGTCAACCATAAACCTCAACCGACGAAGCTCACGTCCAAAAAATTAAAGATTTGGTGCTTGCAAACTGTCGATTTACAATTAGAGATCTTACTGATGATGTCGTAATTTCAAAAGGATCGGTCAATTCCATTTCGGGCCTCAAATGCGTCAAATCTGGATTGGTACCGAAAATACTGAATGCACCAGCTCACACTGCATTGAATCTTCGTGACTTTTTCACCAAAAATGAAACCCATATCGTTCCAAAACCAGCGTATTCACACCGTCCGATTTCTGGCGATTCCCTAAACTCAAAAGACCACTCCGGGGACACCGTTTTGAGTCGATTGAAGAGATTCAGCATGAATCGAAGCGCGCTTTGAAGCCCATCCCTGATTTTTTAGCATGCATTGAGTATTGGAAAAAAAATTGACATAAGTGCATTGTGTCCGGAGGGGATTACTTTGAAGAGGATGAAATAAATTTGGAAAAATAAAGATATTTAAGGTCTTACTTTTTGGGCACAGTAGTATCGGCAAAGGCTTTGGAGTAATAAGGTATAATGATGGATGGTGGGTAATAATAAGTATCATAAGTAATAATGGATGGTGTAATAAGACAAAAATAAAAATTACTTTATTTTTTCTCTGAATGATTAATTTATATTGTATCTGTTGTTCTTTCTTATTCCACTTGGTAGACAGCAACATCAAGACCAAGTACAAGATCCCGTGGATGGAGGGAAAGGGCGGGCAGCTTCTGTTGTGATGGAATACCCATAGGTAGAATTCTGTCTTGGCTCCATGACGCTTTCTTTTTATGGGGTACGGTTGTCAGCAATACTCTCTAAAATCATATTAGACTGCGACCTACGGCTTAAAGGGGCTTTCGAACCACTACAAACATTCATGACACCGCCGGGAGCCAAACTGGAAACCTACTGAGTGCCACTCAGCCATCAGGTCCACATATTAAATTTAATATTATACACTCATGTCCATAAATTAAGGATAATTCAGAATCCCACAGAAATTGGACTAAAAAAACTCTAAAATAAAAATTTCACCTGTAGAATTATCACACACATCTTGAAGAAGAATATGAAAATTACAGGAAACCACCAGATGGCGTGGATAGTACGTCACAATGACGAGAGGGGTATATAAGGAATGGTGGCAAAGAAGTAAAATTGTTCACAAGCGCTTTAAAAGCCTTTCAGCGCAATAACCGCATAGTTATGGCACAAAGAAAGCATTTGGATGATTTTTTACGTGGTAGAATTATCGGACGACGGGAATGAGGACGTACCCAGCTGGAAGTATCCGAGGAACTTGGAATCGCCCAGAGTGTCATCTTCAGGCTTTGGCAATGATTCCAAGATGATGGTAATGTGAGTCCATATGCTCGTAGGCCCGTCAGATGTTTCCCACTTACCGCAATTCACTGTCGCCTGCGATTAACCTGAAGTAGAGAGCATGCATTGTGGACATCGCAACAGTGGTCTTCTGTTATGTTTTCCGACGAGTCCAGGTTTAATTTGCAGTCTGATTCTCGCCGGACTTTCATATGGAGAGCGGCAGGTACCCTTTACCACCAAGAGAACACCATTGAACGACACCGTTACAGTGGTGCAGGATGACTCGTTTGGGGAGGAATTATTCTTGGTTCCAGAACTGACCTGCATGTTCAGAGTGTAACGATGACAGGCCACATCTATCGGGATGTCATTCTGGAACAACATGTACGTTTGTTTCGGGGCGCCATGGGGGCTGAATTTCTGTTTATGGATGACAACGCCCGTCCTCACCGTGCAAACATTGTAGACGAATGCCTTCAATTGGAGGATATCACCCGTATGGATTGGCCAGCATACTCACCGGACTTGAATCCAATACAGCATGTGTGGGATATGCTTGGCCAACGAATTGTAACCCGTCAACCCCCTCCCACCTGTCAACCGGAACTTCGGAGGGCATTGCTTGATGAGTGGTGTAATATTCCCCAAGATCAGATTTATAATTTGATACTCAGCATGCCTAGGCGTTGTAAGGCCTGTATTGCATCGTCCGGTAGACATACTCCATATTAACCATCATACTAACCATGTTATACTATTTTTTTGTAAATAGGTTCTTTTTTGAAATTTGCTCCAGGGAGTAAAAATCGCAATTTTTATTAATTATGTCAAACTTATAGCATCTTTTTTGCTCTTTACCTTTTGTTTAATAAATAGACTTTACAAATAAGTCAACTTTGTTTTGCTACTGTCTCTTTCTTTGCCTGAACTTCATTATCCTTAATTTATCGACATGAGTGTATATTGTTGTTATGCATTGTTTTTACTTTTTATTAAATATTTCCACAACATGTTACCACAAATTTCTCAAGCATCTGTGACGTTGAGGTAGAGCTTTGAACTTAAGAATTAAAATTCCCCGGTTAGAATCTAGCAGACGGCTAAACTGTATATTTCTACAAATAATTTGTTTTGACATTCTATATTTTTGTTTTAGAATTGAATATACATTTCGCGTCTAGAACAGTAGTCTGGAAAATCCTATTTTTGCAGGAAAAATAAAATCTTATCCTATTATCCCATACATCCTATTTTTGTATATATTATCATCCTATACATCCTATTTTTTCATCTATATATTATCCTATACATCTTATTTTTGTATATAAAATGTTATACAGTCAATCTTGCCATATTCACAACCAACTGTAGTTCCATAAGTCTATTAATAAACGCTATCTCGCATGGAATTGTCTGATATTTTATTGTTGCATATTATAGTAATATATATTATATATTTTCATAAATATAATTTTCCATTTCACATGGGAAAAATTTTGTCGTTATAAGCATTTGGACAATGTAGCCTCCGCAATAATTTTTTTTATTGGAGTATTTTTGGAATGGGAATCAAATCTTTTAATCTTAAGGAATATTATTCACTTTAACAGTACCATTCGAAAATATCTTTTTTTTCACAGTCTTTTAAAATATTGTAAGAATTTGGGATATTTGTGAAGAATATAAGGATACCAACATTGCTATTCAAATAACAGCAAAACACAGTATTAAACTGAAGGATAATTAACATCGCTATATGGCATAACATTAAATTACATAAACTTAGATGCTTTCTTGCTTCAAATAGAGATTTTTACTATGCAGATGTCAGTACATAATTTAATACAAGTTCCATTCTGAATACTTATTTGAACTACTAAGACATTAAATTACAACATGCTTTTATATCTTAATAATAGAAAATTTTTGTTTGAATTTTTCCCATTTCCCTTTTATTGGTTAACTTGTTTTCTTTTTATTTTCACTTAGCAAATTAGTGTTGAAGTAATTTATGCAATTAAAAAGTCAACCAGGAAAATCACCACCTTTGCTGATATACTGCCTTTAATTAAAAGTACTGGCTTCAGCTAAAAATACAGATCACCTGATTAATAAAAAATACTAAAAGCAATTATTTATGTTGAAATGCAACTAATTGAGTAACTTACTATCAACTCTGATGTAACTCTATACCTATTTATATCGAATAAACATTCTTACATGCAGTGCAGAAGCATTTCGGAATCCCTACTGAAGACAGCTTATCCTTTTTCCCTTCTTACCTTCATTTATTAACGCGCTGGAAATAGCTCCTTAATTTGGCATTCCAAATACCGAGCTCTTCTTTATAAACAAATTTATCTCAGGATTTATAAACAGCCTTTTGATATTAAGTATTTACCACTAAAATTTAATTTTCCATTCAACAAGAGAAATACAGTATATACGGATTTATATATGTTTTGTTATGAAAATAATGGATAACTTCCTAATGTTAGATTGAAATAAAATAATCAATATTCTTGCAATGATTGTTATTATCATTAGACAAGACAAACCAGACATTTCACTACATAAAAATAAATTATTAATTATAATAATAAAATAATATAAATAATAATAATAATAATAATTTTATTAAATATTATATGTTATATAAATACGTATATATATGTTGCAATATATACGAATGCTTCTGCAAGCACGACTGTTATTAAACTTAACTTCATACATTCTTTTTCCTTAATAATTGGACATTAAATAGTATATTACAGATTTTTATATATATATATATTCTAAAAACCTATTATGAAATTAGCAAAAAAAAAATAGATTTATTTGTATTTATCCAAATTCCAATCATAAAAGAATTTTCTATTTTTCCACCTTTTACCGCTCCTTTACAACAAGGATACGTACAATTATCTATAAAACGCAATACTATAAATAAGCACAGTCATTTTTGAAACCATTTTTCACTTAGTTTCTTTTTATGCTAAATTATTTTGTTGTTTTTTATATGTTTACTGAAATGTCTATGTTTTGTCTTGTCTAATGGTATTATTAACTATTATTTTCATAATAAAACATATAATTTTCTATCTAGCATATTACTATCATAAATCAGCCATTAATGAAAATATTTCTGACGAGTTTCTTTTAACGCTAAATTATTTGCTTAATTATTCTTATTATTATATTGCTTATTATTAAATGCTTAAATTATTCAGTGAAATGATTGTCTATTGATGAGACCCAATCATAACAAACATACTGATCTTTTTGCTTAAGTCAAATATTATAATATGCAAAAAATAAGCCTAAAATATTTGTCAAATAATATAAAAGCAGATACAAGGAACCGAAATAAACGGATTTTCTAATGGAATGTGTGTGCTGAAATGACACGTGTATCTGGTTGCACGTAAGGATGATATAAACAATAGTGAGAAACACAGATAAAATAAAATGGAGCAGGAATTTTAATGATAAGACTTCCTACAATATGTGCTCAAAAGTGTAACCACAAACAGTACAAGATTGTCTGCGACAGCGCATGGATTCAATACATTAATCAAAAATGTTATGAATGCCAGGCATATTTTTAGGGTATAACATCATATTTCTTCAAGATATCTTGCAGGGACTTCTTCCCCAAGTTTCTCGAGCTGTAACACACACAAATTTATATCCAGAATGATGGAGCCGTTGATCGTTTCACCTTGCAATTAACTTGACGCTACCTGCTGCCCACATTGGCTTGGACTAGTTTGCCTACCATGATTACCAGATTTGACATGAATCTATTTTTTCTTCTGTGAGCAAATTAAGAGGATGATTTTCGAAAGTGTTTTGGAGATATAACTATCAAACTGTTAGTTGCTGCTGGAAATATGCTTAATATGTCTTTTGTTTTGCTAATGTACTTCAATCCATGCTCTATCGTTGTGAATTTTCTTGAGTTTAGTTTTCACTCTTTCACGCATCTATTATAAAAAGCTTAATCATCAAAATGTATGTTTGTTTCTTATATACTTGTTATCAGAATAGACCACAAAATTTTTTGCTAGCGTAGTCAAGTCCAAAAATTAAAGCCTCTCAAGTTTAAAAAATATTTAAAATTTTTCTAAAGCATAATTATAAAAGAACCATGTTAGCCAAAAAGGAACTATAATTGAATTAAGATAATAATACTAATACAGATTTACCGAAAATTATTTTATCGTAAAACAAAATTTACAATTTTAACGTACTAACGAAAACAAACTTATAAACTAAATCTAGTAAATGCTATTTTCAAATATAATGTAAGTAAAACAAAAAATAAAACTAGTAAAATAACATACAAAGTCTAAAATTATATTAAAACAATGTACTTCGAAGATTGAAAATAGAACATAAACTATCATTTCCTATAAAACTATCCCTAATATTAGAGCTATAAAACTATCTCTTCCTGTCTTCCTTTTTGTATTTGATCTTACTGTTCATATATTTTCTAGGTTCAAGAAAACGAAATATATTTTTCTGAGATGTATTTTTCTTCCTTCTAGTTCAGGCGGTTTTGCAGCTCCTAAATTTTCCCGCCATAGATAGTCGCCTACCTTCTTTACCGCCTAGGGGCTGTCTTGCTGTTATTCCTACCACCCTTATTTGCTAGAACTTAAAGGCACCATTTCCGTATACACATTACCTTATAAAATCTGTTTATTTTGGTACCTTTTACCTACATTTAAATTTTTCCAAATATTTTATAGAAACCTTATGCAGAATAATATAATATTATCAGAACTCAGTCCAATTCAGAATTTAGTTAATTTTAATAAAAATTAAAATATTTTAACGCTATGCTCAACATACATTAAGATGAAAACTTAAACACTTTATGTCTGTGTTTCCCTTAATACAAAATAATAATTTTTCCCTTAATACAAAAATATTTTTTCAACATTGAAATCTTTTAAACATATTATTTACATGCATATTTTAAGTGATAGAAAGATTTCATTAAGAAATTTGATAGTAATTAGTATTTCGTATTAAAATATATTTATTTCCATTTAAATTCAGAAAAACATTAAAGTAATACACATCACTATTATAAGAATTTCATTGTTTAAAGTTTACTAATTAGGTCTAAAGAACACAAAACTTTGTTCAAAAATATCGGAACAAGTTTGTGGTAAATATAGTTCAGTATTTATCCTGCTAGCTAATTAGTTGGCGTTTGATACGCTGTCGTATGGAGAGATACTTTATAAAGACGAGATATCTAAGCAAATTAATACCGCAATATTCAAAATTGATACTATGTAGTATATTCAAAACATTTTCTAAGCCTTAATATAAAGGTACTTGCTAGCTATTTCTTTCTCGTTTTTAGATCCTCAAATTCAGCTAAATTCTCAAGAATAATTTTATATTCTTTTATTATGAGCTGTTTTTCTTTTATATCTTTAGAATTTATCTTTTTCGATAAAAAAGATTTGTTATAACCTAAAACAAACAGGACTAACAGTGTTACATTTAAGTTTATGTAATATCCAATATGTAAATGTGTTTATTTGTAGGGGAAATTATTAAGGATTATTTCAAAATTTTATATGTTTCCAAATTTTATAATACATCATTAAAAATATGCTAAAATTTTAACAGTTTTTTAGCCATAAACATTTTTTACTCTATAAATTTTATATAAACTATATATACGGATATAATGGAAGCTAATATAAATAAATTAATTATTTAAAAAAGAAGAAGAATCTAGAAAGAATTTTTAAGTAATTAATTTAATTAAACAATCCATTCATTTATCAAATAATAGAATCATTATCAAGACCATTTCCGTTGTAATACATTTAAAAAATTTTTATCAAGCATCATTGATTGCCAAATATTATAATGATTCATTTCTTTATTTATTTAAACGCTTATCTATTCTTATTAAATAATTTTTATAATACATTGATACACCATTTTCATAACACTTTTAAATAAATAAACAATCAAAAGAGATTCAAAAACTTCATTATAAAAATCGTTGCATAATAAAGTAGAAATATTAAAAATAAATTTAACATGTAACTAATTTCTATCTAACTAATTTCTAACATAGTAACTAATTTCTACTAACTAACTAATTTCTTGATGAAATTAGTGATATACAAATTCTTAAATATACTATTTTATTAATTGTATAGATATTAAATAAACGCCACAACTCAGTCTTTAAATCTCTTTTAATGAACTATTGATTTTCATGATAATTAAAGTATTCTTTAGTGAAATATGGTTTATAAATTTTTGCACTTTGGAATTAAAACAAGTTTGTTGCAATAAAACTTTAATAAGGAAAATTCGAAAATTCATGCAAATTAGACGACGAATACTTTGCATTTTAATTGAAATTATTAATGGTAAAATTAGCGATTAAATAAATTGTACGAATCTAATTTTCCTATAATTAAACAAATTGCTATTATTTGATCTAGTAATATAATGCATCATAATACTAAAATTATTTCTTAATTTATGCTATAATTTTAATTTACTCTTTAACATAAATGAAAATTCTTCAATTCAATGGTTTTTAAACTGTGGAAAATGACCTTTAGTTTGAGTTTATTGAGGAGAGAGAATTAATTTATACAGATAAAAGAATTAAATCATTTTAAATAAGTGGAAAAAATTACTAATTACTGTGTTTAGAGAAATATGGAATTCGCAAGTTTCACAATGACGCAAGCATTCTTTAGTGAAATTTAAATAATAAATTTCGCATTTTGGAATTGAAACTAGTTTGTTTCAATACATCTTCAATAAATAAAACCCGAAAAATTCTAAAATATTAAATTATTTCTTCTACTAAATTATTTCACATATAAATACTATTTAAAATGCTGAATTATTTCAAAACACTAAAATTATTTCTTAATTTATATTAAAATTTTAATTGACTATAAAACATAAATTAAAATACTTCAATTCAATGGTTTTTTAAACTGTTGCACAAGACCTTTCTAGATCTTGACGATTGAGTTTATTGAGGAGAGAGAATTAAATCTACAGATAAAAGAACTAAATCACTTTCAATAAACTGAAAAAAACTACTAACTATTGTGTTTTTAATAGTATGAAATTCGCAATTTTAAATTTAAAAATACAAAAATTCCCAATGCGTTGTACCTCATTTTTTAAATGTCCTCATTATTTTATATTTAACAAGATTTTTTTTTTTTTTTTTTTTTTTTTTTTTTTTTTTTTTTTGTATTTGACGAACTTCTGATTATTCTAATACATTTTTATTTGTCCAATAAAATCTTAACTATTTTTAAAGGTTGATTAATCATCTTTCATCTCCTCTTATTTAATAAGTACCAGCTAGTTTTTATCAGAAATAAAAACCAATATTTTTAATTTTCTAATTGAAAAATAGATGGGAGATTCTTAAAAACAAAATACTCAATTACTCAATTCACTAATGAACCATGACATTTAAAAGTTTGAATAATTTTCCAATAAAAAAACTGAATATATGTTTGTTATTATTGTAATTTTGTGTATCCTTATAGTTAATATTAAAATTTAATCAATTAATATTTGGGTACTTGGTTAATAACCAAGTATTTTTAATTTTCTAATTGAAAAATGGATGAGAAATTAAAAAAGAAAAACTGATTATTCAATCGATCAATTCACTAATGAATCATGACATTTAAAATTTTGAATAATATCTGTTAGTTATCATTATAATTTTATGAGTTCTCATCGTTATATTAACATTCTGAATACTTTATTTTTTATTAAAAAAATTATATACCTGTGTAACTATTGTAAAATAAAAAATGGAACATTGCAACTTTTACACAACTATTATAACTAAACTATATTGCAACTATAATTTTTTTTAATATAAAGTAGAAAAACATATGACAATGAATAATGAAAAGGATTTTAGGTACGGTCGCATACTAATTTATCTGCTGAATAGAAAACATGAAAAAGGTAAAACACTTTCTAAAGCCATTACAAACTTTTGGGCACATCACAACACTTTACATACAAGACATTAATTTACAAACATATCACATATTCAAAGATAATTTCTTTCTTCAAAACAAATTGCTATTTTTTTTAGTATTCACCTTTATTACTTCACAGCTTTATGAACCCCGATAGCTTTTTTTAAATTAAAAAAAAGAATTTCTCTAAAGATGAAGCATTTTATTTTTACCACAATTTGCAAACACTGATTTAATTATTTGGTAATTCTTACAAGCTCAATATTTTTGAGCAAATATTTTCACCAACAGTAAGGTTTTTTTTCTTTAAGAAAAGCATTAAAATATGGTGTTCACCCTTGAATGCATAAAAAGATTGATTTATTTGATGCATAGTTCTTGTTCAATATTTTGTTGCTCGATTTTCTACGAGGTTTGCCGATAATGTTAATTTTTCTTCACGGTACTACTCAATTACGTTCGAAAGTCTTTGATGTTTTCAAAATGTCTCTTTTAAAAAGCAAATCAATTATGAAACCAAAATGTAGAAGATCAAACTCTTCTTATTTATTTAAATTTATGTAAATTAAATTTTAAAAATGTGTTTTGAGTTTTGCCATAATCTGAATTTTTTTTCATGTAAACAAGGTTGAATATTTCATATAAACCTTCACTCAAATTATTAGTAAAATTTTTTCTCGAGCCCTTTGGTTATTGGAAAAGATTTTTTGTCTAATTATTACTTGAAATTACTTGTTACATATGTTCTTCCTAATATATGATGTTTCTCTGAATGACAATAACATTTTGTATTGACATTATTTATGGGTAAGAAGTAGTTTTATTCAGAAATTTTATTTTGTAAATTCACTTTCAAATATTTCTGTCATTTTTATAAAATATTTACTTCAAATAAATTTTTTGGATATAGACGTTTTGAATCAATAGGATTTATCAAGACAGAAAAAAAAAATGTCTAAAATAAAGTAAATTACAAAAAATTTTATTACCTACAGCTACACGTAAACAATTTCACCATGAATAATACTGGGTTGGTGCATAATTATCAGGCGTTTCTTTGACGTTCTATATTTTAATAAAAGTTTACAATATTTTATAAATTTATGAATGAAAATATCCTTCTACTTATAGGTTATAAAAATTCGTGTCGATAATCATACTCATATTCGTCATATTATACTGCACCACTTTGAGAAAGGATGAAAAGCAGTGCAGTCATTCCTCGAGCTCAACGAACTTTTTGATGAGGGCACAATCAGCAGGGAATGATTCAAATCTGGTGACACTAGCTTGGAAGATCAGGCAGGAAGAGGTCGACCATCGGATTTCGACGACCAGACTTTTGGCAGCAGTGGAAGGGGGCGAAAGTTTGACAATTTGAATGCTGGTCGACAACTTCAATATGAACATTCAACCACCGTTCGGCATCTCAAAAAGTTTGAAAAGGTATGGAAATAGGCTGGATGGTTCCTCCACGAACTCGCGACTACAATAAAGCCGAATGTGTCCGAATTTTCACCGATTAGCTTCAATGAAACGAATGTAGTCCGTTTCTGAAGGATCTTGTCACTGGGGTTGAATCGTGGTTGCTCTTCAAAACCCTCAAAAAGAAAGAAGGTCTGAGTATCGCCAGGAGTTTCACCAAAAGGAATAACGTAGGACATGCACTTAAGAAGGCAATGTGTTGTGTTTGATGGGACAGAACCTGAATCATCCATTGGGAAATCATCTTAAACGGAATTTGTTATTGGTGGAACCCAACCCAAAAATGACTATGAGTATGATTATCGACACGCATTTTTATAATATAAAACTAGAAGGATATTTTCATTAATAAATTTATAGGATATTGTACATTTTTTATTAAAATATAGCATATCAAAGAAACACCTGATACTTATGCATCGATCTAATATTATGTTATTTTATGAATAGGGTGTTTTCAATTAAATCTTCTTTAAAATGTAAATATTTTTTAAATAATAATTAATTTTTCAAATATAAATGCAGTACACTTTTAATATTTGAATTGTGCATTTAATAAGTACTTTTTTAAACACATTATTTCAAGTAATTTCATGTAGATTTGGAATAGGGTAGGATATGTCTATAAACAATATTTAAGATGCAATTATTGCACAAGAAAAATTAAAGCAACTTAAATAAATAAGCAGATAAGAACATGAAATTTCACAAGATCTTTATTTTGTCATGCGTGACAAATATTCAAAATGCAGAACTTCCTATTTCTAAAAAATAAGTTGAAATAAAAACATAGGAATATGTGATATAAGAGGGAAAAGGAAATATTACAGTTACATCTTTTAAAGACACGCTGGAAAATTCAAATGTTGTCATTTCTGACCGAAATGCAAGTTTTACAGCGATTTTCATACTGTGGATTAGATTATCCAGAAGTACTTGCGGTAATAAAGAGTATTGAAGTCGAATAGCACCTTTAAGCACCTGTAGAGAATTCGGTGGGGGTTACCGAGATGCAAATCGGCGTGCTAGTGCGTTCCACACGTAGTCAGTTGCTAAATAATGGTCCTGAAAGTGGCACGTGCCTCCTGTAGTGGCATGTTTTCGACCTTGACATGTTGTCTGTGCTTAATACCGGTGTCTTTATACCGTTCCTAGATTCTTGATTTGATGCTTTTGACTATTTTTAAGTCCTTAGAGATCCTTGCTAGTGTCTGTCCTACTTCCATTCTGCCTATCACACGCCATTTCTCCCAATCCATCAAATGCATTTTGGACAACATATTACACTTATTGCAAGCGAAAATTTTATCCAACTACACATATAATCTTTGCAATTTGGCTTCATATCAACCCTGTGCACTCCTTTTCACACGTGCTGAAAGAACCAGATAAAATTTGCATATTCTTCTGTAGAGAAGGTGAATTCCATTGGACTATCTGATAACGTTGGCAAGGAGTTACCAACCAATCACGTTTCATGGCATTAGACTTAATAGAATTAACATAAAGCACCTTTTTAAGGTTGTTCTTTTAATTTTTGTCTCGCCAGTGTATTTAAGATATTACACATAATACTTCGTATACGAGATGAAATTGAACAAAAGTACTTTCCCGGATGCATCAAAGAATTGATTGCTAAATTTGTGTGATGAAAAATAAACACAAGTTGGCAAGCAAACTTTAAAAAAAAAATAGTCGTTTTAAATGCTATTATCGAAAAGAAGACAAATGTTTCAATCTTCTTTTTTCTAAGGACAGTCACAAAATACTTTTTGATAATCATGATTGGTATATAAAGAATTTTAATACATAATAACAACGAAAGATTAAAATGCAGTTTAATCCACACCCGTGATATGATTTCAAGAATCGCCAGATATGGAACATTTTTGAATTAGTCGTTATTTATTATTATTAGTATTTTGAATTATTTTTCCATTTCGGTATACATAATTTATGCATTAGATTTGGCGTATCATCTAAGATAAAATTTGTCACCGAGTATGCGAGTTAAAATGCATACAATATAAAATCAGGTTTTCAGTTACATCGTTATTGCTGTAATCTTACTCGTGACTCAATAATAGTGGCTAGTTAAAGTAGGAAAAAAAATTCGATTCCCGCTTATGAATGTGTATAATGCCTTGTTGTTGATCTTGTGGACGTATGTAAAAGCAGCTTAGATTTAAGCATTTATAACATTAAATAAGAAGAAATTTATTTTAAAGAATAATTAACCAGCTCAAGATCCAAAATTTGAAATAAAACAAAACATCATCGTGATATAAAAACATTCCCATTGACAGAAGCTCTTTTGAATTTTTTTCTTTCGTTCCATTTAATCAGGTGTTTCGAACACTGCAAGATTTGCATAATCGATTACGGTTTTAATACAATCAGATACTTTTTAACACTACACGATTTGCATAAACAATAACGGTTTAAAACAAAGTCCAACATTATGAACCGTCCGTATCATAAATTGCTGGACTTCTTAGTAAATTGCCTTCTTCTTATTTCGTCTTTGTAGGATTTGTTGTCGGATAAATTAGAATATTCCACTTTAACTTCAACACGATGCGCAAATGAGAGACAGTTTTTCATAAAGGTCCTCCCCATTCTCCTGTGGGTCAACTAACAAACCAATGATAAATCTAGGAAAACCTGATTTTGTATATGCTATAACATAGTGTTGTATGCTATTTAACAAAGTGTTATATGCTTTTTAACATAGTGTTGTATGCTATTTAACAAAATGTTATATGCTATTTAACATAGTGTTGTATGCTATTTAACAAAGTGTTATATGCTATTTAACATTGTTGTATGCTATTAAACAAAGTGTTATATGCTATTTAACAGTGTTGTATGCTATTTAACAAAGTGTTATATGCTTTTTAACATAGTGTTGTAGGATATTTAACAAAGTGTTATATGCTTTTTAACATAGTGTTGTATGCTATTTAACAAAGTGTTATATGCTATTTAACATAGTGTTATGTGATATTTAACATAATGCATTTAACATAGTGCTTAATATTGAATAATAAATAAACCATATTTGGTACCAAATTTGATTTAAATCCATGCAATTATTAATTAATTTTTTTTCTTTTCAATGCCCATTCATAGTCCAGTATCTGAATGCTATGGGCTGCAGTCAGGATTTTAAGAAAAGAGACTGTAACTGTTTCTCACCGACGTCCGACTGTCTGGTTGTAGCTTTCGCACTTTCACCTTTGTGAAGTATGTTACCTTTTATAAAACGAACAACAAATTTAATGGGTCCATGGGCAGGAAGACTCATGCATACAAAAATAACCCAAGTTTTTAACATTTAATTAAAAATGTTATTTATCAACAAAGATAATCTACATGGCTATACAGAAAGCTCATTTTAGAAACCATTAATAATTTTCTTTACAGAAACATTTTCTGCACTCTATATTCACCACCAGCAATGACTAATTTGCAGATTACAGAGGCAGACAACGTCGCTCTGTTTCCTTAGCATATTATTATTCTTTTTATCTTGATTACGTTAAAAAAAGAAAACCGTGATAAAGATGTTCTTAGCTGCCCTGCAATTAATTTTTTTTTTGTATAACAGAAGCTCGTTTACCATAAAAAGAAAGCACTTTTTTTTTCTATCTGATAGCACCTTTTTAAACTGTCAAGAAAAAAGAGATGGAACGATAAAGATAATGGCATACAAATCGATAAGTTTATTACATGAAAATAATTTAACAAGATATATTGTGAGATTAACGTCAGTCAAAAAATAATTAAAACAGTTTTTCTTCTATGTCATGAATAAAAATCGCTTCGTAGTGATTAGCATTCTTTTTTACATAGTTAAAAGTAATAATCTGATGTAATTTATGTAATTTTAAACTAATTATTAACAGTGTTAGGTTACATAATTCTTTAATTCCCATGTTATTTTTTTTAAATATCTATTTTGAGAAGGTTTATTTTCAGTCAATATTTTTTTTCTTCAAAGAGTGGAAAATCTTTACTCATGAAAAATAATGATACAAATTTATAAATTGTATATGCGAGTAATTATTTTTTTAAGTTACTTTCAGCTTACCTTTACGGAGATTTGAATAAATTTTATATTATTTTGTTGTTTGAAAAAATCAAGAAATCACGAAAGAATTTAATTACGTATTTATTGTACATAAACCTTGGGATTTAAACAAAACTGATGCAGTTAAAAAATTATTAATTGTTATTTTAGATAGAGATGGAAAAGTGTGTGCTTAAGACAAATTCTTAAAAATACATTGTATTTCTTTATCATTTAAACATAAAAAATAATGTTTAAAAATATTTCTCCTTAATAATTGAATGCAAACTAAAAAATAAATTCAATAGAAATTTAAATAGTGAAAATTAATAAAGATTATACGGACTTTTTGTTTTCTGAGAAAAGAATCAATGAATAATTCTATCATGAAAGTAATTTATAAAGACATATTATGCCCTAACTATAGAAGACGTTTATGGATATTACCCACTTATGAATATGATGGATTAGTAGCATAAAATGAATCATTATACATCAAATATGTCAATATATATGATAGATATGAGAGGCGTATATAACATATTTCATCATTACTTTGATAGACATCATAGGATAAAATGTTTTCATTCCATTTTTATTTATCATCTTATATCAACTTAGTATATCTTTTTTTTATTTCCGAAAACGAAACAAGAAAAGGTGTAATATATTATATAATTTAAATTCAGGGATTAAAGCATACATTGTAACAGGTGGTTTTTCAAAAAACTTATAAATGGATCGCTTAATTCTGTCAATTTCAAGTTTATTTATGGAATAAGATCTTTAAACGCATTAATAAATAAAATCAAAAGAAATGAAATATTCAAATTAGATACGTATGGTTTTGTGAAAATATGCCCTTTATATTATTAAAATTCTGGATTTTTTTTTAAATTTATATAATGTCGTCTTTGACAGTTTTTCAAATATTTTATCACAGTACAAAGCCGTGTAGAAATCAAATAGTTACCTATATGTCAACATGAATTATGAAGCGTTAGAATGACATATATCATCATCTTAATGTGCGAAAGAAGGTCAGTAATAATGTAAATAAAGCAAATCATGGGATATAAAAGAGACAAATTTATTAATATCCCTAATTAGGAAGTGAGACGATAAATTTTAATAGATTTAGGAATAACTTGCTTCTAAAATAAAGGAAAAAGTTGACAATTAATATGAGTAATTTATTAAAATTTTATTTATTCTTTTCTTTATGTGTATATATTATCATTTGTTATCGCGTATATATTATTATCAGCTACATAAATGTTTCTGAAAAATGAAAGTTTTGAACTTGTTTTTACAGCATCAAAATATTTCAATTTTTTCAGAATTAAACTAAAAATAATTGCTAAATCCGTTTCATAATTAAGAGCAGATTTTTTTTTTTTTTTAATTTGAAAATAATAGTTTACATTTTACAAATAAACTTATTAATGAAAAAATATTTATATTTCTTCAGAGAAAGCATATATATAAATCTATATATATACATACATTATTTTCATAAATGAAAGATCTCTAGTACTGATCGGACGAAAATGACAGTTATGTTTGAAAAATGACACCAATGCTCAAACGTTGAAATTTTGCCGTTATTTTTGAGATTTGTCATCTTTCTAAATTTAAATCTGAGTCCTAATAAAATTTTGTAGGATCAATGCATACGCGTTGACATCAATATTTACGCCAATGTTATGCGTTACCAATGTATATGTGTTGAAATTTTACAGTTACATTTGAGATTTGTCATCCTTTTGAATTTATTCTGAGTCTTAATGAGTTTTAGTAAGACAAGCACTTTCAATACTCTTATGAATACCACAGCATTTTTCATCCTTAATTTGCTCCATATAGTACACCTAAAAAATACAAAAATGAAGTTTTTAAAAGCTTTTCATAATTATTTATTGTTTGACATAAACGAAAAATATGTTACAAAATGTTCAAACGCATACACGCAAGGCATTGAATAAATAATTCGAACCACAAATACTAATTTCACGTTACTAAAAAATAAAATCCTTCAATCCGTTAAAAAAAATTTATTGCATACTTTTTGCAAGACTACTTTATGATATGAAAACATTGGAAACCCATAATTTATTCCAATAAAATATCAAACGAAAATACCAAGACAAATTAACGTTAAATTTTGTCACAAATGGAACAAACAAAGCAAGTACATAGACAGATTCCTCAGACAAGTTTCCTGACACTGAATAACAACGTTTTTCTTTCGGAACTGATGTTCAGAAATATCTCAAATTCTTAACAATGCTCGATTTCACGACTCGTTGGTATGCTTCATCACTGCTCTCTCATCCCTTATCGGTTAACCGTCAGCTTAAGTGATTAATGATGACCATCTAAGAAGAACTTATTTCCTGGGATTGATGGATGGACAACAAATCTCTGTTCTGGTGCTATGGGATAACGTTAATCGAAGACAACACGAAACATATACACGAGACTGAAAACAAATCGTGAATCACTCTTTTTTTCTGATGGATTAATTTCCTTTTTTGGATATTAATCCAAGTTCATATTCTTATTTTCCCAAACATCAAACTTAATCACACATTTGATTTCTTTTTATATTGTGTATAAAACGTATTTGATTGTTTTTAAATTTTTTTGTCATACTGTACAAAAGTAATTTTAATAATTTACACACGACATGTTACGATCATAGATGTTCCAAAATATAATTTTTTTTAAAACTTTTTATGCATTTACTGAATATAAATTTTATTTGTTGAAAAAATAAATCAATGATTTGATATAACGTAATTCTCCATCTATTTTTAAAAAAAAATTGTATAAAATACACAATGCACTACAAAAACTACAACTACTATACTTGTGTAATGTAAGATTTAAAATATTTAATTCACGTTTTTCCTATCTAAAAATATTTCAATTATATATTCCATACTTTATGTGATTGTTTTACTTTTTAAGATACCATTTGCCCAGCAATTCACATGAGAATTAGATTCAATTTCGATAAATAAATCGAGGACGAAATGTAATAACGTTGTTGTAATACAAAACGTTTCAGATATTTTATTTTGATATCAAAACAATTATATTTTGTTATTTGAATTTCCATTTATTTTATATATATTTATTTAATTTATGTATAAAATAGGGCAAGAAACTAAAGAAAACAGAGATTTAGGACAAAAAAAATGATGAAACAAATAAAATGGGGTCATGAAATAATACATTTTAGCTACATTAAGTAGTTTTAACTGAAAACCAGTAATATAAAAAAAATGTTAAGTCAATTCCTACTTTTTCCCCCATTATATAGCAGAAAATCCTTTATAAATAATTTTGATTCATTTTTAAAGTTTAAAACAATTCTCACTAATTTATTCACATGTTTCATTTTCCATTTTGTTCCCTCCTTGACTCAGACTAGAACCCAGAATGAAAAAAGAATCTGAAAAAGAAATTTTTTTCCGGCGATCTACATGCTTCACCACTGAAGGTATTTATTCCTAAATTTATATCCTACTAAATATCTTATATAACATAAATTTTTCCCCATATAAAACTAAAATTAATTAATTAAATTTAATTAATATTTGAAACACACTGTATTAACATCAAGTGTCATCCACTACAAGTTTAAAAAAATGTATTTAAACTTGAGCGGATGAATAAAAAGTGTTTTATTAACGATTGAAAACTCAATTATATTTGAATATATATAGGGAGAGTGTGAACTAATAGTAGGAATTAAAATAAGTTCAAAAATTATGTTAAAAATCACAAATTATGTAAAATACTTTTTTTAAAATTTTTCAAGCTTTAAATAAGTAATTCAATATTGATGTAGAATATAAATGATTAATATATTTTCATGATGATTGAAATCAAGACAGCAAAACTTAATTTTTACATTAAGAAGGAGTTCAATTGAAGTAATGAAAAAGGAAATTCTCGTGTTTTTCAGTACAATATTTCCCTTTTTGCTATGTACTTTTTACAATACGTTTTAAGATCCTTTTATCATGGAAAAAAGAAAAAAAAGGTTGAATTCTTTACAAAAGAATTATGAACGAATTCTTTACGAAAGAATTCTTACTTGATTGCTTTACAAAAAAAAAAAAATTATTGAATTTATAATAAAAACATAGTTGAGCTTTCATAAATAAAAACTATCAATTTAAAAACAATTTATCAATTAGTAACATTAATTATTTTACACTTTCTTTAATAATTAAATAAGAAAATCTAAATAACTAAATTTTAATTTGATTTCATTATTTAATTTTGAAATTTACTAAATTCAATGAACTTTTTCCGATTCGAGTTTTATAATATTCAGTTTTTGGAATTTTCATAATTCAATTTCTTGATTTTCATAATTCTATTCTTTGATTTCATAATTCCACTCTTTGATTTTCATATTTCCCTTTTTAAAATTTTCATAATAAATTTTTTTTGAATTTTCCTAGTTAAATTTTTTTTTAATTTCATATTTGTCCATCTTTACATTCATAACTTTTGTAGCTTTACATGTAAATAACATACAATCAATACAGATATTTCTACAACACAAAAGCTATTATTTTAGATGTGGATAATAATAATATATCTTATATTTGCAATATAATTTTACGTAACAGGCTACCAAAAAGAAAAAAAAAATTTAAGGCCTTTTTCATAATTTAACATATTTCTTATAATTATTGGTGCAAATTCGAATTATTCAATCAATTGTCTCCCCTATGTTATTGTAAACTCCATAAGTTTTTGGGTGTTTGGCTAGTGAAAGGTATATATGAAACGGAAACAAACAGGTACACTTAGTCACAAAAGTAAATATGCAGAGTGTATGTGATGATGTCCTATGAAAAAAAAACAGACCTACAATATTAGAGTTTTCAAATTAACGACTTATTTCGATTACAGCAAAATCGAGCTTAATAAAAAAATGAAAAGTAATTAAAAAATACAAATATTTAATTAGCAAGAGGAGCTTAACTTAAAATCGGATGTAATTTACATCATAAAAGTAAGTATGCAAACAAAAACAAAGACATTAATATTGCAAATTTTACAATTTTTCAAAAAAATTAGTAATTTGTTGGATAGCCTTTATAACAGCTCTCAATCTAGATGGCATTGATTTTACTAAATTTTGAGTGATAGAAAATGGTATTTTCTGCCACTCCTCCAAAAGGGCTTTATTTAGATCATTCTTAGTTTTGATCTTTTGCTTTCTAATTTGGCGATCGAGATAATCCCACAAGTGTTCAAGGGGATTAAGATCAGGTGACTTCGGTGGGATTTTAGCTGTTTTCGCACGTGATATAGCAATCATTCCCGAACAACCCGAGCAGTATGTTTGGGATCATTATCTTGTTGGAAAGTGAAGGATCCATCGAGTCCCAATTTAGAAGCACTTTGGCTTAGATTATTCTTTAAAATATTCAAATAGCTATATTGATTAATTATTCCGTCGATTATAACTAAATTTCCTATCCCAGTTGCTGCCATGCAACCCCAAACCAAAATCCAACCACCACCGTGTTTTACAGTTTCTCTCATGTTCTTTGGTTCTAGAGCTGTATTTGCTTTCCTCCAAACTTTTTGGTGTCCATCTGACCCGTGAATGTTGAATTTACTTTCATCCGAAAAAATCACGGAATTCCAAAAATTTGTGTCCTGCTTTACATTTTCTTTTGCAAAATCTATTCTCTTTTTGCGATTCACTTTGCAAACAAATGGCTTTCTTCGCTTATTGAGACCATGGTATCCTGCCTTCCGTAACACACGGCGAATTGTTTCAGGATTGCATGACTTCACAAAATTGTTTTTCACATTAGTTGTCAATTTTGGTGAGCTAATCGTCTGATTTTTTTCACATTTCCAACAATAATTCGCCTTTCTCGATCCGTCAAAATGGGCGGTCGTCCTGTTCTTGGCTTGTTAAGAGTATTTCCCTCAGCCTGGAACGTTTCTATGTTTTTTTGCACTGCTGCAGGACTTTTGCTTATGATTTTAGCGATTTGTCTTTGGGACTTGCTTTCCTTATAGAGCTTTATTATTGCAGCCTTTAGATCTTTTGATAATTCTTTTCCACGTGGAGCCATTGGTGAATTGTTGATGTACTTAAAGCTCAAACTTACAAGCTTTGTAGCAGAACTTCTAAACTTATCACTGAAATACGAAAAATCACTCGAGAAGTTTCATTCAGCCTATTTAAAAGTCAAAAATTCAGAGTGCATATATACTTTTGTGATTTAAATTTCTATTGGTAGTTAACAAAATTACTCTTAAAGTTTTTTAAAATATAATGATTTGGTTTATTTTTCATTACTTTATGACTTGAATCAGAAGCTATAAACAACACTCTCCAAAATAATATTTTTCTTATATTTATTTGAGAACTAGAGCTTTTTCACTTAAGCTATGAGTTGCATACTTACTTTTGTGACTAAGTGTACATAGAATTCCATTTCTTTTCAATTTTGTGTCGATGATTGTTGTGGAAAATATTGTTCTTCATTATAATAATATTGTCATACATCGTATATTATTATCCTTAATCATCATGCAGTTCCTTATTTTTTTTTGTCAGTAGTGCAGTTTTTTTTTGTTATGTGAAGTTTCTGAATGGAGAGACCAGCACTAATCTCCCGTCATGTTTATATCCCCACTATTTTAAAATCGCTTTTTCACTATTATAAATTGGCGAAAACTCTCATCTTGTTTTTCATACCTTGGTCCAATATTATCAGGAGAAAAATATTAAATTGTGATTGTAAAATATAATAATTCAGACGTATATTAGACTCGAATTCTTTGAATTTTCATAACGTAAATTTACTCTGGTTTCAAAGAATTTTAAAATTACTTCTTTAAATACAGTTCAAGCATCCTTTTCCGTTGAATTCATTACTGTTTCAAAATTAGCATCTTGCATAAATTATCTTATGTCAGAGCCAACAAAAATACTATCTTTCAACTTTGCTTTGACAAATGAGAGAATTCTGCATAGATACTGAAAAAAAAAGCTCAGTTTTTGAGATTGCTCTTACAAATTGCTTCATGTGGTCCAATTTATATTCAGTGGTAGGAGTACCATTTTTAAGGGTTTCCAAACTTGCATGCTTTTTTTTTTGCATATCCTAGGAATACTTTTGCATACTATAGGATGTCCCATACCATTGAAACACCCTTCGAGACAGTTTCCTTAAGTCTTCTAAACAAATATAATGTATCATTATGACGCAGACTTTTGTTGATCTCGAAGATTTACCCTGAAGTAGGGCAAAGTGCATCTTTTTCACAAATTCCTTTATGTTCATCTGTAAATTCTTGAAGGGAAACTATCCAAAAATATAACAAAAGCTATCAGGACTCTTAATAGAACCACGACGAGTCTTTTTATTGAGCACCATGCGAATTTAAATAAAAAAACTACGAGAAGAAGATAATGACATAGAAAATATCTAACAATCCAAGTCTAAAACGCGTATACTAGTAAAAAAAATTTGATTTACGCACATGGTTTGGAACCTTGATGTTTTCTTTAAAGAGTTCCTATGCATGCATTTATAGAATAAAGGTGCATTTTGGAGGAAATAGGTACATTCTGAGGTTATTTAATTTTGGGTTCAGCAGATAAAAAAACATTAAAAAAAATTCATGGTTAGCCTGTACATCTATTATTACATTAAAATAAATTTTTTTTTAAAGATTTGATTAAATCTCAAGTTTAAGTTTCCTCTTTCAACTAAGAATAAATTAATTAACTAACTTGCTGGCACTACAATCCTTGGTTGTAGTGCCAGGAAGTTAGTTAATTAAAGATTCCAAGAGAATGACTTGTGGAATCTTTTTTTTTAATAAGACTATTAAAATGATGTGAAAAATAGAAAACATTATTTGATTTGTAAAGAAGAATAAAATACTTGAATATCTTAAGGTAATTTTAATTAATTAGAGAGTTTAATATGTATAACCTAAAATATCATAAAAGAGTTGGGCATTTATGTAATTGATGTAACGATGAACGTGGCTTTATTTCAAAAGATATTTTATTAGTTTATAAAATCGCTTTGAGTTAAAAAGATGTAAACATTTATTTATGCATATTTCTAATTATTATGTCATTTTGGTCGATCTTTATTCTGCAATATAAAGGAATTTGTTCATTAGTTTATATTTAAATATCCATCAAAACTCAACCATAATTTATGTGGAAATATATTAAATTAATTCAAATCAATATGATTAATTAAAATAATGACATCCTTTCCTTATTATATGCATCTTTCTAGTTTATATCTTGTTTTGATCTATCTTTATATTCTGCACTATAAAAGAATTTTTTGTTATTTTATATTTAAATATCCATGAATAATCTATGATGAATATTTACATGCAAATATATTAAATTAATTTTAAACAATGTGACCAATTAAAATAATGGCATCCTTTCTTTATTATATGCATCTTTCTAGTTTAAATGTTGTTTTGATCGATCTTTATATTCTGTACTATAAGGAACTTTTTTTTTGTTATTTTATATTTCAATATCCATCAGAAAGCTCAGAATGAACATTTACATATATATGAAACTAATCTGAAACAATGTGATTAATTAAAATAAAGGCATTCCTTCCTCATTATAAGCACAAGTAACAATGGAATGCATCTAATTTATTTTATTCAAATACATCCCATCTACCTGCCCCCATCCTTCTGAAAGACGCTGAGACTTTGTTTCTCGGAAATTAATCCCGACCTAAACTTTGTCTCAACGATGATAAATTCAAGTGCTGTCCGCAGCCAGTATCTCATTTGCAATCTGTTGCTTCTCCATGTTGCCCGATAATACCCTCTTTCAGGCTTCACTGATTTTCATTAATACAGCCCGGGACAGAGGAAATCCTAACTTTAAATTGATTTCTCCTCCCTTACTGGCGTCTGTTTGGCAATTTCCGTGAATTAACAGAATACCGTTCACGCTTTGAGAGAATCAGTCGAGCAGTGGTCTAATAGGCGTTGTCCACCTCAGGGTTATGCGCCAGGGTGCTTTTCGGGACCGCCAAGATTTCATTTGTGATATTTTGAACTTGGTAAATATAGAGAACGTATCCATTCTATTACCTGGACTCAATTAATTTGATTTGAGAAACAGTTGGCCACAAATAATCTTCTCAATGCGAGTTATTATATGAGTTCATCTGTGAATTTGTATGGATCAGTTATGTGAATATTAATATGAATTTTCCATATTTATTATAAAACCACAAAAACAAAGCAATTAATTTAAGCTATTTTTCTACATCGTGAAATGAGTTATTTAGGATTTCAAAGAAAGTTGAAAATAATCTTAAATCCACAAATAATCTTCCCAATGTGAGTCATTGTATGAGTTCACGTGGGAATTTATATTGATCAGTCGATAATATATCTAATATTTTGTTGTTAGTAATCAAATGTTGTTCAGTATATTTGTGAGTTATAGATAGATTTATTTCTCCAGAAACCAGCTTGAAAAATATATCACAAATAGAAGACATGCATGTTGAAACATAAAGACAAAGTTTCCATATTTATTTTAAAACATGCTAAAATCGAAACTATTATTTAAAATACTTTTCTGTAACCGAAAATCAATTACTTATGATATCGAAGAGAGTTGTTTGCAAATAATTTTCTCTATTGTCATCCATTATACGAGATCACCTGTGATGAATGACGAAAAGCAAATAAACAAAAAAAAGGGTAATATCATTTCAAACTATTCACGTTCATTCTAGTAAATACATGTAATATTATTTGTGCTTATAATCACATGTGGCTAAAACACTACACAAAATACAAAAAAAATTAGATGAAAAATGTTCCAAAGGGAAGAATATATATCTCTTGAAAAAAATGAAAGATATATTGCATAATTTTTTTAAACAGCATGAAATGGAACAATGAATTAAAATCAATTTAAAATACTATTCTATTATCTGAATTCAATCAGTATGCTTTAAAATATAATTGGCTTTAAATAATCTTCTCTATTATGGAATGACACAATGTGAGCTCATTTATGAAATGGTTACAGAATAAAATAAAGGTAATAAATAAATATATTTATTCAACCTAATTTTTATTCCAAATATATATTTAATATTATTAGTTGCTCGAAAGGATATACAGTAGAATTTTTTGTAAGTAGATCTTAATTTACTTGAAAACATAGTTACAAAATCTTTCTAAAAAGCATTTACAATGAAAATATAGTGAATCTTATTATATAAAAGCATATTTTTACAATGAAAAAATATAAATGTTCTATAGAGATTTAAAACATCAAATCCATAGGAATGAATTAAGATGAACATAAAACAGCATATTTTTAGTTAGTGGTCCATCATTTTTTCAACAGGAGACACGATAAACATAAAGGTTCGATATAAAAATGAATGAAAGGAAATAAGTTCGATGAATTAAAAGAAATAATTCTTCATAAAATAAATAATTTCATCGTTGTTCTTATCATTTTTTCCCGTGATTGTTTAATAATTTAAACGATTTAAAATAATTTAACTTTTGCAAAACGCAGCCTATTTTCTTAATAAGAAACTACATTTTGCAAAAATTGATTCTAGTAATGTTTTTATATAGTTTGTGATATCCAGAATTTCTTATTCTAATTTCATAATTACTTTTGTTTCATAAAAGAAAGATAATACTCTCTTAAAAAATTCATAATTTGTGTCGTTTTTCTATTTCATTGGAAACTTCTAATAAATTTAACAATTTAAAAGCATCACGTAAAACGCCAAATTAGTTTGAAAGCTTCAATAAAAGTGATTATATGTAATTAAAATATTATCTTCTTAGAATATTGCAAATGATTGTTATCACATTCAGACGTTTTATTCGATAGAATATATCAAAATCTATCTAACTTTTTAGTTTTCCTGACAAATAACTTGGTGACTTTAAGTCTTTTTCTATGAAAACATAAATTGTTAAAATATATCATTATTTATTTATCTTTCGTTATGAAATATAGTTAATACAGATTTAATACAATACGAAAGAACAACCAAAATATTTGGCTAAAACGTTTATTATTATTAAACATAAGCGAAATCAGTGGGTCACATATAATCAATTGGTTCTACATAATGGGCAGGAAATTGTCTACCAGAAAGTATTTTTGTGTATCTGTCCTGCTTCAGCATGTTGTATGAGAAAAAACAGGAAAACCTCCCACCAAGAATATTGACTGTCTATGCAAATCGTCGTTGATACAAGTTTTAAGTTATAATCCCAATTTAGTTATCTCGTTTGTTAAGGCTTGACAGCTGATTTTGAACCTAAGCCAGTATGTACTGCAGTTGCCCTAAGGGGGAGTAGTAAATAATAACCCAATACGCCAATTTCCCTAAGGAGGATAGTAATAATATCCCAAATTTGTGTCCCATTGAGATTCAATCTACTACTGGGATAACTGGAACAGCCCCTCTGGGACACAACAAATTATTATGATTAGACAACTTAGCTTTCATAATAAGATTAATTTACAACAATATTCAAAATTTTAAAACATTTCATTGACAAGCAGTTTTTTTTTTAAATTAAAAGTGAAGTTTAAATTTTCAGAACTAAACCGCTTTCGAAGCAATCAATTTTTTATATATTATTCAAAGCAATATGTAGAAGAATTACATCTACGTTTCCATACTCTTTCAAGCTGTTTTCTACAAAAGGCATTAATCAGTGGAAATAATTAAAATGACCGACCGAATAAGTATTCTTAATTGTCTCTTCATTTCCTACGAGGAAAGTTTGCTTTCATAAATCTGCTTTTACTGAATAAATCTTTCGAGTTACTGTATCATTTTTTAACGGTGAGTTTTAATTAATGCGATTTGAGAAGTTTAATTAAATATTTGTGGTAGGAAAATCTCATTCGATTGTTTATAACATTTCTGGGAATTCATTTGCCACAAAACATCCAGTTAACAGGTTAATGACAGTAGATGTCGTCTTCTTATTTCTGTTTTAATTAGACATAAATCATTATTGTGTTGAATTCCTCGTCAAATTTCTTATTTCTTTGCACTCATTTATTTGATGTTACAAAATTCAGGTAAATACGAAATTCTCTTTCATTAAAATATCTGAATGTAACTTAATAAGAGGTTTTACCTTTATTTAACTACCTTTAATTTAATTCGGAGAATAATTATGTATCCATTATTTGAATGATACTCTGTAATTAAAATAGAAAGTTTGTATATTTTAATGCATTTAAAATGAATAAGAAATTTCAGGTTTATTTGATCGTACTTTTTCAAAACTGATTGACAAATATTTAGACTATGTGTTTGATTATAGTTATGAGTTAACTAATATTTGCTTAAAATGTACAATTTATTTGTTTGTTTTAATCATAAAGAACATGTACGTTGAAAAATATGATTTTTTTAATGTTATTGCAGACCAATGCAAAGTCATTATCTAAGTCGTACTTTTCGTCAAGAAGTCTACTTTTTTTTACTATGAGATTTAAAATTTACGTTTTACAATATATCAAGATAATTATTTAAATGTTAATTAATTATTAATTTTAGATAATAATTTATTTTTCGTTTTAATTTTTAGATATAAAGGCGAGAAATTTTCTTGATAAACTTGACTGTGATAGAAGTGTCAATAAAAACCACTGGTATCTGTGGTATACAGTAGAATACTATCAAAACAAGAGGCGGAAAGTGTCTTCTTATGAAAAGTAGTGTATGACATGGTTAGTTTGTGTTTTGTGGTATGAGTTTTCTTAAGGATATGCATTGAGAGCATTTTAATCCAATTTAATTTAATTTATTAAAACTTCTAAGAAATTCAGCACATTTCCAGATGTGCCAGTGGTATGAAAATTTATTCTAAGAATTCATGAAAATAAAGTATTTCATTTCATTTTAGGATTTTGAAGAATCCTTAACGCTCAGGTCCTTTTTATACTCATTTATTGTTATGATTATGAAAAACGAATTTTAACAGCAAATGATGATTTTGTAAATTAACCGCAATTAACGCTTTATTTTTGCCATAAATAAATGCAGGAATATAATCTACTTTCTAATATTAAATTTTAGATAAAAAAAAAAACAATATTCGAGAAAAAACATTATTAAAGACATTATTCAATCCTTATTTATTAACATTATGGCTATTCGTAGAATACTATGTGGAAGCAACTTCTCTGACGTAAAAAACACAAAAAAATAATCTATTTTAAAATGTCAATTTTTAAAGTTAAGAAACAAAGTTCCAATTACCATATAAGACCTAGATTGATAATCGTTTAATATTACGTAGAACATCAAAATTTCTGAATTAAGCAAATGTATAAACATTATTCTTACCACATCTAGATGGATATTCGTATAACATTATGTAGGACAACACAACCTCTGGCGTAAACAAATGCATATATATTATTCGTACCACGTAATCACATCTAGATAGATATTCGTATAATATTATGTAGGACATCAAAACCTCTGACGTAAACAAATGCATCAACATAATCAGCTCTAAAATATCAATTTTTTGTAAGAAAAACATTATTAACCCTCTGGCGTAAGCGATTGCATATTTATTATTCGTACCACATAACCACATCTAGTTGGATAATCGTATAATATTATGTAGGTCATCAAAACTTCTAAATTAAACAACTGTATAAACATTATTCGTACCACATAACCACATCTAGATGGATATGCCTATAATATTATGTAGGCCATCAAAACTTCTAAATTAAACAACTGTATAAGCATTATTCGTACCACATAACCACATCTAGTTGGATAATCGTATAATATTATGTAGGCCATCAAAACTTCTAAATTAAACAACTGTATAAACATTATTCGTACCACATAACCACATCTAGATGGATATGCCTATAATATTATGTAGGCCATCAAAACTTCTAAATTAAACAACTGTATAAACATTATTCGTACCACATAACCACATCTAGTTGGATAATCGTATAATATTATGTAGGCCATCAAAACTTCTAAATTAAACAACTGTATAAACATTATTCGTACCACATAACCACATCTAGATGGATATGCCTATAATATTATGTAGGCCATCAAAACTTCTAAATTAAACAACTGTATAAACATTATTCGTTCCACATAACCACATCTAGATGGATATGCCTATAATATTATGTAGGACATCAAAACTTCTAAATTAAACAACTGTATAAACATTATTCGTACCACATAACCACATCTAGATGGATATGCCTATAATATTATGTAGGCCATCAAAACTTCTAAATTAAACAACTGTATAAACATTATTCGTACCACATAACCACATCTAGATGGATATGCCTATAATATTATGTAGGCCATCAAAACTTCTAAATTAAACAACTGTATAAACATTATTCGTACCACATAACCACATCTAGATGTATATGCCTATAATATTATGTAGGCCATCAAAACTTCTAAATTAAACAACTGTATAAACATTATTCGTACCACATAACCACATCTAGATGGATATGCCTATAATATTATGTAGGCCATCAAAACTTCTAAATTAAACAACTGTATAAACAGTATTCATACCACATAACCACATCTAGATGGATATGCCTATAATATTATGTAGGCCATCAAAACTTCTATATTAAACAACTGTATAAACATTATTCATACTACATAACCACATCTAGATGGATATGCCTATAATATTATGTAGGCCATCAAAACTTCTAAAGTAAACATCTGTATAAACATTATTCGTACCACATAACCACATCTAGATGGATATGCCTATAATATTATGTAGGACATCAAACCTCTAAATTAAACAACTGTATAAACATTATTCGTACCACATAACCACATCTAGATTGATAATCGTATAATATTATGTAGGTCATCAAAACTTCTAAATTAAACAACACAATATTGGTACCACATAACTACATCTAGATAGATATTCGTATAATATTATGTAGAACATCAAAATTGACGTAAACAAATACATCAACATAATCTGCTCTAAAATATAAAGTTTTTTGTAAACAAACAAAGAAAAACTTTATTTTTTAACAGTTCGTAAATTTCCATGGCCTGTTGTTTCCATTCACTTTATCCGTTTTGTTTTCTATTTACAGTACCATCCCATTACCATCGGAAGTAATAATTTTCCCTTCCCTCACCTATAGGGATAATTTAAAAGTCCGGAAACGATAAATCTGGATTAAAAATAGACCCTAATGGAATGGCCGGGAAAACATTTAACTCATTGATTAGTTTTAACTCGTGCGCTGCAGATTAAATGAGCTGCAAGACATAAAAGAGAAACAAACATTGTAGATTTTAAACGATGTGATTTTTCACCGAAGTCAAGCGATTAGAAGGTTTGTTTTCGGTTGTCTTTGTAGATTTTATTGCGTTATTCAGTGTGATATTTGAGAACATTCTCTATTTCTCATTTAATTCTTCAATTTTGAAAGAAAAAATTAGAAATTTTTATTAAAATTAGAAATTTTATTAGAATTTTTTTTTAAATTTGAAATTTTATTAGATTTTTTTTAAATTAGAAATTTTATTAGGTTTTTTATTTATTTTTTTTATTATTAGTATTTATTTATTTATTTATTTATTTTTTTTTTTTTTTTTAAATTCGGAAGAAATATTAGATTTTTTTAAAAATTAGAAATTTTATTAAAATGTTTTTTAAATAGAAATTGTATGAAAATTTTTTTTTTATTAGAAATTTTATTAAATTTTTTTTTAATTAGAAATTTCATTAAAAAAAATTTTAATTAGAAATTTTATTAGAATTTTTTTTAATTAGCAATTTTATTAGGAATTTTAAAGGGAAATTGACAAAATGATTATGACTGAATGATAATGATTTTATTATAAAAATTAATTAATTGAAATTACTACTGAAATTGTGACTTTTAAAAAGTCTTTCTTTAAAAACTACAGTTTTATAGTAAACTATTGTGCTGAATATGAGTTTAAATTTTAATTATGCAATAAATATTTGCTGTCATTATTAGTTATATTTTTAAATGCTTGTAAAATATTATATATAATTTTAAATAATGTGACCTACTGTAATAAATAATAAATTTTTTCATGGTTATTTGTTAAACGCGAGATAAAAAATAGAAGTTAATAAAAAAAAATTCAAACTGTCAACTATGTAACATTTAAAAAACAACAAGCATACAAATGTACTCATAAATTTTAGTTTTTTAGATATATCTCTGTTCGGAGAAGTAATTCACAACGCAGAAATTTCGTTGCGCTGTAATAATAGAAAACGATGATTTTAAAAATACACTGTATTGTATTCATTAAATGAACATATTTATTAATGATATAATTATTTTTTCAAACAAAATATTTCAAGAAACAATTATCAACAGACTAATAATAGAAGGACTTTCGAAGGAAGGACGAAACTTTCATTAGAAATGTAATTTGATGAAATGAAATAAAAGGAAATAAGTTTAAATCCCATAATATTAAGAAAATTTTCAAATTGTATTATCCATTACATAATAACACACAATTATTAAATTGCTTTTAGATAAATATACAGTTAAATGTGTTGAATGCAACATATAGGTATTATTCTTATGCCATGGTAGGAATACTTTAAAAAAGTAAAATTTCTGTATTGACTATAAAAATATACAAGTTGGTAAAATAAAAAAAATGAACAATAAAGAAAATTAAAACTATTACAAAGTAAAATGATACTTGTATATATATTATTTTAGTTCTCTAATAAAAAACATGTTTATATGAAAGAAAATAATAACAGCTTAAAACTTATTATATTAAAATTATTATAAAGTAAAATGATAATTGTATGTATATTTTTTTAGTTCTCTAATAAAGAAACATGTTTATATGAAAGAAAAATAACAGAAAACTTATTATATGAAAATATTATAACAAAACTCGATGAACCAATGTAGAAATTAAGGTTTCAATTTGAATCTAGACTTGCACAAAGGAATTTAGTTCACAACTTCTGTCTCTGATACCGATCATGGATTTTTTACATTTATTATTATTATTTAATATTTTTAAGAAACAAATATGGATGTCTGTATATAAATTAATTAAAAAAATATTTGTTAAAGCTAAAATATGCAACTTCTCTCTACAATAACGACAAGAATTATTCTTTGTAAGCGTGTCACAAATAAAATATAAGAAAGAAAAATATTATTCCCGAATGAAAAGTTACAACTGTATCCAATGAAGAACCAAATTTAAGAATTTCACGCACGAAGCTTAGATATAGATTTTATCCGAATTTGCCTAGAATAAATTTAATTTCAGAAGTTGAATGTTTTGGTACGTGCTAAAAATTCTAACAGTTTGAATAGAATATTGATTTTCGATTTGTTTTTTCTTAATTTACTATTATACCAAACATGACAGAAATAATTTTTATTGCTTAATATATATCGGCTTTGTTTAAAATTAAAACATTTTAGTAAACTCGCACTGTTTGATATATTTACGTTTTATATTTTTTACATTTAGTATAAATAAATTTCTGTTTTATACAAAATTAAATTAGCAATTCCATTTTATTTATAATAAAAATCATCTTAAAAATCAAAAGTAAGTTGATAAAACATTTTCATAGTAAAAAAAAAATGTCCAACATTTATTCAATGCAGCATCTTTTATAAACTTTGCATTTATATATTACAAAAACTTTTTAATTTATATTTTTTTTTAATTTATATATTTATTTACCTTACTTTAAATAATATTCCATAACAAATAAACCTTATTAATTACTGAAATTTCTTATATATTTCCCTTTTTTTTACATTTAAAATCCTCGTTACGCTACTTAAACTTTCACAAATTCGAAAAAGCGGGACTTTTATATCCTCAAATCAAAATCTCTCCTCAAAACTGCTTTTCAAACTCATCGAGACTAAAAAAAATTTTTTAAACAATTGGATTCATTTTATTTTATTTGCCAGAAAGGGCGAACTTTTAAACATACCTGTTTACCTTGCACATACGAGTTTCAAAATGTAATTAAAATTAGATTTCCAGCGGACTACCAATTAGAGGCAGCAACTACAGCAAGGAAAAAAAATTACGTCTCCAAACACCGAATAATTAGAAAGTATCCGTTCTAAAGATAAAAATAACACAATCCTTTTCCTCTTGAGAATTTGAAAGGAAGTAAAAGAACAAGTTAGGAAGAAGAACGCAAGGAAGAAAAAAGTAGCATCTCGACTTGAAAAATGTGAGGCAACGGAAAAGAAGAACGCATTATGCATGCAGGTTTGACTGGGCGCGAGCAAGGCCGACTTTTAAATAGATAGGCAAAGGAATAAAAAGGTTTCAATATCCAATTAAATTAGGAAACTTTTGCTGAAATACATCTCAGTGGAACTTAATTTTAATGGGGTTGTAATTGCTAAGAACTGCTTACTTTTTTATTTTCGGAGCGATTTCTGAACCGAACTAATGCTTGTTTAGAATAAAGTTAAAGGTATATTGTATTATCGAAAGAAGTGGTTGAGGTCCTCTTCACAGCAAAAAATAAAATGATAGCAATTTAAATCTTCTAATTTTTAAAATTTCGTATTAAACGTAAAACAATGCAAAATATTTCGCAAGTTTTAATGACTTTTCAAAATGTTAGGTATAAAATGATAGCTGTTGCCAATGACAAAGGAATCTAAGGCAAAACAAATGTTGTTAAAACTGGAAGAAACTAAGGAAAAATTAATAATTAATATTTTATAAATTATATAAAAAATAAGATTGAAAATAATATTAATAAATGTAATGCTTTAAAAAAATCAAAAAAATCAGCAAAGAAACTGAGAAATTCTTAATCAAATTATGAAATTGAAACTAACTTATGATTATTATTATTAACTTGTAATAACTTAGGATTATAATTTATTATTATCATTAACTTATGATTATATTGATTATGTATTCTTATCATGCTATTTTATATATTTTATTTTTCTAGCATTAGAAATGTAAAAGAAATATTTATCCTCCAGTTCTTTTTAAAATCGAAAGTAAGTTAATAAAATATTTTCATAACAAAAAATTCCAACTTTCATTCAATGCGGCATCTTTAAAAACTTTTACATTTATATGTTTGTCCTTTCTTTAAATAATATCACCATAACAAACAATCTTATTAATTATCGAAAATGTTTTATCTACTATCTTTTTTTTAATTTAAAATCCTCGTTACGCTACTTAAACGTTCACAAATTCTAAAAAGCGGGTTTTATATATCTTAAAATCAAAATCTCTCCACAAAATTGCTTTACAATCTCATCAAAGACAAAAAAAAATTCAAACAATTGGATTAATTATATTTTAATTGCACACACAGTGCGAACTTGTAAGCATAGCTGTTTACCATACAAGCAAGTTTCAAAAAGTAATTAAAATTAGATTTCCAGTGGACTACCAATTAGAGGAAGCAACTACAGCAAGGAAAAAAAAGTACGTCTCCAAACACCGAATAATTAGAAAGTATCCGTTCCAAAGACAGAAATAGCACAATCCTTTCCTCTTGAGAATTTGAAAGGAAGTAAAAGAACAAGTTAGGAACAAGAACGAAAGAAAGAAAAAAGAAGCATCCCGACTAGAAAAATGTGAGGCAACGGAAAAGAAGAACGCATTATACATTCAAGTTTGATTGGGCGCGAGGAAGGCCGACTTTTAAAGAGATAGGCAAAGGAATAGAAAGGTTTTAATATCCAATTAAATTAGGAAACTTTTGCTGAAATGCATCTCAGTGGAACTGCATTTCAATGGGGTTGTAATTGCTAAGAATCGTTTACTTTGTTGTTTCCGGAGCGATTTCTGAACCGAACTAATGCTTGTTTATAATGAAGTTAAAGGTACATTGTATTATCGAAAGAAGTCGTTGAAGTCCTCGGGGCCACACACACACAAAAAAAAGGAAAACAATTTATATCGTCTAATTTTTAAAATGTCGTATTAAACGTAAAACAATGCAAAATAATTCTGAAGTTTTAATGAATTTCCAAGATGTTAGGTATAAAATGATAGCGGTTGTCAATGACAAATAATTATAAGGCAAACAAATGTTATTGAAACTGGAAAGAAATTCTTTAAAAATTAATAATTAATAATTCTATAAATTACATAACAAATAAGATTGAAATTAATATTAATAAATGTAATGCTTTAAAAACGTTTATCGAGCAAAGAAACTGAAAAATTATTACTCAAATTATGCGATTGAAACTAACTTATGATTATTTTTTATTATTATTATAACTATTATTATTAACTTATAATTAGTTATGATTATTACTTTATTAACTTATGGTTATATTATTATTATTAACTTATGGTTATATTGATAATATATTCTTATCATGCTATTTAATATTTTTTTTTCTAGCATTATAAATGTAAAAGAAACATTTATCCTTCAGCTCTTTTTAAACCAAAAGTAAGCAGATAAATTATTTTCTTAACAAAAAACTTTCAACGTTTATTCAATGCGGCATCTTTAAAAACTTTTATATTTATATTGTTTGTCCTTACTTAAAATAATATCATCATAACCTTATTAATTATCGAAAATGTTTTATCTATTTGGGTATCTTTAATTTTTTACATTTAAAATCCTCGCTACGCTACTTAAATTTAATAATTATTAATTTTATTTTAATTGCCACACAGGGTGAACTTTTAAATTCACCTGTTCACCTTGCACAGACGAATTTTCAAAAAGTAATTAAAATTAGAATTCCAGCGGACTACCAATTAGAGGCAGCAACTATAGCAAGAAAAATAAAGTACGTCTCCAAACTACGAATAATTAAAAAGTATACGTTCTAAAGACAGAAATAACACGAGCCTTCCCCTCTTGAGAATTTGAAAGGAAGTAAAAGAACAAGTTAAGAAAAAGAACGAAAGAAAGAAAAACGTAGCATCTCGACTTGAAAACAGCGAGGCAATGGCAAAGAAGAACGCATTATGCATTCAGATTTGATTGGGCGCGAGCAAGGCCGACTTTTAAATAGATAGGCAAAGGAATAAAAAGGTTTTAATATCCAATTAAATTAGGGAAACTTTTGCTAAAATGCAACTCAGTGGAACTGGATTTCAATGGGCTTGTAATTGCTAAGAACTGTTTACTTTGTTGTTTTCGGAGCGATTTCTGAACCGAACTAATGCTTGCTTATAATGACGTTAAAGGTATATTGTATTATCGAAAGAAGTGGTTGAGATCCTCGGTAACACACAAAAAAATGGAAACAATTTAAATATTCTAATTTTTTAAATGTCGTATTAAGCGTAAAACAATGCAAAATATTTCGCAAGTTTTAATGACTTTCCAAGATGTTAGGCATAAAATGATAGCGCTTGTCACTGACAAATGATTCTAAGGCAAAACAAATGTTGATGAAACTGGAAAGAAATTTTTTAAAAATTAATAATTAATAATTCTATAAATTACATAACAAATAAGATTGAAATTAATATTAATAAATGTAATGCTTTAAAAACGTTTATCGAGCAAAGAAACTGAAAAATTATTACTCAAATTATGCGATTGAAACTAACTTATGATTATTTTTTATTATTATTATAACTATTATTATTAACTTATAATTAGTTATGATTATTACTTTATTAACTTATGGTTATATTATTATTATTAACTTATGGTTATATTGATAATATATTCTTATCATGCTATTTAATATTTTTTTTTCTAGCATTATAAATGTAAAAGAAACATTTATCCTTCAGCTCTTTTTAAACCAAAAGTAAGCAGATAAATTATTTTCTTAACAAAAAACTTTCAACGTTTATTCAATGCGGCATCTTTAAAAACTTTTATATTTATATTGTTTGTCCTTACTTAAAATAATATCATCATAACCTTATTAATTATCGAAAATGTTTTATCTATTTGGGTATCTTTAATTTTTTACATTTAAAATCCTCGCTACGCTACTTAAATTTAATAATTATTAATTTTATTTTAATTGCCACACAGGGCGAACTTTTAAACATACCTGTTTACCTTGCACATACGAGTTTTCAAAAAGTAATTAAAATTAGATTTCCAGCGGATTACCAATTAGAGGCAGCAACTACAGCAAGAAAAAAAAAGTACGTCTCCAAACTACGAATAATTAAAAAGTATACGTTCTAAAGACAGAAATAACACGAGCCTTCCCCTCTTGAGAATTTGAAAGGAAGTAAAAGAACAAGTTAAGAAAAAGAACGAAAGAAAGAAAAACGTAGCATCCCGACTTGAAAAATGGGAGGCAATGGCAAAGAAGAACGCATTATGCATTCAGGTTTGATTGGGCGCGAGCAAGGCCGACTTTTAAAGAGATAGGCAAAGGAATAAAAAGGTTTTAATATCCAATTAAATTAGGAAACTTTTGCTGAAATGCATCTCAGTGGAACTGCATTTCAATGGGGTTGTAATTGCTAAGAATCGTTTACGTTGTTGTTTCCGGCGCGATTTCTGAACCGAACTAATGCTTGTTTATAATGAAGTTAAAGGTACATTGTATTATCGAAAGAAGTCGTTGAAGTCCTCGGGGCCACACACACACAAAAAAAAGGAAAACAATTTATATCGTCTAATTTTTAAAATGTCGTATTAAACGTAAAACAATGCAAAATAATTCTGAAGTTTTAATGAATTTCCAAGATGTTAGGTATAAAATGATAGCGGTTGTCAATGACAAATAATTATAAGGCAAACAAATGTTATTGAAACTGGAAAGAAATTTTTTAAAAATTAATAATTAATAATTCTATAAATTACATAACAAATAAGATTGAAATTAATATTAATAAATGTAATGCTTTAAAAACGTTTATCGAGCAAAGAAACTGAAAAATTATTACTCAAATTATGCGATTGAAACTAACTTATGATTATTTTTTATTATTATTATAACTATTATTATTAACTTATAATTAGTTATGATTATTACTTTATTAACTTATGGTTATATTATTATTATTAACTTATGGTTATATTGATAATATATTCTTATCATGCTATTTAATATTTTTTTTTCTAGCATTATAAATGTAAAAGAAACATTTATCCTTCAGCTCTTTTTAAACCAAAAGTAAGCACATAAATTATTTTCTTAACAAAAAACTTTCAACGTTTATTCAATGCGGCATCTTTAAAAACTTTTATATTTATATTGTTTGTCCTTACTTAAAATAATATCATCATAACCTTATTAATTATCGAAAATGTTTTATCTATTTGGGTATCTTTAATTTTTTACATTTAAAATCCTCGCTACGCTACTTAAATTTAATAATTATTAATTTTATTTTAATTGCCACACAGGGCGAACTTTTAAACATACCTGTTTACCTTGCACATACGAGTTTTCAAAAAGTAATTAAAATTAGATTTCCAGCGGATTACCAATTAGAGGCAGCAACTACAGCAAGAAAAAAAAAGTACGTCTCCAAACTACGAATAATTAAAAAGTATACGTTCTAAAGATAGAAATAACACAATCCTTTCCTCTTGACAATTTGAAAGGAAGTAAAAGAACAAGTTAAGAAAAAGAACGAAAGAAAGAAAAACGTAGCATCCCGACTTGAAAAATGGGAGGCAATGGCAAAGAAGAACGCATTATGCATTCAGGTTTGATTGGGCGCGAGCAAGGCCGACTTTTAAAGAGATAGGCAAAGGAGTAAAAAGGAAACTTTTGCTGAAATGCATCTCAGTGGAACTGGATTTCAATGGGGTTGTAATTGCTAAGAACTGTTTACTTTGTTGTGTTTCGGAGCGATTTCCGAACCGAACTAATGCTTGTTTATAATGAATTCAAAGGTATATTGTATTATCGAAAGAAGTGATTGACGTCCTCAGTGCAGCAAAAAATAAAATGGAAACAATTTAAATCTTCTAATTTTTAAAATGTCGTATTAAACATAAAACAATGCAAAATGTTTCGGAAGTTTTAATGACTATCCAAGATGTTAGGTATAAAAGGATATCGGTTGTCAAAGACAAATGATTGCAAACAAAACAAATGTTGTTGAAACTGGAAGGAAATTAAAAAAAAAAATTAATATTTCTATAAATTATACAGCAAATAAGATTGAAAATAATATTAATAAATGTAATGATTTAAAAAAATTTATGGAGGAAAGAAACTGAGAAACTAGTAATCAAATTATGAAATTGAAACTAAATTATGTTTATTATTATTAACTTATACTAACAAATTATTATTATTAACTTATGATTATATTGATAATATAGTCTTATCATGCTATTTAATATTTTATTTTTTTAGCATTAGAAATGTAAAAGAAATATTTATCCTTCAGTTTTTTCTTAAAATCGAAAGTATGTTGATAAAATATTTTCTTAAAAAACATTCCAACGTTTATTCAATGCGGCATCTTTAAAAAATTTAGATGTATATTTTTGTCCTTTCTTTAAATAATATCACAATAACCTTATTAATTATCGAAAATGTTTTATCTATTTTTTTTTACTTGTATAATCCTCGTTACGCTGTTTAAAGTTTCATAAATTACAAAAAAGGGGTTTTCTATATCCTCAAATCAAAATCTCTCCTCAAAACTGCTTTTTAAACTCATCAAGAACAAAAAAAAAATTTTAAACAATTGGATTAATTTTACTTTAATTGCCACACACGGCGAACTTTTAATCATACCTGTTTACCTTACACATACGAGTTTCAAAAAGTAATTAAAATTAGATTTCCAGCGGACTACCAATTAAAGGCAGCAACTACAGCAAGAAAAAAAAATTACGTCTCCAAACACCGAATAATTAGAAAGTATCCGTTCCTAAGACAGAAATAACACAATTCTTTCCCCTTGAGAATTTAAAGGAAGTAAAAGAACAAGTTAGAAAGAAGAGCGAACGAAAGAAAAAAGTAGCATCTCGACTTGAAAAGGTCTTCAGGTTTGATTGGGCGCGAGCAAGGCCGACTTTCAAAGAGATAGGCAAAGGAATAAAAAGGTTTTAATATCCAATTAAATTAGGAAACTTATGCTGAAATGCATCTCAGTGGAACTGGACTTCAATGGGGTTGTAATTGCTAAGAATCGTTTACTTTGTTGTTTTCGCAGCGATTCGTGAACCGAACTAATGCTTGTTTATAATGAATTCAAAGGTATATTGTATTATCGAAAGAAGTGATTGACGTCCTCAGTGCAGCAAAAAATAAAATGGAAACAATTTAAATCTTCTAATTTTTAAAATGTCGTATTAAACATAAAACAATGCAAAATGTTTCGGAAGTTTTAATGACTATCCAAGATGTTAGGTATAAAAGGATATCGGTTGTCAAAGACAAATGATTGCAAACAAAACAAATGTTGTTGAAACTGGAAGGAAATTAAAAAAAAAAATTAATATTTCTATGAATTATACAGCAAATAAGATTGAAAATAATATTAATAAATGTAATGATTTAAAAAAATTTATGGAGGAAAGAAACTGAGAAACTAGTAATCAAATTATGAAATTGAAACTAAATTATGTTTATTATTATTAACTTATACTAACAAATTATTATTATTAACTTATGATTATATTGATAATATAGTCTTATCATGCTATTTAATATTTTATTTTTTTAGCATTAGAAATGTAAAAGAAATATTTATCCTTCAGTTTTTTCTTAAAATCGAAAGTATGTTGATAAAATATTTTCTTAAAAAACATTCCAACGTTTATTCAATGCGGCATCTTTAAAAAATTTAGATGTATATTTTTGTCCTTTCTTTAAATAATATCACAATAACCTTATTAATTATCGAAAATGTTTTATCTATTTTTTTTTACTTGTATAATCCTCGTTACGCTGTTTAAAGTTTCATAAATTACAAAAAAGGGGTTTTCTATATCCTCAAATCAAAATCTCTCCTCAAAACTGCTTTTTAAACTCATCAAGAACAAAAAAAAAATTTTAAACAATTGGATTAATTTTACTTTAATTGCCACACACGGCGAACTTTTAATCATACCTGTTTACCTTACACATACGAGTTTCAAAAAGTAATTAAAATTAGATTTCCAGCGGACTACCAATTAAAGGCAGCAACTACAGCAAGAAAAAAAAATTACGTCTCCAAACACCGAATAATTAGAAAGTATCCGTTCCTAAGACAGAAATAACACAATCCTTTCTTCTTGAGAATTTGAAAGGTAGTAAAAGAACAAGTTAGAAAGGAGAAGAAAGAAAAAAAAGTAGCATCTCGACTTGAAAAGGTCTTCAGGTTTGATTGGGCGCGAGCAAGGCCGACTTTTAAAGAGATAGGCAAAGGAGTAAAAAGGAAACTTTTGCTGAAATGCATCTCAGTGGAACTGGATTTCAATGGGGTTGTAATTGCTAAGAACTGTTTACTTTGTTGTGTTTCGGAGCGATTTCCGAACCGAACTAATGCTTGTTTATAATGAATTCAAAGGTATATTGTATTATCGAAAGAAGTGGTTGAGGTCCTCGGTGCCACACACAAAATAAATAATAAAAACCGAAACTGGAGACAATTTAAATGTTCTAATTTTTAAAATGTCGTATTAAACATAAAACAATGCAAAATAATTCGCAAGTTTCAATGACTTTCCAAGATGTTTGGTATAAAATGATAGAGGTTGTCAAGGACAAGTGATTCGAAGACAAAACAGATATGGTTGAAATTGGAAAGGGTGGTCAGCAGACCCAAGGTGGTCAGCAAGATCATTTGTTTTAGCCACCCCTGACCTAGACCAAGAGCAAAAACCTCAGTCTATAACCACATGTAGATGTCTGACTTGGCTCCGAGTCGCTGAAAAAGGAGGGCAGTGTTTCTCGGGAGGACTTTTAGGTGTAACATTATTTGGGGGTATAGCCTTATTTGGCCGTATAGGAGAAAAACTGGAAAACTTTCACCAGGTTTTCTGACTAACGAGTCAAGGTGCTGAACATCCCGAATGCCATCGATCCTTCCCGCTTTTTGAAACAGTGTCAGTCACCAGAGAATTGAGTGTCTGCCCAAATGCTCATCAGAGACGCACGTTGCCCTTGAGCCACAAGTCAGGTACTTTTATAATTTTATAGGGCTAATGATAATTTAAAAATATATTAAATATATCAAAGTGGATTCTAATTTAATAATGAATGCTAATTAAACGAATAATTTATTTTACTTCATCGTAAGTCAATTCGTATTTAATTCTTAATTTGTTTCATTTCTATTTTTATTTATAAATTAAATTTCTAATAAAACAAAAATGTAAAAATTGTTCAGATTTTATAAACATGTATGAATTATACAAAAATGCAATGTATATAATACAAAGTTAATGAAGAAAAAACTCAAATGTTACTAAATAGCATGAAACTGGTTCACGAACTCTCTTTTCGGCCTTTTTGAAGTGGTCAGTATCGTTAATATATTTTGAACATTTAAAATACATTGATTTAATTATATAATATCTGAAGTAGGCCCTTTATAAAGATTTTTTCATCATAACATTCTTTCTTTTAATTATTTATGCTTATTTTTGGATGTTAATCGTCTTTATTTGTAGGTAAAAATTACAGTAAGTCAAATACTTTATTTTCTGTATTAAAGAAATTTCTGCATTAGTGTTTTAAAAGAAAATGTATACTTGTTACTATTTAAAAAGTATAAACTCAAGGATAATCAAAAGATTTGATCATTAACCGATAACCATTAGCCGATCATTAACCAATAACCATTTTTTTGATTTTATTATTAGTGTAATGAGATTTATAATCGATGATAATCATATGTAAACGTTAGAAGCTATGTATAATCGAGGATGAAGGTATGTGATCTATGGTATTTCACTATTATATTAGTGATGATGTAAATATAAGATATATAAATATAATTTAAATAAAAGTAAAGGATGCAAATATGTATTATTATAATATAAAGTATTTAAATATATTTTTTAAATATTATCATATTTTTTTATAAATAAGAAACAGTATAAAGACAAATATCTGGAGTATTTTAAAAGTACCGATAGTTTTATTACAGTACTATAAACTGTAAAATAAAACAATATCTAATTAAAATACATCATGTTTTATTTTACATTGCAATCAGATTTATCAATAACACTATGCTTCAATTATAAAACTCAGCCTTCACTAATTTTATCTGATTCTACATTGCATAAGATTGAAAAAAAAAACCTCTTGTTTTTAAAGTTGTAATTTAAATTTGAAGGTACGTTATACTGCAGTGTTACATTTTTAAATAAGTAAATTGTTAAAATAATATATAGATGTTCGTAATATAATATTTTTGTTTAAATATTATAATATTTTTTTTTTATAATTAGGAAACCATATAATTTGTTTGGAGTATTTTGAAAGTACTGATGGCTTTAATACAGTAATTACTTACAGTACACTTTAATACAGTTAATTACCGTACATCATGCTTTATTTTTCATAATCATAAATTAAATTTGTTGAATAAATTGAAGTGAATGTGCTATTTAACTTTATAATTCCCAAAATTAGAAAAGAGAACCCTCGGGAAGAATTACTATAAAGTGAAAGTCTCTGGTGACAATCATTTACATTATCTTTTCAATTATACTGCCGCAACAATTTTAATTCATTTGCAAAACTACTCTTAAGCCAAGAAATTAATTGTCTTAGTAAAGTTTCAAACTAAAATTTTAAATGATATTCCTGAAATATTCAGCTTACTTAGGCAGTTGCAGACAAAGTTATTTAATCGTTAAGAGATAGATTGCAAAATTAATAAAGGAGTGTTGGTTTGAAGCAAGTCATCATGAATTACTAGTTCGTCACAGTCATTAATTATGGTAAAGAAGAAAATAGTAGCATTAGTTGTTAGTTAAGAATTCTTAATTAAACAATGTTCAGAAAAGTGTACTGCCCACAGCAAATATTTCTAATTTTTCTGATTTATTTTTTTAATTTACACTTAAATAAAGTGTAACTATTATGTCATTAATCATTTTGAAAATAATGCTTTCTTATCTTCCATTTACGTCGTCAGTTGATAAATATCTGTTAAGTAATACAGATAATTAACTTTTATTATGAATGACAAAATGCATTAGAGCTGCTAGGAAACAAATGAATATTGTTATGATTGGATGACAGCAAATTATTTATTGAAAATTTTGATTATTTTAGCAATATTTAATTGTATTTGTACAGTCATGTTTTCGAAAATAATGAGATTACTATCACCAAATTGCATAGGGCATGATAATCGCTCATCATTATTATTAGTTATCTCGCTGACATTTTGGATTGGTGCAGATAAGTTCAAAAATCAACACGCCAGTCTAATCGATTATAATTAATCTTTTAGAGAAAACAAAATACGTCTGTAAGCAGCGAAGTTTTTTTTTGTAGCTTTGAGTTTCAGAAAACAGATAATGGATATGAACGTCTTAAATGTTGTCTCTGCAAATAGTGGTTCTGAAATGTCCTATATAAAGAAGTTCAACTTCCTTGCAACTATGACACCTCTATATTCTTCTTCTAGATGTGACTAACTCTAATGAACAGGAAATTATCATCAGCATTTATATTATTATAATTTCATCTCATCATTTGTGAAAATTTGGATTTGTAATCTTAATTTATCGCTGCTTGATTGGACAGAGTAAATCTAGTTTCTGAGCAATTTACCATGCAAATTCTTTCCTCTTTAGTTCCACTTAAACATTGGAGCTTATCTGCTTCTTTTAGTCGGAGTTTACATTTGTACAGGAAATAATATATACATTGAACCTATTCTACAAGTAAATATTTCCTGTAGATATATATATAGATATTTAATATAGAAATTTTTATTTTTTTATAATTCAAAGAAATAAATCACCTGGAGTACATGCACACACAAAAACGAAATATTTCTGAAACTTTAAAACTGGTTTTCGCTAGGGGATGCCACCATTTCAGTAGCTTATTATGAAAACATTTATGATTTTATTATGGAAACATTATAATTATGATTTAAATATAATCAATATAAAGGTATAGAAAATGCTGAAATCAGCTCGGTAAATTTCACCATATCATGTGTGAACATTCGAGAACGGATGAATAAACTCAGGGATATGCCAATGCTTAATGATGCAAGAGATATATGAAGAAATTGATTGGAATACTATAAGAATGGCCAAATTCAATAGCCACATGAATATAACAATGTTGAATAGATCAAGAACTTCATGAAGAATGAATTGTTCAAGAATCTCTAAAAGAATATACAAAAGTAAGATAAATGTTGTCGTAAATGAAGAATCTAGTATTCCAAATTCTACAAGAAACACTATAACATTCAATAGCCAAAAGAATACATGAAAATTCTAGGTATAAATGAAGAATAAAATATTCCAAATACAATAAGAAGCACTATACAGCTCAATATACAGGGGAAAATGCCAAAAGTGATAAATATGAAACTTCAAAAAGAAGAAATTGATCAACGCACTACGAATGCTTATAGCCATGGTAAATACAAATGCTTAAAAATCCCAATTCAAAACTTGAAAAGTGATTCAAAACCATATCACAAAACACTTCAAGCAAAACCCAAATTCTCCAGAAAATTGCTGAAGACTAACATTATTCATGAAGTATTTCAAGAGTTAAGGGGCCCAAAGTACCATTTTCTGCCCAAAATTTGCAATAGAGTTTTATTTGCTTGGCCCTCATTTTTGGATAACGTCACGGACCCCTAACCAGGACAACACCGTGTTCACACATGATAAAAAATTTATTTAAGTAGGTTTAAAAGTTTATTTTTTTAATTGTCTTTAATAGATTTTTACAAATTTTGCTCTAAGTAAAATTGAACTTATTTAAATGTACAATAGCATTTATTAATGGTAATTAAATATAATTTTTTAAACTTCTTGTGATTACAAAGAAAAAAGAAAAGAAAAAATACAAAGAAAAAATGAGAATATATATATATGCAGCATTATTAAAAAGAGATGTTATTTTTTTTCAACCAAAATTCGTAAATTGATCGATGAAAACATGACACGTTTTCCCACGACATCAGAAAACGCTGCGAAATCTACATATTCATATTTACGCTTAATGATTCTGTTCAATATAACGGAATACGCGGCAAATAAAAAACGGGAAGAACTCGGTTTTCAAAGCAAATTTTTCAAATGGGATTTCTTTAATATTTAAAAAGGCATAGGTTTGTAAAATTGCAGAACCTTCCATTTGAAGTAGGGCAAAATAATTTTAGAAAGAAATACGACATAAATTCATTCATTTATAATGAATCAATTTTTATCTGCTTCCTTTTAAAATTTTGTGTATTTTATTATTATTATTATTATTCTGTATTGAAAAAAAAATATATTTTTAAATGAACGAATACGGTTGAAATTGTTGATATATATTTCTTTTTTAAAATTGTTTTATATGGTAAATATTAAAATATTTTAAACGAAAATATTTGAGCAAAGTTAATTGTGTTATTAAAAGTTAGTTAAATCTAGCATACATATTTTTGTTCTCTCTTCTTCCACCATTTATAGAACAGTGATAGTTATCCTCAGTTAACATAAAGTAAGCAAAATTTATACTGATTGATGATGTATTATATAATACTAGGCTACAATATAAGACATGATGTATTATATAATATTAGGCTATATAAGACATGACGTGCTATATAATTCTAGGCCATATAAGACACTGATTTATAAAGGGAGAATTTTGTGGAATACGTAACCAAGTTTATTATATTGCTTATTGATCTGCTTAATTAGAGGTTTTTATAAACCACCGTCAAATATGGGCAATTATCTCTAAAAGTCCTTCTCCAAATATTGATCACATTATAAATAAATAAATTAACGCTTTGAATATATACATCCATTCATGAAACAGCTAGCAAATTAGTGGAATTATAAGGCAAAATATTAAGATTCAAAGTGTTGCCATATTAGATAGATATTTTTTTCTTCAGAATATTAATTAGCATAGCTGTTTCATTTATATAGGAGTTACTATGTATATAAAATAAAATTCTCATTAAATAAGCAAAATTACAAATATATTATATGCAATTAATAAAAATGGCATTACACATGCTGGTTAAAAGCCAAATCAAAAAATATTTATGCATAATCCATAATTATAAATTATTATTATGAATCCATACATTATAAAATTATTATACAACAAATATTATTAACAGAGAACAAATCATTAAATAATAAAACAAACTTTCTATTCTATATCTAAAAAAATCTATGACATTTCTTATCTTATTGATCTTGAAATATCAAAAAAAAAAAAAAAAAAAAAAAAAAGAAAAGAAAACGAAAAAAAAAAAAAAAAGAAAGATCAACAGTTTTTGTATTCTGTTTTCTTATGAACGTATTAAAATATCACTATGTGTTACAAGAGGAAAAATACTTTTTTTTATCATTTCAGAGAAGCCCTTTTTTTATTTATTTCTCGATATTAGAAGAAAACACTCGCAAATGTCAATACTGCTTGAAGCAATTTTGCTCCAAAATAGTTTTTGATGTCTTCAGCACCTACGCATTCTTAACCAATAAGCTGAGCTTTCTATCACAAGGATATCTGCAAGAGGAAGATCTTCAATTTTCAGCATTTATTTCTTCTGAAATGTCAACACTCGGTATGCATTGCCAGACAGAAATGAGAGTGCAAAAGCTCCAAAAAGAATAGAAGTAGATGTTGTTTTTAGTTGTTGTGTTTTTTCTTCCACCCCAAGTTACAATGATGGGCAACAAAAAAAGCCCCTTAAGGTTTTCTTTCTTTATCCTTTGTATCACCACGTCTTCCCATGAGAAGTCAGTACCGCTTTCAATGGAAGGAGGGTTGTCCTATTTAATGTAGCACTCAAAAACATCGGAAGAGTCTCTATTTTTTTTTTTCATTCTGCCAAAAGGAAGAGGATTAGTATTAGAAGTGGCTAAGAACAGAACTTAACGACGAAGAAGGTGTCCTGACAAAGGCTTTTGTCCTGGCAACTTGTCACTTTCAATCTACTTTTTTTTTAGATTCTCATTAGCAGTTTAGTAAAGCAATCACTGAAATCCTTAAAAATACTTTAAAAAGAAAAGTTAAAACTTTCTTTCAATTTAAACTATACAAGTTTATTGCAAAATGTTTTTATTTTTGATAGGAAAATTGGAATTATTTCAGTTTTGTGCAATAAATTTTACTTCATAGTGCGAAAATTTCTAAACGTGATCTTATTTAAAGCAACTGTAAATTTGTTAAAATATGTTTAATGTAATGTATATCGTCTTACTAAAGAGTACATGTAACACTATATATTTTCTTTTTAGACCACAAAATATACAGAAAAGCACTTTTACTTCAAAATAGGTGGCATTTTAATTTTTTTCTGAAAAAAATTTATCGAAATGCATTATTTCGTGAGGGTAACGTAGATCTACCTCCTCGTGGTGCACTTTGGGCAACGCCTAATACGTCAAAATGGTCTAGAAATATGTACTTCTGTCTGGCTCTCAGTGTGAGTTTCTGAGTCCTGCAGTGGAATGCAGGTTGATTGCCCCAAAACAAGAGAGAAGATAATTAAAAAGACCCTTTGGGGATCCTACTTTGAAGATGTTGCCGTCAGAAACAATTACAAACCCCGGTACGATCCTATTCATGATATCACTGAATGGGCTAGAGAAAAATCAGCGGCATTACAACGGCTTTTCTGTGGTGACTATTGTCCCCGTAAGCACCTTCACAGTATTAAACTGACTCCTGAAGCTTTCTGTCTCCTGTGTGATAACCAGGAAGAACTGGTTATGCCTCACCTTGCTTCCTGTACTGCACAATCTCCTGTTTCTTTATGGAAGCATTATTGGATTGTCTGACTTAAGTTGATGGATTAATTGATGTCATTTGCTACTATTTTGATTTTTGATTATTTTTTTATAATATATGTTGTCCTGTAAACTTGCCATTGGAAATTTTCGATGTCACTTAAAATACTAATCTGAAAAACATTCCAATTGATTTTTTAATTTCTCAAAAACAAATATTCTTTAGTAGATGCTATGTTTTCTTTTAATAGAAATGTATAAAATATAGTGCATTTAATTATATACAATTAAATGTAATAATAACTTTATTAATAATAAAACAATATCTATAATTAAACAATATTTCTTTTGTTGAAAAGATGCTGGAAAATATGCTTTGTTAAAATTCTTATTGAATATAAATTTGTGTTTTTAACAATGAAACACTAATCCTTTTTTACAAATAAAGTAGTTTCTTTCTTTTTTCACCATTTTATAAGAATCTTTCTTTATTTCACATAGGAATAAACACGCTCAGATCAAAACTGCTCGAAGCACTTTTGCTTTAATTATTTTGATATTGTTCACCTCCTACGCATTTCTAATTCAGTTGAGAATTCATCTGCATTCTATCATAAGTACTTCTGCTTGAATAGGTCTCACCTTTTCAGTTTTCATTTCTTCTGGAATGTCAACATTCAGTATTCGCTACCAGCAGAAATACTCCAAATAAGGAAAGTAACTGTTGTATTTTTCTTCACCCCCCAACCCCTCATCCCAGTGATGGGTAACAAAAAAAACCCTTAAGGTGTTTCTTCTTCACTCTTTTGTATTACTTTTTTACAAAGGGAAGTTAATACCGCTTTCGATGGGGGAAGATGGTTGTTGCAATTAATATAACACTCACCGATGTCTTGAGGTTCTTTTTATCTATGTCCTAAAGAAGAGGATTAGCATTAAAAGTGACTAAGAGCGGAACTTAAGGACGCAAGAGGTGTCCTGACAGAGGCTTTTGTCCTGATCAAGATCCTTCACTTTCAATCTGCTTGTCCTGCGTTCTCATTAGCAGTGTAACAAAGCAATTATTCGAGTCCTTTAGACCCATCTAAAATTAATCTTTTACTTCAAACTGTAAATGTATGCTGCTAAACATATTTCTTTTTGTAAAAAAATGCATTAAATAAGGATGATTTAGTAAAATAACTTTCACTTTACGATTTACGCGTTGTTTTTTTTTCTCTTTTTGTTAGAAAACATAGAAAAGTACGTTAGAATCACCGCTTTCTAAAAGAGGTAAAGTAGAAAAACAAGTAAAAAAATCATTTACTTAAAACTTTTATTTCAGCATTGTATTGAAGTTTGTAAGTTTTCGCAGTTTTAAAACAATATTCTGTCTGATATGGTAACTTATCAGCCAGTATTCAAAATAACATACTTCACCGATTTTCGGTGAAGTATGCTATTTTGACCTGCACGATGGCTGCTACTATGCGTGTTATTTACAATGTATGCTATAATACATTGCTTTTTTTTAATTTTTTTAGTAGCTGATGACTTTTGAAACTAAATGCTTATTTTGGAACATTTAAAATTGCATGGCCCCATTTATGCAATTTCTTAATTTTGATAAATTAAATGAGACATTTTTCATTTTATTGTAATTTTAATGGAACATTTTGTGATTTTAATTATTATTATAAATCATATATTTTACAAAAATATTATGAGGTTTTTCTACAGAATGTAAAATTATTAAATTTACATTTACAGACTCAGTCTCTTTATCTTTCGTAATAATTGTAATTTTGTTTATGATTCCTTTACGATGAAAGTCATATTCAATGAAGATTAATAAATTTATGTTTCAACATTTACATTTTATGCATCTTACAAATATATATGTATATGTTTATGCATTTTACAAATGGATCCACTAAAATTGATTTATATCATAATAGAAAAAAAGTGACAATTCAGAAAAATTCTTCTTGATAAGAACAATTTCATTAATAAATGTTACAATTTTATATAACAAATTACTTTTAAAAATCTTAAGAAAAAACATTTTCCTAAATTAACCCCTTAACTGCCGCGGTCGTATATATACGCCTCACTCAACCGATGCGTTCCCTGCCGCCGGCGTATATATACGCCTTTCCGAAGTACGATCCTTTGCATTGCGCGGCTATGAAGAAAACTGTTCCCACGGTCTTGGAATGCCACAAAATGACCTTGACAATGTTTGAAACGGATTTTATTATTTCAGAGAAAAGGGATAGGGTATTGGTAAAGGGGATGTTTCTGAAATGGTGAGTCATAGCTGAGCAGTTTTTGCTTCTGCCTCTGTTTGAGTAGGTCGTGCTTTTTTTATTCTTCTTTTGCTTCCGTTTCGTCGTAAAACCCGCTATCAATGCAATGAATGTGATTTTGGTTTATGTGTTCAACCTTGTTATAGGAAATATCACACAGCAGATAAGTTCTAAAATCTGTTTTATTACACTGTTATCCTATACTTAAAAAAACAAAATGTAAAAAAAACGTAAAAGAAATGAAAAATAAAATGTAAAAAAAAAAAAAAAAAAAAAAAAATTCTAAATATATAGATTTTTTGTTTTTTTTTTACATTTTATTTTTTCTGTGAAAGTAAAAGCTTTTATGTTGCAAAACGTACCTCTTTTTTTCCTACAATACATCGCATAACTACGCGCGCCTGTATGAAAAACGGTGGCACTGGGGAGCGCATCTAGTAAGTTTTCTTCGGCAGATAAGGGGTTAAATTACTGGTTTTAATTTACGTTTTTTTTATCTGTTGCAAATCCAAAAAACAACTAAAATAAAATAAATTATATTTTAAATATTTTTTCACTTATCTATATTTTTTTCATTTATGTAGTGTTTATACTTCTATATACAAATGCATTTCGTGTCTTCTTGTTTATATCCAAAAATGTACGAATGCTTTTATTTCAAATATATTTTCCTAATATTTTCCTCGGCCATCAGGCCCCTTAACTTATGATAATAAATTGTTATTAACTTATTACTATTATTATTATTATTAAGATGATAATAACTTATGAAGGTTATTATTATTAACTTATGATTCCATTGATTATATATTCTTATCATGCTATTAAATATTTTATTATTCTAGCATTAAAAAGGTGAAATAGAAGTTTCTACTCCAATTGTTTTAAAATAAAAAATAAGTTGATAAAACATTTTCATAAAAAAAAAAAAAAAAAAAAAAAATTCCAACGTTTATTCAGAGCGGCTTCTTTAAAAACAAACTTTACATTTATATTTTTGCAATTACTTTAAATAATATCACTGTAACAAATAAACCTTATTAATTATCGAAATAGTTTTTATTTATTTGCTTTTTTTTTTTTAATTTTTACGTTTAAAATCCTCGTTACGCTACTTAAACTTTCAGAAATTTATAAAAAGCGGGTTTTATATATATCCTCAAATCAAAATCTCTCCTCAAAACTGCTTTTCAATCTCATCAAGACAAAAAAAAAAAAAAAATTCAACAATTGGATTAATTTTATTTTAATTGCCACACAAGGCGAACTTTTAAACATACCTGTTTACCTTGCAAGCAAGTTTCAAAAAGTAATTAAAATTAGATTTCCAGCGGACTGCCAATTACAGGCTGCAACTACAGCAAGGAAAAAAAATTACATCTTGAAACACCAAATAATTAGAAAGTATCCGTACCAAAGACAGATATAATACAATCCTTTCCTCTTGAGAATTTGAAAGTAAGTAAAAGAACAAGTTGGGAAGAAGTAAAAGAAAGAAGGAGAGAAAGAAAAAAGTAGCATCTTGACTTGAAAAATGTGAGGCAACGGAAAAGAAGAACGCATTATGCATTCAAGTTTGATTGGGCGCGAGCAAGGCCGACTTTTAAAGAGGTAGGCAAAGGAATAAAAAGGTTTTAATATCCAATTAAATTAGGAAACTTTTGCTGAAATGCATCTCAGTGGAACTGGATTTCAATGGGCTTGTAATTGCTAAGAATCGTTTACTTTGTTGTTTCCGGAGCGATTTCTGAACCGAACTAATGCTTGTTTATAACGAAGTTAAAGGTATATTGTATTATCGAAAGAAATGTTAAAGTCCTCGTTGCCGCACAAAAATAAAAGGGAAAGAATTTAAATCTTTTAATTTTTAATTATTCGTATTAAATATAAAACAACGGAAAATGTTTTGCAAGTTTTAATGACTTTCCAAGATGTTAGGTACAAAACGATAGTTGTTGTCAATGACAAATGATTCTAAGACAAAACAGATATGTCTGAAATTGGAAAGGGATAAAAAAATTTAATTTTCTTACAATTATTATAATTTTTTTTTCTTATCCAACTCAGTAGACAGAAACATTTAGGCCAGCGATGGGCAACCCGCTGCCCGCATTGAGTATTTTTGCAGCCTATGAGATTTCATACACTTTTACAAAATATATTTATTTTATAATGGTATAAGTAGTGAAAATCAATGGGTTAAAAAATTATTATTTGAACAAATAATATTATAAATAAATTTGTCAATATTTAATTATAATTCTATAAATTATGTAACGAAGGAAATTAAAAATAATATTTAATTAATTTTGTTTTATTTAAAAAAATTTCACGACCGAAGAAGCTGAGAGATTATTCATCAAATTATGAAATTGAAAATAACTTTTGATTATTATTACTATTAATGTAGGATAATATTTTATTATAATTTATGTTTATCATTATTAACTTAAGATAATAGCTTATTATAATTTATGTTTATAATTATTAACTTATAATAACTTAGGATTATAAATTATGTTTGTAATTATTATCTTATTATAATAACTTATGATTATATTGATTATATATTCTTATCATGCTATGAAATATTTTATTATTCTTGATGGGCAAAATAGACATTTCTTCTCCAGTTATTGTAAAATCAAAAACAAGTTGATAAAACATTTTCTAACAAAAAAAAAAAAATCCAACATTTATTCAGTGCGGCTTCTTTAAAAACTAACTTCACATTAATATTTTTGCCCTTACTTTAAATAATATCTCAGTAAAAAATAAACCTTATTAATTATCGAAATGTTTTTATCTATTCGCTTTTTTTTTAAATTTTTACGTTTAAAATCCTTGTTACGCCACTTAAACTTTCGCAAATTCTAACAAGCGGGTTTTATATATCCTCAAATCAAAATCTCTCCTTAAAACTGCTTTTCAATCTCATCAAGACTGAAAAAAAATTCAAACAATTGGATTAATTTTATTTTAATTGCCAAACAGGGCGAACTTTTAAACATACCTGTTTACCTTACACATACGAGTTTCAAAAATTAATTAAAATTAGATTTCCGGCGGATTACCAATTAGAGGCAGCAACTACAGCAAGGAAAAAAAAATTACGTCTCCAAACACCGAATAATTAGAAAGTATCCGTTCCAAAGATATAAATAACACAATCCTTTCCTCTTGAGAATTTGAAAGGAAGTAAAAGAACAATCTAGGTAGAAGAAGAAGAAGGAAGAACGAAAGAGAGAAATAAGTAGCATCTCGACTTGAAAAATGTGAGGCAACGGAAAAGAAGAACGCATTATGCATTCAGGTTTGATTGGGCGCGAGCAAGGCCGACTTTTAAAGAGATAGGCAAAGGAATAAAAAGGTTTTAACATACAATTAAATTAGGAAACTTTTGCTGAAATGCATCTCAGTGGAACTGGACTTCAATGGCGTTGTAATTGCTAAGAACTGTTTACTTTGTTGTTTTCGGAGCGATTTCTGAACCGAACTGATGCTTGTTTAGAATGAAGTTAAAAGTATATTGTATTATCGAAAGAAGTGGTTAAGGTCCTCGTTGCCACACAAAAAATAAAATTGAAACAATTTAAATCTTCTAATTTTTAATATGTCGTGTAAAACATAAAACAATGCAAAATGTTTCGCAAGTTTTAATGACTTTCCGAGATGTTAGATATAAAAGGATAGCGGTTGTCATTGACAAATGATTCGAAGACAAAACCGATATGGCTGAAATTGGAAAGGGATAAGAAAAAGCTTCAGCTTTATTATAGTACTATAAACGATATAAGATTAAAAACGATTAAGATACTATCAACGATATATTTATTACAGTTCTATAAACGATACAGTAATATAAAGCGATTGCTTAGTACAGTACTTTAAACTGTAAAATAAAACATGATGTATTACAGTACATCATGTATTATTTTACAGTTTTGCAATCAGATTTATCAATAATACTATACTGGAATTATAAAATTAGCCTTCATAATTTTTTATCTGTTTCTACATTGAATAGAATTGAAATATAACTTCTTGTTTTTAAATTTTTAACTTAAATTTAAAGTTACGTTGTACTGCAGCGTTACATTCCTATGTCAGTAAATTGTTAGAATAATTTATTGATGTTGACAATAAAATAATTTTGTTTAAATATTATAATATTTTTTTATTATTAAGAAACCATATACTTTGTTCGAAATATTTTGAAACTAATAATAGCTTTATTACAGTACTATAAAGTATTAAAGTACATCATGCTTTAGTTTTCACAGTAATAAATTAAATTCGTTTAATAAATTGAAATGAATGTGTTATTTAACTTTATACCTCTCAAAATTAGAAATGAGAGCCCTCGGGTTGAATTACTATGAAGTGAAAGTCTCTGGTAACAATAATTTACATTACCTTTTCGATTCTACTGCCGCAACAACTTTAATTCATTTGCAAAACTACTCTTAAGCTGAGAAATTAATTGTCTTAGAAAAGTTTCAAATTAAAATTCTGAATGATATTACGCAAATTTTCAGTTTACTTATGCAGTTGCAGACAAAATTCTTTAATCATTAAGAGACACATTGCAAAATTTATAAAGGAGTGTTAGTTTGAAGCAAGTCATAATGAATTACTAGTTCGTTGCAATAATTAATTATAGTAAGGAAGAAAATAGTAGTTAATTAAGAATTCCTAATTAAATAATGTTCGATAAAGTGTAATGCCCATAGCAAATATTTCTCATTTTTTCTGATTTATTTTTTAAAATTATACTTAAATGAAGTGTAACTATTATGTCATTAATCATTTTGAAAATATTGCTTTCTTATCTTTCATTTACAACATCAGTTGATAAATATCCGTTAAGTAGTACTGATAATTAACTTTTATTCTCAATGACTAATGACAGAATGTATTACAGCTACTAAAAAACAAACGAACAATTTTTAAACATTTTAATTATTTTTAGCAATATTTAATTGTATTTGTACGGTCTTGTTTTCAAAAATAATGAAATTACGATAACCAAATTTTGTATAGCATGAGGATTGCTCATCATTACTATTGGTTATCTGGTTGTAATTCTGGATTGAGAGAGATAAGTTCAAAAATCAACATATTAGCCGAATCAATTATAATTAATTCCTTCAGAGAAAGTACAGTGGATCTGTAGAAATGTTATCATGCTCTGGAGTTGATTTGATTCTTTCGCACATATGTTCTTGTTGTGTTCTGATGGACTTTGGATGTAAAGAAGACCCTGGTCTGGCTAATGCTTTTCGTGTAATGGCGGATTATACTAATCAGTTTGCCCCTCTGCTGCAATCACGCCCGTCAATGGAGATTGGTCCTCCACCGGATTGTACAATGAAGGTAATTCCCAGTGAAGAACCCTCGGCGGCTACTACCTCCAAGATGGATCCTGCTCCTGTTCTCACAGAAGCAGATGTTTGTCGGAAAATTACTGCTACCACGCAGCTTCTCACCGAACGAAGGAAACTCCATGATCTTGCAACTCAAGCTATAACGAAGCAGCAGATCCTGATGGATGCTGGTCTTGTGACCGCAAAGACAATAAAGGCTTCCGCTGCTACTATAAAGAAAGCTGCAGAAGCTGTATCAGACGCGGAAAACCAGGTAAGTGGGCTTGGTCAATGTCCTATTGTTAATTGTGCACGGCATAGTGGCGCCAAGGTTACTATAAAAACTAAAAAACCCAAAAGGTCAGCTACCGCTGCAAGTAATGACGATGGTTTTCTACAACCTGCTAAGAAGCATACTGCTAAAGCTGCTACTGCTACTTCTACTACCACCTCAATTGACACTTCAAATAAATACGCCAACCTTGATGTTGACGAAAACCCTGATGATGAACCTCAAGTGCCTAGGGAGCCGAAACTACCACCAATTATGGTCAAGTACTCGGACAGTTTAAAAGATCTGATTGCTGAAATCAGCAAGAAATTCCAGGATGACGTCAGGATAAAGCTAGCAGGTGAACACCTAAAAATTTTTCCCAGTAATCCGGATCACCACCGGCTTATCACCACTTTCTTGAAAAACTCCCAGACGGAGTTTTTTGTAATCACACCAAAGAATCTAAGACCGCTAAAAGCCGTCCTGAAAGGACTCCCCGTCAGTTACACTGCCGAGGAGATATCTGCTGGACTATCCGAACTTGGACTTATTATTGAACAAGTGCGCCAACTTACCAACCTCAAGACCAAGGCACTAATTCCCGTGTGGCAGTTGGTGTATAAAAAGTGTCCTGAAAATTCAAAAATTTTCAAGTTGATAGATTGCTCCACCTCTCGGTGCGCGTGGAAAAATTCAACAGGAAGCCGGGTGCTTCCCAATGTTTTGCGTGCAATCTTTTCCATCATTCAGCAAAGAACTGCCATTACAAGAAACGTTGTCTGAAATGTGGTGGCGAGCACTACCTGAAGGATTGCACAATTCAGGACAGGATTGAAAATCCTACCTGCATTAACTGCCACCAGATGGGGCACCTTGCCGCATGGCGCGGCTGCCCGAAATTCCCGAAGCCACGCCTTCCACCCAATCGCAACGTCGAGCCGCCGAAGACAACTTTCAACAGTCGACCAGTCACGCCTGGTGTCTCCTACGCAAGTTTCTTGCGTGGGCCGCCGCCAGCTGCTCCATCCGTGATTCCCGATTGCCAAAACATCTGGCAAGATTTTGATCATGATACGGCTGCCAAAACAGTGTATATCCTACAGGAAGTTTCTAGCATTTTCAACATGCTTGGTGGTATAGACAACTTCTATGCACAATTAAAAAATGCTAATTCACCTTTTGAAAAATTTCAAATCATCGCTAAATGTTTTAAATTAAATATTTAATTGCTTTTCCAAATTTCAATTGTACCATGCTTTCTTCGGTTTTTCCGTTTCTTTTTTCACAAATGTCTAATGTTTCTTTTTATTTTTTTGCCGTGTGGACATGACCAATGCTCACTGCCTTCTTTTTTATAGTAATGTACTGTGTTTCCAATGTCTTTTACTGTAACAGATTAGGAGTTTTTCAGGCCCTACATGGCCATGGTACTCCGTGAACCAGAATGATGAATGATGATGAGTGGATCTGTAAGCAGAAAAGTCTCTACAGCAAACAGATAAAGGATATGAAAAGTACTCATGCTGTCTCACAAATTTTGTCCCTGGGAATATGGGTTCTGAACTATCGTACAAAATGAAGTGTGGTCTCTTCATTTATGCTGAATGTGATGAATTCAAGGGAACAGGACACTATCACCATCATTTATATTATTAGAATACCTTCTCATCATTTGTGAAAGTATTGGGATTTGTAATCTAAATATATCATTGTTTGATCGGTTATAGTAAGTCTACTTTATGAGCAGTTTACCATCCAGGTTCTTTTCTTTTTTATTCTACTTGCAAGGTAATGAAGCTTATTTGCTTCTTTTGCTGGTTGGAGTTTAATTTTCATTTTGTATTGGAAAGACTATATACTGTTAACATATACTACAAAGAAACATTTCTTGTAGGCATATTCAATTTTGGCCTAAATCTAAACTTTTTATACAATAAATTTATCAAAATAAACCTAGCACAATTTTTCATCTTTGACCTATGTACAATACAGAGATGATATTAACCATAAAATCATTAATATAAAAAATTAAATAAAGCAAAAATTAAATCTCAAATCAATTATATCAGTTGTCTGTTTGTGCAAGATATACAAATTGGATATTTTCTAGACACTTAATCATGCATATTCTTTTCTTTTTTTCTTCCAAGGCATTGAAGCTATATGCTTTTTTTGCTCGTCGGAACTTCATTTTGTACTGGAAAGAATATGTACAGTTAATCTATCACATTTCTTATAGGCATATTCATATTTGGCACTATTCAGATATGGCCTAAGCCTAAACTCATTATACAATAAACTTATCAAAATAAACTGAGCCCAACCTTTCGTCATTGACCTATGTGCAGTACCCAGATGAAATATGAATTTGGCATTACTCATAAAAACATTAGCAAAAAAATTAAATCTGAAACAGACTATATCAGTTGTCTGTTTGTGCAAGATACAGAAATTTTCTTTTGGAAAATGCAAAGGAGTTAAAAACATGATCACCGTCTCACATTTTAGTTTATGAATTTAAGTGTTTACCAGAGTAAAATCCAACAGAATGTAAATACAGTATGATTTCAATTGATATCCGAAATAATTATATTCAATCTCAAGTCTAAAAACTAACTCACTGTATTAGTCTAAACATAATTATATAGCAAAATTTTAAAAAAATACTAATTTTAATTAATAAATTTTTTTTTAATTTTTTAATGATATTTTTTATAATTCATACATATTTTTTGAAAAAATATAAAGGAAAAGTTATAGAATATTTTCATACACTTTTATTGAAAATCACTCTTTATAATGGAAATTTTTTTATATACTTTTAGAAATTTCTTCATAAAATAATAATTGTAATCTTACAATGATTTGAAGCCTGAAATATTAATATTTATATATTATTGCCTAAAATGGATGTTACTCCGTGATGTTTCTTTTACCATAATATTATCAATAGTTTAAAGACCCATCCATTGAAAACAGATTCACTAAGAATTTCATATATATGCATACAAGAATTTTATTTTCTACAATTTCTTATGGGTAACACCCAACAGTTTTGTGCCTTTTTTTCATGTGAACATTTATATATATATATATAAATTCTTAGTGTATCAGTTTTCAATAAATGTGTCTTTAAATTATTGATATTCTAACTTTTCATCAATTAAAGCGCACTTACTTTATTGAAACGGAGAATTTTTATATTAAAAATATTTTATGGAACTTTCGATATTTGGTTTTCGTTATTTTTACCAATTTAATTGCCATGTTAGCTCTATATGATGAAAAAAATATGAAGTGACTGAGCACATTCTTCGAAATATATTATCGACCTTGGGGATTTGTTCGCTCCAAATTGCGGAACAAAGTGATCGGTTACAGAGTTATTCTAACCCTTCGGTTGTATAATTAGACCCATCAATGTCTTATTAATCATATAGCTTAGAGGGTTTGTGAGTCAAATTATGAGTTATTACTTAGTGTTCCAGCATTGGAAAGAAAAACAAAAATTAAACCATTCAGTGGATCTTTACGAGATATAGAACGTCCTGCTCTTAGAATAGTAATAATTTGACTATTCAATGATCGCCATGTTCTTAGTCTAAAAAGGTTGCTTCGATCCCTTAATATTTGGGAAAATTAGTTCACAGCGAGAATTGTAATGTTTTCTGCATTCGCCGGAAAATCATTGGCCGCCCATAGGTTGGCGTAAAGTGTGTGATCTGCACGGAAAAAAATTATCAATTTAAAAGATCATATCTGCTTTCATTCATTTTCCTTTTTAATTTCGGGTGTAAGAATATCTACATAATTTGTTTAGTTGCCAATTGTTAATTTTAATATATTCGATTTTTTTTTATTATTTGATAATTCAAAGAAATAAATCACTTGGAGTACCTGCACAAACAAAGATAAAATACCTTTGATACTTTAAGGTACACATGAATGCAAGAATTTTGAGTGAAAAAGGTTTCGCTGGGGATGTAGTAGTAGATAGCTTGAGTAGCGTATTATGAAAATATTATGATTTTATTATGAAAACAATGTTATTTTATTATGGAAACTATGTGATTTTATTATGAAAACAATGTGATTCTATTATGAAAACAATATGATTTTATTATGAAAACAACTGAAAATAATATGACTTTATTATGAAAACAATGTGATTTTATTATGAAAACAACTGAAAATAATATGATTTTATTATGAAAATGTTATGAATATTATTATCATTATTATGTTAAATTACTTTACTATAATTTTCTTGTATTACTTTACTATAATTTTCTTTACTATAATTTTCTTATATTTTCTTGTAGGCAATATCCAAAAAAAAAGTTTGAAAGATTATTTTTTCGAATAATCTTTAATAAATTTTTGTAAATTTTACTCCAAATAAAATTGAACTTATATAAATATTTAATAACACTTATTAATGACAAACTTGTCACACTTATGTTTTACACTTATTAATGACCCTTAATATTTGGGGAAATTAGTTCACAGCGAGAATTGTAATGCTTTCTGTGTTCGCCGGAAAATCATTGGCAGCCTATAGGTTGCCATCATGTGTGTGGTCTGCACGGAAAAAAATTATCAAGTTAAAAGATCGTCTCTGATTTCATTCATTTTCCTTTTTTAATTTTGGATGTAAGAATATATACGTAATTTCAGAGTTTCCGATTGTTAATTTTAATATAATTGAATTTTTAATTGTTTTATAATTCAAAAGAATAAATCACCTGGAGTACATGCACAAACAAAAACGAAAAACCTCTGATAGTTTAAGGGAGACATGAGTGTAAGAAATAAGCATGAGAGCCGGTTTTCGCCGGGTTATGCCATCCATTTGAGTAGCTTATTATGAAAACATTAGGATTTTATTATGGAAACATTATAATTATGATTTAAATTACATTAGTATAATTTTCTTGTATAACTAAACAATATAAAAATAAAGAAAATGCTGAAATCTGCTCTTCAAGTTTCAACTTATCATGTGTGAGCATTCGAGAACGGATGAATAAACTTAGGAATATGCCAATGTTTAATAATGCAAGAGACATATAGAGAAATTGCTTGGAATACTACAAGAATGGCCAAATTCAATAGCCACATTAATATAGCAATGATGAATAGATCAAGAACTTCATGAAGAATGAATTGTTCAAGAATCCCTAAAAGAATATACAAAAGTAAGATAAATGTCGTCTTAAATGAAGAATGAAGTATTCCGATTTTACAAGAAACGTTATCACATTCAATAGTCAAAAGAATATATCATGGTTTGGAAATTCTAGTCGTAAATGAAGAATGCAATATTCCAAATTTTACAAGAAACGTTGCCACATTCAATAGCCAAAAGAATATATCAAAGTTTAAATATATACTAGGCATGAATGAAGAATGAAGTATTCCAAACACAATTAGAAGCACTATACAGCTCAATAGACACGGAAAATTCCAAAAGTGATAAATATGAAACTTCAAAAAGAAGGAATTGACCAAAGCACTACGAGTACTTATAGTCATTGGAAATACAAATGTTTAAAATCCCAACCCAAAACATGAAAAGTGATTCAAAGCACTTCAATCAAAACCCAAATTCTCCAGAAAATTTCTGAATGTAAACTTTATTCATAAAGCATTTCAAGAGTTAAGCAGTTCCAAAGTGCCATTTTCTGCCAAAAATTTGCAATGGAGTTTTATTTGCTTGGCCCTCATTTCAGATACCGGGACGGACCCCTAACCTGGACAACATCACACATAATAAAAAATATTGAAGTAGGTATAAAAGTTTAGTTTTTGAAGAATCTTTAACTTTTTTTTTGCGAATTTTACTCCAAATAAAATTGAACTTATTTAAATATGTAATAGCACTTATTAATGACAAATTGAATGTAATTTTTCTAACTTCTTGTGATAGTTTAAAAAATTCAGTTCCATATAGAAAAAGCAAATGACGATAAAAAAAGTATCTGCAATAAAAGAAAAAGAAAAAAAATGAGAATATATATATGCAGCATTATTAAAAAGAGATTTTATTTTTTTAAAACCAAAATCCGTAAATCGATCGATGAAAACATGACACGTTTTGCCACGACATCAGAAAACGCTACGAAATGTACATATTCATATTTACGCTTATTGATTCTGTTCAATATAACGTAATACGTGGCAAACAAAAAAACGTTGGAAGAACTCGGTTTTCAATGCAAATTTTTCAAATGGGATTCCTTTAATATTTAAAAAGGCATAGGTTTGTGAAATTGCAGAACCTTTCAGAATTTGAAGTAGGGCAAAATAATTTTTGAAAGAAATAAGAAATAAATTCATTCATTTATAATGAATCAATTTTTATCTGTTTTCTTTTTAAATTTTGTGTATTTTATTATTCTGTATTTTATTGTATTAAAATATATATATATCTTTAAATAAGGAACGAATACTGTTAAGATTATTAATGTATATTTAATGTATATTAATGATTATTCATTTTCCAAAAGTATTTTTATGGTAAATATTAAAATATTTTAAACGAAAATATTTGAGCCCAATTAATTGCGTTATTATGTATTTAAATCTAGCATGCATATTTTTATTTATATGTTTGCACCATTTATAGGACAGTAATAGTAATCACCAGTTAACACAGAGTAGGCAAGAGTTTAATACTGACTGATGATGTGTTATATAATATTAGGCAATACAAGACATGATGTGCTGTGCTATATACTACTAGGTTATATAAGACATGATGTGCTATATACTACTAGGCTATATAAGACATGATGTGCTATATACTACTAGGCAATATAAGACATAATGTGCTATATAAGACACTGATTTATAATTTTGTGGCATTTCGAAGTTAAACTTTGTGTTTATTACATTGCTATTTGATCTCCTTCACTGGAAGTTTTTATAATACCCCACTCAAATATAGGCGATTATCCGTTCATTCTATCATTTCTCTCTTCAATATTCTATAAAAATAAATTATAGAATTGAATCAACGCATCCCATCGTGAAATAGCATAATAGAGGAATTATAAGGCAAAATATTGAGATTCAAAGTGCTCTCTCATTGGATAAACATTTTTCCTTGAGAATATTAATTTAATTAACACTTTCGTTTATACAGCATTTATTACGTAGATAAAATACAATTTGCATCAAATAAATAAAATTACAAATATATAATAAGCAATTAATAAAAAATGCCGTTAAGCATGCTTGTTAAAACCAAATGAAAATATATTAAAGTGTCCTCCATATGTATAAATTACTATTTATTATGAATCCATGCATTATAAAATTATTATACAGCAAATATCATCAACAGAGAACAAATCATTAAATAATAAATCAAACTTTCCATTCTACATCCAACAAAAATCTACTTCCTTTTTTCTCTTATTGATCTTGATCTCCCCAAAAAAAAGATCCTTTCCTCAACATTTATCTCTATTCTGTTTTCTTATGAACATATTAAAAAAACACTATGCTCTACAAGAGGAAAAATACTTTTTTATCATTTCAGAGAAGCCTTTTTTTATTTATTTCTCGATATTAGAAGAAAACACCCGCAAACGCCAATACTGCTTGAAGCACTTTTGCTCCAAAATAGTTTTTGATGTCTTCGGCACCTACGCATTCTTAACCAATAAGCTCTGTTTTCTGTCACGAGGTTATCTGCAAGGGGAAGATCTTCAATTTTCAGCATTTATTTCTTCTGAAATGTCAACACTCGGTATGCATTGCCAGACAGAAATGAGAGCGCAAACGCTCCAAAAGAGAATAGAAGAAGCTGCTGTTTTTTGTTGTGTTTTTTTCTTCCACCCCAAGTTACAATGATGGGCAACAAAAAAAGCCCCTTAAGGTTTTCCTTCTTCGCCCTTTGTATCACCGCAAGGTTGGGAGGAGGGTTGTCCCATTTAATGTAGCACTCAAAAACATCGGAAGAATCTTTCTTTTTTTATTATTCTGCCAAAAGGAAGAGGATTAGTATTAGAAGTGGCTAAGAACAGAACTTAATAACGCAGAAGGTGTCCTGACAGAGGCTTTTGTCCTACCAACTTGTCATTTTCAATCTACTTTTCATTAGCAGTTCTCATTAGCAATTTTAAAGCAATCACTGGAATCCTTAAGAATACTTTAAAAAGAAAAGTTACAAACTTTCTTTCAATTTGAACTACATAAGTTTGTTGTAAATTATTTTTATTTTTGATAGGAAATGTATTGAAATAATTTCTGTTTTGTGCAATGAATTTTACTTCATCGTGCCAAAATTGTTAAGCGTGATCTTGTTTAATGAAAATGTAAATTTATTAAAACACATTTAGTGTAATGTATGTCATCTTACTAAAGAGTGCATGAAATGCTATATATTTTCTTTTTACACAAAAAAATACAGTAAGTCACTTTTACTTCAGCATAGTATGCGTTTTAATTTTTTGCTGAAAATATGTAACGAAATAAATTTATTTCGTGGAGTGCAACCTAGATCTACCTCCTCGTGCTGCACTGTAGGCAAAGTCTGATGTGGTAAAATGATCTATAAATACGGCCTTCTCTGGCTCTCAGAGTTCTGCGGTTGAAAGCAGGTGAATTGCCAGAAAACAAGAGTGAGGATAATTAAAAAGACCCTTAGGTGCTGCAACTAGAAACAGTTATAAGCCCTGGTACGATCCAATTCATGATAATCCTGAATGGCCTAGAAAAAATCGGGGGCACTGCTACGGCTTTTCTGTGGTTCCGATTGTCTCCGCAAGCACCTTCACTGTATTAAACTGATCCTGACCCTCTATGTCTCCTATACAATAATCAGTAAGAAATGGATCTGTCTCACCTTGCTTCCTGTTCTGCACTGCCTCCTGTTTCTTTATGGAAGCATTATTGCATCGCAAGACTTAAGTTGATGGATTAATTAATGTCATTTGCTTCTATCTTATATTTTGTTTTTATTTTTTTATAATATCTGTTGTCCTGTAAACTTGCCATTGGAAATAAAAAATAAAAAAAATATTATTTAAACTTTAAAATTTATTTCGATGTCACTTAAAGTACTAATCTAAAAAATATTCCAATTGATTTTAATATCTCAAAAATAAATATTATTTAGTAAATGCTATGATTTCTTTTAATAGAAATGAATAAAATATAGTGCATTTAATTATAAACAATTAAATGTAATAATAACTTTATTAATAATAAAACTCTATCTATAATTAAACAGTATTTCTTTTGTTGAAAAGATGCTGGAAAATGTGCTTTGTTAAAATTTTTATTGAATATAAATTTGTGTTTTTAACAATGAAAAACTAATCTTTTCTTACAAATAAAGTAGTTTCTTTCTTTTTTCACCATTTTATAAGAATCTTTCTTTATTTCACCTAGGAAGAAGCACGCTCAGATCCAAACTGCTCGAAGCACTTTTGCTTTAAATATTTTGATATTGTTCACCACTTACGCATTTCTAATTCAGTTGAGAATTCATCTGCATTCTATCATAAGTACTTCTGCTTCAATAGGTCTCAGTTTTTCAGTTTTCATTTCTTCTGGAATGTCAACACTCTGTATTCGCTACCAGCAGAAAAACTCCAAATAAGGAAAGTAACTGTTGTATTTTTCTTCACTTGTTTTTTTTTGTTACCCTCATCCCAGTGATGGGTAACAAAAAAAAACCCTTAAGGTTTTTCTTCTTCACTCTTTTGTATTACTTTTTTACAAAGGGAAGTTAATACCGCTTTCAATGGGGGAAGATGGTTGTTGCAATTAATGTAACACTCACCGATGTCTTGAGGTTCTTTTTATCTATGTCCTAAAGAAGAGGATTAACATTAAAAGTGACTAAGAGCGGAACTTAAGGACGCAAGAAGTGTCCTGACAGAGGCTTTTGTCCTGATCAAGATCCTTCACTTTCAATCTGCTTGTCCTGCTTTCTCATTAGCAGTGTAACAAAGCAATTATTCGAGTCCTTTAGACCCATCTAAAATTAATCTTTTACTTCAGACTGCAAATGTATGTTGCTAAACGTATTTCTTTTTGTAAAAAAAATACATTAAATAAGGATGATTTAGTAAAATAACTTTCATTTTACGATTTACGCGTTGTTTTTTTTTTCTTTTTGTTGGAAAACATAGAAAAGTACATTAGAATCAAAGATTTCTAAAAGAGGTAAAGTAGAAAAACAAGTAAAAAAATCATTTACTTTAAACTTTTATTTCAACATTGTATTGAAGTTTGTAATTTTTTTGTAGTTTTAAAACAATATTCTAGCTGATGATAGGCAAAAGAATAAAAAGGTTTTAATATCCAATTAAATTAGGAAACTTTTGCTGAAATGCATCTCACTGGAACTGGACTTCAATGGGGTTGTAATTGCTAAGAACTGTTTACTTTGTTGTTTTCGGAGCGATTCCTGAACCGAACTAATGCTTGTTTATAATGAAGTTAAAGGTATATTGTTTTATCGAAGGAAGTAATTGAGGCCCTCGGTGCCACACACAAAAATAATAATAAAAACAGAAACTGGAAACTATTTAAATTTTCTAATTTCTAAAATGTCGTATTAAACGTAAAACAATGCAATCATTTTCCAAAATGTTAAGTATAAAATGAAAGCGGTTGGCAATGACAAATGATTCGAAAACAAATCAAATGTTGTTGAAACTGGAAGAAAACTAAAAAAAAAATTATAATTAATAATTCTATACATTATATAACAAATAAGATTGAAAATAATATTAATAAATGTAACGTTTTAAAAAAAATTATCGAGCAACGGAACTGAGAAATTATTAATCAAATTATTAGATTGAAACTAACTTATGATTATTATTATTAAATTATAATAAATTATGATTATAACATATTATTATTATTATTAACTTATGATGATATTGATTATATATTCTTATCATGCTATTTAATATTTGATTTTTCTAGCATTAGAAATATAAAAGAAATATTTGTCCTACAGTCCTTTTTGAAATCGAAAGTGAGTTGATAAAATATTTTCTTAACCAAAAAATGCCAACGTTTACGCAATGTGGCATTTTTAAAAACGTTTACATATATATATTTGTCCTTTCTTTAAATAATATCGCCGCAACAAATAAACCTTATTAATTATCGAATTTTTTTTATGTACTTGCTTTATTTTTTACATTTAAAAGCCTCGTTACGCTACTTAAACTTTCACAAATTCTAGAAAGCGGGTTTTATCTATCCTCCAATCAAAATCTCCCCTCAAAACAACTTTAAAATCTCATCAAGACAAAAAAAAAATTCAAACAATTGGATTCATTTTATTTTAATTGCCAAACAGGGCGAACTTTTAAACATATCTGTTTACCTTGCAAGCAAGTTTCAAAAAATAATTAAAATTAGATTTCCAGCGGACTACAAATTAGAGGCAGCAACTACAGCAAGGGAAAAAAAGTACGTCTCCAAACACCGAATAATTAGAAAGTATCCGTTCCAACGACAGAAATAACACAATCCTTTCCTCTTCAGAATTTGAAATAAAGTAAAAGATTAAATTAGGAAGAAGAACGAAAGAAAGAAAAAAGTAGCATCTCGACTTGAAAAATGTGAGGCAATGGAAAAGAAGAACGCATTATGCATTCAGGTTTGATTGGGCGCGAGCAAGGCCGACGTTTAAAGAGATAGGAAAAGGAATAAAAAGGTTTTAATATCCAATTAAATTAGGAAACTTTTGCTGAAATGCATCTCAGTGGAACTGGATTTCAATGGGGTTGTAATTGTTAAGTACTGTTTACTTTGTTTTTGTCGGAGCGATTTCTGAACCGAACTAATGCTTGTTTATTACGAAGTTAAAGGTATATTGTATTATCGAAAGAAGGGGTTAAGGTCCTCTGTGCACACCCAAAAACACTAGAAACAATGTAAAAGAAAGGATTTAAGTATATTTTATAAAAATTATATTATTTTTTATAACTAAAAAACAGTATAAAGACAATTATCTCGAGTATTTTAAAAGCACTGAAATTTTTATTACAGTACTATAAACTGTAAAATAAAGCATGATGGAATTACAGTACATCATGCTTTATTTAATAGTTTTGCAATCAGATTTATCAATAACACTATACTTCAATTATAACATTTAGTCTTCACTATTTTTATTTCATTCTACATTAAATAAAATTGAAATATAACTGTTTTAAAAGTTGTAACTTAAATTTGAAGTCACGTTATACTGCAGTGTTACATTTTTATATCAGTAAATTGTTAGAATACTAATTAACCATAATTATTAACAATTAACCATAATTATTGTGGTTAATTGTTGACAATGTAATAATTTTGTTTAAATATTATAATATTTTTTTTTTATAATTAGTAAACCATATAATTTGTTTGGAGTGTCTTGAAAGTACTGATGGCTTTAATACAGTAATTACTTACAGTACAGTTACAGTACTTTTACCAGTTTCTTAGTTATCAATTAAACGAGTATAATAAATTGAAGTGAATGTGGTATTTAACTCTTATACCTCCCAAAATTAGAAAAGAGAGCCCTCGGGTAGAATTACTATGAAGTGAAAGTCTCTGGGGACAATCATTTACATTACCTTTTCAATTCTACTGCCGCAACGAGTTTAATTCATTTTCAAAACTACTCTTCAGCCAAGAAATTAATTGTCCTAGTAAAGTTTCAAATTAAAATTCTAAATGATATTACTGTAATTTCCAGCTTACTTATGCAGTTGTAGACAAAATTCTTTAGTCGTTAAGAGATAGATTGCAAAATTAATAAAGGAGTGTTGGTTTGAAGCAAGTCATAATCGATTACTAGTTCGTCACAGTAATTAATTATAGTAAGGAACAAAATAGCAGTTAATTAAGAATTCCTAATTAAACAATGTTCAGAAAGGTGTAATGCCCATAGCAAATATTTTTAATTTTTTCTGATTTATTTTTTAAAGTTATACTTAAATAAAGTGTAACTATTATGTCATTAATCATTTTAAAAGTAAGGCGTTCTTATCTTTCATTTACGTCATTAGTTGATAAATATATTGTAAGTAGTACTGATAATTAACTTTTATTCTCAATTACAAAATGCATTAGAGCTGCTAGGCAACCATTGAATGTTGCAATGATTCAATGACAACAAATGATTTATTGAACATTTTGATTATTTTTAGCAGTATTTAATTATACTTGTACTGTCTTGTTTTCAAAAATAATGAGATTACGATAACCAAATTTTACGAATACTATGATAATCGCTTATCATTATTATTAATTATCTGATTGAAATTTTGGATTAGTGCGAATAAGTTCAAAAATCAACTAGTCAGTCGAATCGATTATAATTAATCGATAAAGTTTCAGTTTGAATAAACAGACAATGACTATGAGCCTCACAAATGCTATCCTTGGTAATATTAGTTCTGAACTGTCATACAAAAGAGTTCAACTTCCTTGAAACCATGACATCCCTTAATTTATGATGAATGTGACCAACTCGACTGAACAGGACATTATCATCATCGTTTATTTTATTATAATATCGTCTCATCATTTGTGAAAGTTTTGGATTTATAATCTAAATTTATCGATGTTTTATTGGATCGAGTAAAACTACTTTCTGAGCAATTTACCATGCAAATTCTTTCCTTTTTAGTTCCACTTAAACATTGGAGCTTATCTTCTTCTTTTGCTGGTCGGAGTTTAAATTTGTACTGGAAAGAATATATATAGTTAACCTATTCTCCAATGAATTATTTCTTGTAGGCATATTTAGATTTGGCCTAAAGTTAAACTCAATATACAATAAATTTATCAAAATAAACCAAGCCCATCTTTTCATCATTGACTTGTGTAAAGTACAGGGATGATAAATGAATTTGGAATTAACCATAAAATCATTAATAAAATTTTTAAAAAATTTAGATCTGAAGACTATATCAGTTCTCTGTTTGTGCAAGATACAGGAATTTTCTTTCGGAACATTCAAAGGATTTAAAAAAATGATCAACTTTAATCATTTTAATTTATTAATTTAGGTTTTTACCGGCGTAAATTTCAACAAATTGATGTAATAATACAGTATGATGTCAATTGATTTTCCGAAACAATTATATCCAATCTTATGCCTGGAAATTTCGCTACATTAGTCTAAGTATAGTCCGTGTAGCAGAATTTAAAAAATAACTACTATTTTTTAATAGGTATTTTTTTCAATTATCTTTTAGTGATATTTTTTATAATTCATACACATTTTTTGAAAAAATAAAGGAACAGTTTTTAAAAATTTTCATACACTTTTATCAAATTGCTTCACATAATATTAATTATAATATTGCAATACAGAAATGTATGAAAATGTTTTTAACTGAAATTTTAATTTACGGCATTAAAATTAATATATTGTTGCTTGAAATGGACAATACTCTGTGGGATTTCCTTTACCATAATATTTAAAAGTTCACCTGAAAAGGTAAGAAACTATTGGATGGACTTATATATATATATATATATATATTATGAAATTCTTAGTGTATCATTTTTCAAAAAATGTCTCTTTAAAGTATGGATATTCTAACTTTTCATCAGTTAAAGCGGACTTAATTTATTAGAAAGGAGAATTTTACACGAAAAATATTTTATGGAACTTTCGATATTTGGTTTTCGTCATTTTTACGAATTTAATTGCCATGTTAGCTCTATATGATGGAGACGATGTGAAGTGACTGAGCAGATTTTCGACCTTGGCGATATGTTCGATCCAAATTGCGGAACAAAGTGATCGGTTACAGAGTTATTCTAACCCATCGGTTGCATAATTAGACCCATCAGTGTCATATTAATCAACTGGCTTAGAAATTTTATGAATTATTACTTAGATTAACCCATTATTAAGAATTAACCCATTCAGCGGATCTGTACGAGATATAGAAGGTCCAGAACTTAGAAAAGTAATAATTTGACTACTCAATTATCGCTATGATCTTAGTCTAAAAAGGTTGCTTCGACCCTTTAACATTTGAGGAAATTACTTCCCAGCGAGAATTGTGATGTATTCTGCATTCGCCGGAAAATCATTGGCCGCCCATAGGTTGGCGTAAAGTGTTGTGATCTGCACGGAAAAAAATTATCAATTTAAAAGATCATATCTGCTTTCATTCATTTTCCTTTTTAATTTCGGGTGTAAGAATATCTACATAATTTGTTTAGTTGCCAATTGTTAATTTTAATATATTTGATTTTTTTTATTATTTGATAATTCAAAGAAATAAATCACTTGGAGTACCTGCACAAACAAAGATAAAATACCTTTGATACTTTAAGGTACACATGAATGCAAGAATTTTGAGTGAAAAAGGTTTTCGCTGGGGATGTACACTATCTGGAAGAAGGTGACGGGACACCCCTCGAAAAGTAGAAAAGTCGACAATATAGCTGACACATGCGCAATAATAGGTATCACGTGTCAGCCATATCCTATAAATACTCTGTGGAGTCGACTTGAGTTGTTTTTTGTCAAGATACCGCCACGGGAAGAGTTCTCCGAGTTCGAGAAAGGTGTGTTGGTTGGATTGCATCTTGCCAAGGTGTCAATTAGGGAGATATCCCGTCTCCGTAACTGCTCAAAATCTACTGTAGCACGTGTTGTGTGTCGCTACAAGACTGAGGGCCACTGTCAGAACAAACCCCGAAGTGGACGACCTACAGTTCTCACCAGCAGGGACCGGCGGGTGCTCGGCAGGGAGATTCGAAGTAACCGTCAAACATCCATGGATAACATCGCTAATGAGTTTAGACAAGCCACAGGTGCGGCCGTTTCGACCAAGACTCTTCGTATCGAGGATCATAAGTTAGGTTACACTGGACGTTCGGCGGCCCATAAGCCTTTGATTACGAAAACCAACAAGAAAGCGCGCCTTCGATGGGCCAAAGACCACCGTACTTGGACTCTGGATGACTGGAAACGCGTACTTTGGAGTGACGAGTCACGATTTACCCTTTTCCGTTCCGATGGACGTGTTTGGGTATGGCGTTTACCAGGAGAACGCCTTTTGCCCGAGTGTGTCGTCCCAACTGTAAAGTTTGGTGGAGGAGGATTGATGGTATGGGCCTGTTTCTCCTGGTATGGGGCTGGCCCACTGGTGAAGGTTGATGGTGCGATGAATGCCAATAGATACTATGATATTCTCGACAATCATGTCTTCCTATCTTGTGGGCAACGTACGGTATGGATGATTGCTGGTATCAAGACGGCAATGCAAAATGCCATGTTGCAAGGAGGACTCTTTATTGGTATGTGAACAACAACGTTAAACACATGGAGTGGCCGGCGCAGAGCCCTGATCTTAACTCAATTGAACATCTTTGGGACGAATTGGACCGTCGGTTGAGGACCTGCACCCCACTCCCCAAAAGCAAACCTGAAACATGGAACTTCCTGTTAAACATTTGGAAGGAAATTCCTTTTGCCACTATGGCTAATTTAGTGGAAAGCATGCCCAGAAGGGTTGCAGCTGTGATCGCAGTCAAAGGAAGCTCTACCTCCTATTAATTTTAATAAATATGGGTTTATGTCGTTATAGTGTCGTGTCCCGTCACTTTCTTCCACATAGTGTAGTAGTAGATAGCTTGAGTAGCGTATTATGAAAATATTATGATTTTATTATGAAAACAATGTTATTTTATTATGAAAACAATGTGATTTTAATATGAAAACAATGTGATTTTATTATGAAAACAATATGATTTTATTATGAAAACAATATGATTTTATTATGAAAACAACTGAAAACAATATGACTTTATAATGAAAACAATGTGATTTTATTATGAAAACAACTGAAAATAATATGATTTTATTATGAAAATGCTATGAATATTATTATCATTATTATGTTAAATTACTTTACTATAATTTTCTTGTATAACTATAAGCAATATCCAAAAAAAAGTTTGAAAGATTATTTTTTCGAATAATCTTTAATAGATTTTTTGTAAATTTTACTCCAAATAAAATTGAACTTATATAAATATTTAATAACACTTATTAATGACAAACTGAATTTATTTTTTTAAACTTCTTGTGATAATTTAAAAAAAAAATCAGTTCCATATAGAAAAAGCAAATGATGAAAAAAAAGTATTTGCAGAATACTCCAAAGAAAAAATATGAGAATATATATATGTAGCATTATTAAAAAGAGATGTCATTTTTTTTTAACCAAAATCCGTAAGTTGATCGATAAAAACATGACACGTCTTCCCACGACATCAGAAAACGCTGCGAAATCTACATATTCATATTTACGCTTAATGATTCTGTTCAATATAACTGAATACGCGGCAAATAAAAAACGTTAGAAGAACTCGGTTTTCAATGCAAATTTTTCAAATGGGATTTCTTTAATATTTAAAAAGGCATAGGTTTGTGAAATTGCAGAACATTTTCATTTGAAGTAGGGCAAAATAATTTCAGAAAGAAATACGAAATAAATTCATTCATTTATAATAAATCAATTTCTATCTGTTTCCTTTAAAAATTTTATGTATTTTATTATTTTGTATTGAAAATATATATATATCTTTAAATAATGAACGGATATGGTTGAAATTATTAATGTCTATTTCACTTTTAAAAGTATTTTATATAGTAAACATTAAAATATTTTAAACGTAAATATTTGAGCAAAATTGTGTTATTAAAAGTTAGTTAAATTTAGTATAAATATTTTTGTTCTCTCTCCTCCCACCATTTATAGCACACTGATCAACATACACTGCACACTGATCTAGTAATCACCAATTAACACAAAGTAAACAAGAGTTTCGTTGTGTCTGATTGTACTATATAATACTAGTCTATATAAGACACGATGAACTATATAATACTAGGCTATATAAGACACGATGAACTATATAATACTAGGCTATATAAGACACGATGGACTATATAATACTAGGTTATATAAGACATGATGTGCTACGTAACATTAGGCTATATAAGACATGATGTGCTATATAATAGTAGGCTATATAAAACATGATGTGCTATATAATTAGGCTATATAAGACATGATGTGCTATATAATACTAGGCTATATAAGACATGATGGGCTATATAATATTAGGCTATATAAGACATTATGTGCTATATAATACTAGGCTATATAAGACATGATGTGCTATATAATACTAGGCTATATAAGACATGATGTGCTATAAAATACTAGGCTATATAAGACACTGATTTATAAGAGGAGAATTGAGAAAATTTTGAGACCAAGTTTATCATATTGCTAGTCGATTTGCTTAGTTGGAGGTTTTTATAGTACCACACTTAAACATGGGCAATTATCCCTAAAAGTCCTTCTACAAAGATTTATCCCTCCAACGTTCTATAAATAAATTAACGCTTTGAATAGATACCTTCAATCATGAAACTGCCAGCAGATTAACGGAATTATAAGGCAAAATATTACGATTCGAAGTTTTCTCTCATTGGATAAACATTTTATTCTTGATATTATTAATTTATTTAACATAGCTTTTTCATTTATATAGCAGTTATTATTTATTTGAAATGCAATTCTCATCAAATAAATAAGATCACAAATATAAAATAAGCAATTAAAAAAAATGGCATTAAGCAGGCTTGTTAAAAACAAAATAAAAAAAATATTTGTCATCCTTATGTATAAATTAATATTTACTATGATTCCAAACAATATAAAAAAATACATTATAGAATTATTATTATTATAATACATTATAAAGTTATCAGAGTTATCAGTTACACAGGGAACAAATCATTATATAATTACTTTCCATTCTACATCCAACAAAAAGTTATCTCATTTCTTCTTTTATATATCTTGAAATATGCCCCCCCCCTCCAAAAAAATACAGTTCTCACCTCAACAATTTTTTTTTGTATTCTGCTTTCTTATGAACATATTAAAATATCACTATGTGCTACAAAAGGAAAAATACTTTTTTTTTGTCCTTTCAGAGAAGACTTTTTTTATTTATTTCTCGATATTAGAAGAAAACACTCGTAAACGTCAATACTGCTTGAAGCACTTTTGCTCCAAAATAGTTTTTGATGTCTTCGACACCTACGCATTCCTAACCAATAAGCTCTGCTTTCTATCACAAGGATATCTGCAAGAGGAAGATCTTCAATTTTCAGCATTTATTTCTTCTGAAATGTCAAAACTCGGTATGCATTGCCAGACAGAAATGAGATTGCAAATGCTCCAAAAAGAATAGAAGTAGCTGTTGATGTTTTTTGTTGTGTTTTTTCTTCCCCCCCAAGTTACAAAGATGGGCAACAAAAAAAGCCCCTTCAGGTTTTCCTTCTTCACCCTTTGTATCACCGCGTCTTCCCAGGAGGAGTCAGCACCGCTTTCAATGGGAGGAGGGTTGTCCCATTTAATGTAGCACTCAAAAACATCGGAAGATTCTTTCTTTTTTTATTATTCTGCCAAAAGGAAGAGGATTAGTATTAGAAGTGGCCAAGAACAGAACTTAACGGCGCAGAAGGTGTCCTGACAGAGGCTTTTGTCCTCGCAACTTGTCACTTTCAATCTAATTTTTTAGATTATCATTAGCAGTTTAGTAAAGCAATCACTGGAATCCTTAAGAATATTTTTAAAATGAAAAGTCACAAGATTTCTTTCAATTTGAACTACACATATATGTTGTAAAATGTTTTAATTTTTTATTTTGATAGGAGAGGCATTAAAATAATTTCAATTTTGTGCAATGAATTTTAGTTCATTGTGCAAAAATTGCTAAGCGTGATCTTGTTTAATATAATTTTACATTTGTTAAACCGCGTTTAGCGTAATGTTATGTTGTCTTACTAAAAAGTGTATGAAATGCTCTATACTAAGTTTTTGGACAAAACAAAATGCAGAAAAGCACTTTTATTTCAATACAATTTGCGTTGTAATCGCGACAGTTTATTACAGGAATTATAGAACAAAATATCAAAGTGTTCCCTCATTGGATAAACATTTTTTTCTTGATAATATTAATTTAATAAGCATAACTTTTTCATTTCTATAACAGCCATTATGAACATAAAATACACTTTTCCTCAAATTAATAAAATTATAAATATACTATAAGTAATTAATAAAAAATAGTCTTAAGCTTACTTATTAAAAACCAAATCAAAATATATTTACGCGTCATTCGTATGTATAGTATAAATTACTATTTATTAATTTTCCATGCATTATAAAATTATTAAACAGCAAATACCATCAACGCAGAACAAATCATTATATAATAAAAACAAACTTTTCATTTTATATCCAACAAACATGTACCTCTTATTTTCTCTTATATATCATGAAATATCCCAAAAAATTATTTCTTCAACATTTTTCTGTATTCTTTTTTCTTATGAACATATTAAAATATCACTATGCGCTACAAGGAAATAAATAATATTTTTATCCTTTCAGAGAAGCCTTTTTTTATTTCTTTCTCGATATTAGAAGAAAACACCCGCAAACGGCAATACTGCTTGAAGCACTTTTGCTCCAAAATAGTTTTTGATGTCTTCAGCACCTACGCATTCTTAACCAATAAGCTCTGTTTTCTGTCACGAGGTTATCTGCAAGGGGAAGATCTTCAATTTTCAGCATTTATTTCTTCTGAAATGTCAACACTCGGTATACATTGCCAGACAGAAACGAGAGTGCAAAAGCTCCCAAAAAAAGAATAGAAGTAGCTGCTGATGTTTCTTGTTGTGTTTTTTTCTTCCACCCCCAACTTACAAAGATGTGCAACAAAAAAGACCCTTAAGGTTTTTCTTCTTCACCCTTTGTATCACCGCGTCTTCCCTAGGAGGAGTCGGCACCGTTTTCAATGGGAGGAGGGTTGTCCCATTTAATGTAGCACTCAAAAACATCGGAAGAATCTTTCTTTTTTTTATTATTCTGCCAAAAGGAAGAGGATTAGTATTAGAAGTGGCTAAGAACAGAACTTAATGACGCAGAAGGTGTCCTGACAGAGGCTTTTGTCCTGCTAACTTGTCATTTTCAATCTACTTTTCATTAGCAGTTTAGTAAAGCAATCACTGGAATCCTTAAGAATACTTTAAAAAGAAAAGTTACAAACTTTCTTTCAATTTGAACTACATAAGTTTGTTGTGAAATATTTTTATTTTCGATAGGAAATGTATTGAAATAATTTCTGTTTTGTGCAATTAATTTTTACTTCATCGTGCCAAAATTGTTAAGCGTGATTTTGTTTAATGAAAATGTAAATGTATTAAAACACGATTAGTGTAATGTATATCATCTTACTAAAGAGTGTATGAAATGCTATATATTTTCTTTTTAGACAAAAAAATACAGTAAGTCACTTTTACTTCAATACAGTATGCGTTTAAATTTTTTGCTGAAAATATCTAACGAAATAAATTTATTTCGTGGAGTGCAACCTAGATCTACCTCCTCGTGCTGCACTCTAGGCAACGTCTGATGCGGTAAAATGATCTATAAATACGGCTTTCTCTGGCTCTCAGTGTAAGTTTCTCAGAGTTCTGCGGTTGAAAGCAGGTGAATTGTCAGAAAACAAGAGTGAGGATAATTAAAAAGACCCTTAGGTGCTGCTACTAGAAACAGTCACCAGCCCTGGTACTATCCAATTCATGATAATCCTGAATGGCCTAGAAAAAATCGTTGGCACTGTTACAGCTTTTCTGTGGTCCCGATTGTCTCCGTAAGCACCTTCACAGTATTAAACTGATCCTGACCCTCTATGTCTCCTATACAATAATCAGTAAGAAATGGATATGTCTCACCGTGCTTCCTGTTCTGCACTGCTTCCTGTTTCTTTATGGAAGCATTATTGCATTGCCAGACTTAAGTTGATGGATTAATTAATGTCATTTGCTTCTATCTTATATTTTGTTTTTATTTTTTTATAATATCTGTTGCCCTGTAAACTTGCCATTGTAAATAAAAAATATAAAAAATTTACTTATTATTTAAACTTTAAAATTTATTTCGATGTCACTTAAAGTACTAATCTAAATAATATTCCAATTGATTTTAATATCTCAAAAATAAATATTATTTAGTAAATGCTATGTTTTCTTTTAATAGAAATGAATAAAATATAGTGCATTTCATTATAAACAATTAAATGCAATAATAACTTTATTAATAATAAAACTCTATCTATAATTAAACAGTATTTCTTTTGTTGAAAAGATGCTGGAAAATATGCTTTGTTAAAATTCTTATTGAATATAAATTTGTGTTTTTAACAATGAAAAACTAATCTTTTCTTACAAATAAAGTAGTTTCTTTCTGTTTTCACCATTTTATAAGAATCTTTCTTTATTTCACCTAGGAAGAAGCACGCTCAGATCAAAACTGCTCGAAGCACTTTTGCTTTAAATATTTTGATGTTTTCACCACCTACGCATTTCTAATTCAATGAGAATTCATCTGCATTCTATCATAAGTACTTCTGCTTGACTAGATCTCACCTTTTCAGTTTTCATTCCTTCTGGAATGTCAACACTCTGTATTCGCTACCAGCAGAAAAACTCCAAATAAGGAAAGTAGCTGTTGAATTTTCTCCCCCACCCCCCTCAACCCCCCTTTCTCAATGATGGCAACAAAAAAAAAGCCCTTAAGATTTTTTCTTCTTCACTCTTTTGTATTACTTTTTACAAAGGGAAGTTAATACCTCTTTCAATGGGGAAAGATGGTTGTTGCAATTAATCTAACACTCACCGATGTCTTGAGGTTCTTTTTATCTGTGTCCTAAAGAAGAGGATTAGCATTAAAAGTGACTAAGAGCGGAACTTAAGGACGCAAGAGGTGTCCTGACAGAGGCTTTTGTCCTGATCGAGATCCTTCACTTACAATCTGCTTTACTTACGTTCTCATTAGCAGTGTAACAAAGCAATCATTGGACTCCTTAAGACCCATCTAAAAATAAGTTTCTTTTACTTTAGAATGTAAATGTACGTTGTTAAATGTATTTATTTTTTTTAAAAAATGCATTGAATAAGGATGATTTAGTAAAAGAGCACTTTTTTTAAATATTTGTTGACCACTAAACTTGCCATTCTAAATAAAAAAAATAATAAAAAGTTTTCATTGTATAGTGGTTTTAATAAAAAAGTGTAATTGTTTGATAATCCTGTATTTTATAAAATTATTATGAGGTTTTTCTGTAGAATGTATAATTATATTTTAATTGGAATTAATAAACTCAGTCTCTCTATTTTCCCTATAATTTTAAATTTGTTTTTAATTTCTTTACGAATAAAGTCATATTCAATGAAACTTAATAAATTTGTTTTAAAGCTACAATACATTTTACAAAGTGATCCACTAAAATTGATTTAAATCATAATTGGAAAAAATGAGAGAATTCAAAGGGTGGTAGCTTAACTTTATGTAATTAGAAATCTTTGAGATTCATTGGGGAAAAAGAAATCCATTATTTTTTCGATAGATGGCTGTAGTGATCGATATCACGTAAAGTATCAATTAAACTATTTCAGATTTATGCTCGTTAGAAAGGTGGCACTTCGTACTAAAATAATTCTTTTTCTGTTTTTTGTTTGGTCCATTCAGTTGGGAGTTACAGGGTGTTAAAAATGGAAGTGAACAAAGAGAAAATTCGGTACATTTTACAGTTTTTCTTTGACAAAGGCGAAAATGCAAGCCAGGCGGCTAAAATTGTGAATGGTGTTTATGGTTCCGATACTGTAACAGCCAATTATGTGCAATTTTGGTTTCGTAGATTCAGTTCAGGAATTTTTGATGTTAAAGATGCACCTCGCACAGGTAGGCCGATCGTCGAAAATGTCGATAAAATCGGAGAAATGATCGAAGTTGACCGGCATGTTAGCAGTCGTAACATCGCCCAGGAGCTAAAAATCGACCATAAAACAGTTTTAAACCATTTACACAAAGCTGGATTCAAAAAGAAGCTCGATGTTTGGGTGCTACACCAATTAACAGAAAAAAACATGATGGGTCGAATTTCCATCTGCGAAGCCTTGGCCAAACGGAATGAGATAGACCCATTTCTTAAACGGATGGTGACTGGAGATGAGAAATGGATCACATACGATAACCCTGTGCAAACGATCGTGGTCAAAGAGCGGTGAAGCACCTCAAACATAATGGCCAAACCAGGACTAACGGCCAGGAAGGTTCTGTTATGCATTTGGTGGGACTGGAAGGGGATTATTAATTATGAGTTGCTTCCATATGGCCAAACGAGAATTCTGATCTCTACTGTCAACAACTGGACCGTTTGAAGATAGCGATTGACCAGAAACGGCCAGAATTGGCCAACAGGAGAGGTGTCGTGTTCCACCAGGACAACGCTAGGCCACACACATCTACAGTGACTTGCTAGAAACTTCGGGAGCTTGGTTGGGACGTTTTCATGCATCCGCCATACAGTCCGGACTTGGCACCAAGCGATTATCATTTTTTCATTTGCATTGCAAAAATTTCTTTAATGATAAAAATTGGCATCTAGGGAGGATTGTGAAAATCGACTACTAGAGTTTTTTGCAAATAGAGACCAGGACTTCTATGAGAGAGGCATTATGAAGTTACCTTTAAAATGGCAACAAATCATACAACAAAACGGTGCATATTTGACCCAAATCGGACAATCCGAAGCATGTTAAATAAAGTCCTGAAGTTCATATAAAAATAATGGATTTCTTTTTCCCTAACCTAATATTAATAATTGCTGCTATTTTAAATAACAAAACTTTTTTAAAATCGTAAAGAGAAAACATTTTCAGAAATTAACTGACTTGTTTTAGTTTATCGCTATTTTTGTCTATTGCAGTTCCAAAAAACAAAGAATATATTAAATATTTTTTTCATTTATCTATCTTTATTTTTGAATTTATTTAAATATCTTCATTGGAAATTTATTCTGGTGTCAAATAAATTAAGATGCATAATAAAATTAAATTAATTTCAATAAAATTCAATAATTTAATTCAATAAAATTGCTATACTATTATCAATATCATTATAACCCAATCACTATTTTTATCACAATATAATTTATAGTTTAAAATTATTTAGCAAAAATATAAAACGAATTTGATTGCCATTTTTTTACTGTTTACAAATACATTTTGTGTCTTCGAGTTTATATAAAAAAATTTGCGAACGCATTATTTTAAATATACTTCCTTAACAAAATTAATACTTCATTATATCATTATACAAATTATAATAGCTGAAGATGTTGTTTTAAAACTGGTACCTTTTTAACTGTTAATTTACCATGAACTCGCATAGTAATAAAAGAACTATGTTAAAGAAATGTTAATAAAAAGAAAATCGAAACATTTTCAGACCATGTGAGGAAACTAACTAAACAAGTTTTGTCCAACTAAAGAAACTATTACAGATTACAGATGACTTAATTATTTTTGAAACACTGATCAACTAACTTTCTTTACATATCTTACAAGAATCCAATAATTTATTTAAATACATTAATTAACATCTATTACCATTTAAAAAATATGTCAATTTAAAACTATGAATAATTTTAATATTTATTTTAAGATTGATTTAGATTGTATATAACATTTAAAATAATTTTGTAGACATTTAAAATTAATTCAAACATTAAAATTAACATTAATTCAAACTCATTAAAAACTTATGTACTCATCTAAGTTAAACAAATACAATATAATTTAAAACGCAAATACTTTGAAATGAAATTATTTATTCAATATTTCAGTACAAATACAAAACCACTGCTAAAATAAACACAGTAATTTCAAAGGAAAGAGAACTGAAGATTACTACATTCATTACCTACATTCTCTTCTTCTAAAAAGAATTGAAGGTTTTTTGAAAGAAATTATTACAAAGGAATAGATTACATTCATTGAATGTATTGAATATTTTTATAAACGAATATTCAAGAAACTCTCTGAAGAATGGCCACGGAAATCATTCATATGCAGAACTTTGTCCAAACAGTATTTTGCCATTCATGCCTTTGCTCAAACATAATTATAGAAGAAGTGATAGATTTCTGTCAGCTCCTCTATAAATACCATTAGAGCGAAAGAGTTTTCCTTAGGGTGTCATCCTACGCTAATCTATTTTGGTTCACCTATTCCGCAGAGTTTTCATACTAGTTAGAGTTGGTTCTTTACTGCAATCACAGAGGGATAATTTTCTTTTTCCGTGTGCATCTTAACGCATAAACTTTATCAAGCGAAGTCTGCAAAAACATACATGAGTGCCGAACAAACTTTTAGTGCAATAAGTAGGTAAATACTTCAGGTCGTAAAAAGTTACTTAGCGATTTTAGAAGCACATGCAGATGAGTACATCATAACTAAAATAGGCTTCGTAAATTTTTCTTTCATTAAGCTTGAATAAAATACTATCTTTGTATAAAATTCGTAATGTTAACAAATATGTACGTCTCTAAATCAGAGAGATTTTTTATTGTAAGATTTGTATTAACAATACAATTTTAATAAAATAAAGCACTCCTTGGGCTTACCAGTTTGAAGTCAAAATAATTTTGAAGGGATTAGTGTATACTTTAGCATACTGCTTGGCCATGCTCTTATTAATTTTTAAAGGACTGATTTCTTTGCTTAAATAAGTGGCAATAATGCACAGAAATTTGTGAAAGGAGAACCTTATTTTTTTATAGATATTATGAATGTATTTATTTGTTAAATTGAATGAATACAGAATGTTGTAAAATAAATTTCATTGATTATGTTTTTATCAAAAATCATTTTAACCAATTTAGATCTATTTTAGACTTGTAATTCGATGTAAAGTATGCAAAGTTTACCTTAAAGAGTTTCGCCAACTATTTATATTGTTGACGAGAAATGAAAATAAACTGTTATATCCTACAAGGATTTTCAAAACAAATGCTTCAAATGCTTACCGAAATTAAAATACATTCATAGTGTACGTATTTCACAAAAATAAAGCATAAATCTTTGTTTAAGAAGAATCGTTCTTAACCATTTTTTTAAGAAACCAAATGAAATCATAAAACCATACTATATGATGATACTTTATCACTCTATTGATCATTTATCAGTCATACTATATGGCCAAGGAAACTGTGCTAGATCTGAAAGAACAGATGTTCTACACACTCCCAAAATATTCATTTTTTTACAGCTTTAAAAGAAAACGCAGAAAAATTACGAGCAGGCCCCCCGTTGTCTTTCGAAAGATCGAATGTTCTTTGTTGCGAGACCAAAAACAGGCACAAGCCGGAGTGAAAATGTGTTTTCCTTGAAAGCTGCCTTACAGTACATTTCCCATCCAACCTGAAAGAAACTGGCTAAGCGAACATTCGTGAGTGGTGTACACAGCTCTCAAGTTCAAGTGTTGACATTTTAGTAAATGATGTAGACTCAATGAACTAATGTTACCGATTATTATGTTGTCATCGAGTTAATGGAAACATGAGTCGAAGTTAAGATGTGTTAGGGATTGCGATACCGGTATATCGGGATACCGAATACCGGTATTTTGAGCCATTTGTACAATTTTTTAATACCGGTTATTCATAAGTTTAAATACCGTTTTTTCGGTATTTATTAGAAATTTAGGATTCTTATCTGTGAAATTCTTATTCTTATTCAGAATTCTTATCTGAGAACTATAAATTCTTATCTATGAAAACAATATTGTAGTTGTGCAGAAAATGTGTAATATTTCGATATTTTTTAAATAGGGGAGTTTGCCGCTCACATTATATTTGCATATCATACTTTAGAGTTCAAAATATTTTTCAGATTTATTATGCATATACTCATAAATAATACCCCATAATAGTACCACAGACTGAATAGTGATATTTACACTTTTTTGAGATTTAAATAAATAAGATGTTCCTTTACTTTTTGTGATTCTTTATATACTGTTATAATTTATAAGTTACAAAATTTTTTGTGATATTACTTTCTCTAATAAAACTGGCAAATAAAAAAAAAACACGTGTGTTGTCTTTCTTTTTCTAAAATTTCTACTACCGGTATTAAAACCGGTATCCCGGTATTAAGATCTAAAAAATAGCGAATACCGGTATTGAACTTTTTTATCCGATATTGCAATCCAATTAAGACATTTGAATTTAGAAACAAACTTTTGATCCAAATTTAAAATTGCATCACAAGTTTTTATTTCTTTAATGAAAATAGACATAAATTATGTGTTGTTTCTTATCCCACTTGGTAGACAGCAACATCTAGACCAATTCCAAGAACCCGTGTGGTCTCTTGGAAGAGAGAGAGGAAATGGCGACAGCTTCTGTTGTGATGGGGGTTCTGTTGTGATACCATAAGTAGTAGGGAGTAGGAATAGGGATGTTAACCCTACACTTTATAGTCATATTAGACAGGGACATACGTTTTAAGGCAGATTCCGTACTACTACAAACATCCATGGCCCCGCCAGAACTCGAACCCGAAACCAATGTCACCAAAACGCGAAAGCGTTAGTCACTCATCCAGCCCCATAAATTATTTAAATCAGCTAATGTTTTGTTTCATTAAGTTTTTAACCAGAGAAAAAGCGTAAAATAAAATATTAAACGCTTAATCGTTTAAGTAATTTTAACATTCTAAAGTAAAATATTTACAACTAACATTTTCTAAATCAAATTTTTTGTAAGGTTAAAAATAATACAGCTTTTTACCAAAAAATAATAATAATAAAATAAAAATAAAAGGAAAAATTAGTCATAAAAAGAGATTTCCTTCACATTTATTTGTAACATATTGTAAGAAATAAATTTCAAAACAAATCTTCATATTAAAGAAAAAATAAATTATTTAAGCCCACCAATGTTTTGTTTCATAATTTTTTTAATCAGAGGAAACACTTAAAGTAAAATTTTAAACGTTTAATCGTTAAAGTAATCTCAACATTCTAAAATAAAATCTTTACAACTAACATTTCTGTATCATATTTTCTGTAAGGTTAAAAAGGATACAATATTATACGAAAAAAAAAATTAAAAATATAAATAAATAAATAAATAATAAACATTGGTCATAAAACAGATTTCTTCACATTTATTTGTAACTTATTGTAACAAATAAATTTCAAAAACAAATCTTCGTATTAAGAAAGAAAAAATTATTTAAAACGGCCAATGTTTTGTTTCATAATTTTTTTAATCAGAGGAAACGGTTAAAGTAAAATTTTAAACGTTTAATCGTTAAAGTAATCTTAACGTTCTAAAGTAAAATCTTTACAACAAACATTTCTGTATCAAATTTTCTATAAAGTTAAAAATGATACTGTTTTATAGCAAAAAAATAAATAAATAAAGAGTAAACATTGGTCATAAAATAGATTTCTTCACATTTATTTGTAACTTATTGTAACAAATAAATTTCAAAGCAAATCTTGATTAAGAAAGAAAAAAATTATTTAAAACGGCCAATGTTTTGTTTCATAAATTTTTTAATCAAGAAAGAGTTAAACTATCAAATTTTAAACGTTTAATCGTTTAGTCTTAACGTTCTAAAGTAAAAATCTTTACAACAAAATTTCTGTATCAAATTTTCTATAAAGATCAAAAAATGATACTGTTTTATAGCTGAAAAAATAAATAAATAAAGTTAGTAAAAATTGGTCATAAAAAGATTTCTTGAAATTTATTTGTAACTTATTGTAAAAAATGAAATTTTAAGTAGACTAAATTATTAAGAAATATTTTTCGTTGTTTATTTCCAAATATTTATTCTAAATTTTAAGAAATAAAACTTCAAATTATTAAGAAATATTTATTCTAAATTATTCAGAAATATTTATTTCTAAATTATTAAGAAATATTTATTCTAAATTTTGAAAAGGTCAATTTATTTCCTGTTCGTTTTTCTGAAATACTTTAAAGGTTAATAACAGTTATAAAAAATTTAATTGAAGATTGTCTGAAATATTTTCATGGGCCTTACAAAAATATGAGAAATATTTATTCTAAATTATTAAGAAATATTTATTCTAAATTATTAAGAAATATTTATTCTAAATTATTAAGAAAGATTTATAATTTCTTTTTTACAGGGTAGGATTTTCAGCTGTATTCAAAACGCTCTACTGTCGTATTAGACCGGTACCTGTGATTTAAAGTGTCCAAACTCCTTCAAAAATCATTGACATCACCCGGGCTCAAACCCGAAACCTGCTGCAGCGAGCGCTATAACACTAGTCACTCGGCCATCAGGCCCAAATGATATTTTAATAAAACAAAAGCAGCAATAAAAGAGTTTTTATGCAGATTTTAGATGACTTCTCTTTTACATAAAAAAAAAAAATTGAAATAAAGATGTTAAAATTAGAACTTTATTTTTTTACCATTTTATTCACTACTTAAAAACAAACTTTAAGAAAAGTACGGAAATAGGTTCGTTGACACTTTAATAAGGCACTCGAAGTTATCTGCATAGACTGACAACATTTTTCTAACAGAAGAATTTTTATGTGTGAATAATATTCTCGACGTATGGAGGAAGGTAATGGTATCTACGATATCCTATGTATAAATATGGAGAGATAAAAAAATTCGTATTTGAAATTTAATTCAATTCGAATTGATGTAAAATATTCCATCAAAATCGATTTTCTAATCTACTAGTTGTTCAAAACAGTAACTGAAATACAGGCAGCAGGATTAAATCGAATTGAAAATGCTCAGAGAATAGCATCGTCAGCAACCATATGATCCCAGATTGGTTTCTATTTAATATTAAATTTACTATGGTCTTAAGCAACAAAAGGTTATTTTCGTATTGTTGTTTACAAAAAAAAAATTTTGTGCAATTTTAAACAGTAATAACAATGCAACGATATTTATTTATCTAATTATTTATTTAATCCAATGTAAAAAAAAATTTATTTTTAAAACCACTATTCACAATTTTATGCTCTGACTTGTGACACTAGCAAATTTATTGAATAACGCAGTTCTTAGAGAGATTTATGCTTTTCCATAAGATTATTAACAGTAACTATTAATATTTCAATGTAGATAAAAACAAGAAATAAGTGGCAAGCCCAATTGTTGAGGTACTTTGCCACAATCACAACGAAGTACATTTTTCAAATAATGACTACAACCACCACCACCACCAAACACTCGTCCTTTTGCACTCTATTTAGTTCCCACCACTTCTGATCACCAATCAGGTAATACAAATTTAATAAAAACCAAAATTTAAGTATCACAAAATACCTAATTGAATAAAGTCGTTATTAAATTTCATAAACAACTGAAAATATATTATTTCAAACTATCTAACTATAAAATTGTTTCAAACTATTATTTTATAAATAATAGAACGTAAAATACATGCATGGTAATTATAAGAATAATAAATAGGATAAGTTAGTTTAGTTAGTATTATTAAAAAAATAAGATGATATTTTTTCCAATTTTTATTGTGCTATTTTTAATGTTTACTACAATTCAGGAAACATGTTTTTTTTGTCAATGATTTTCTTATGTTTTTAAAGTGTTTAGACCCTTGTTATGCTTAAATCAATATAATTTAATTTAATTTAAACTTTCTTTTACTAATTGTCGTTACGCTTAATAAAAATATAATCAATGAACATTTTATAATTCGCAATAGCATAAAATGCTTTTAATACTATAATGCTTAAAAGAAAAGTATTTAAAATTCCATTAGAGGTTTTTCTTGAATTTTTAATTTTTTTATTATTATTCATTAATGGCAATTTCAAACCAGTTTTAATTAATTATTATTAAGAGCTTTTTAAGAAAAATTAGGGAAGATTATTAAAAAACATTTTTAGAATTATTTTCACTGTAAATTTTTAAAATATCATAAATTCATTCATAGGTTCACATTTCAATAATAGTTTTTGTAAATTAATAATTTTTTATCGAAGATTCTTTAAATAAACTTTTATAATTAAACGTAATTGAAACACAGCAAAATGTAACTTTTATTTATTTATTTTTTGGCCTAAGAAAGTGATTTAAAATAAAATCAAAAATAAACTTGTAATATTTATGCATTTCAAAAAATAAATAAATAAATAATTGGTTAATTTAAAATTAAATATTCTTGTTATGTTTAATCTTAAAATTATTGTTTGATATTTTTATTATTTCAATCATACTCGTATAGAAAAATCTATTCATTCTTCATATAAGTATTTTAAACAGATAAAATTTCAATATATTATTACATCATACGTGGAAACATGTTTCATCAATTTTTTGATAAATCTGAAACATGAAATGTATTTCAATATTTTTAACAATTCTTTGTTTCTCATTTTGCCATTATTTCAATTCTAAATACTGAGGAAAAAATCAAACTGAAAATACGATTTATGTTAGACTAGACTGTCATATAGAAGTACATGCATCAATCAATTTACCAGCATAAGAATTCAATTTTCGCGAGTAAATCTACAAAAGGGCTTTGATTTTTTTTTTTTTTTCAATTTTTTACTCACAACTACTAGATTATAAGAACATTTTATTTCCTAAAATATTTATATTTCTTTTATATTTATTTGCTAGATGTTTTTCTTCTCAAATTAAAATCATTCAACAAAATTATCAGGCATCAAAAAATATTTTTTTCTAATAGCTAAAATATTTTCTCATGAAATTGGCTTGAGTTTGTCGACTAATATATGTATATTTTGATTATTTAAAAAAAATGAAGCAATTTTAGATATGATGAATAAAGCCTCTTTTGAAATAGTATTAATTTAATTAATAAAAACATTTTTACAATATTTGGTTTTACAATTCATTAGGCATTGTTCCATGCAAACATATGTAGTTTTAATATATTTCAATCAGTTTCATATAATGAACATTATATTTCAGCAGAATATATTACTTTGGTGTAGATATACACTCATGTCCATAAATTAAGGATAATGAAGTTCAGGCAAAGAAAGAGACAGAAGCAAAACAAATTTGACTTATTTGTAAAGTCTATTTATTAAACAAAAGGTAAAGAGCAAAAAAGATGCTATATGTTTGACATAATTAATAAAAATTGCGATTTTTACTCCCTGGAGCAATTTTCAAAAAAGAACCTATTTACAAAAAACAGTATAACATGGTTAGTATGATGGTTAATATGGAGTATGTCTCCCGGACGATGCAATACAGGCCTTACAACGCCTAGGCATGCTGAGTATCAAATTATCAATCTGATCTTGGGGAATATTACACCACTCATCAAGCAATGCCCTCCGAAGATCCGGTTGATAGGTGGGAGGGGGTTGACGGGCTGCAATTCGTCGGCCAAGCATATCCCACACATGCTCTATTGGATTCAAGTCCGGTGAGTATGCTGGCCAATCCATACGGGTGATATCCTCCAATTGAAGGCATTCGTCTACAATGTTTGCACGGTGAGCACGGGCGTTGTCATCCATAACCAGAAATTCAGCCCCCATGGCGCCCCGAAACAAACGTACATGTTGTTCCAGAATGACATCCCGATAGATATGGCCTGTCATCGTTACACTCTGAACATGCAGGTCAGTTCTGGAACCAAGAATAATTCCTCCCCAAACGAGCCATCCTGCACCACCGTAACGGTGCCGTTCAATGGTGTTCTCTTGGTGGTAACGGGTACCTGACGCTCTCCATATGAAAGTCCGGCGAGAATCAGACTGCAAACTAAACCTGGACTGGTCGGAAAACATCACACCAGACCACTGTTGCGGTGCTCTCTACTCCAGGTTAATCGCAAGCGGCAGTGAGTTGCGGTAAGTGGAACACATCTGACAGGCCTACGAGCATATAGACCAATGTGCCCTAAGCAATGTGCAATGTGCGTCTGTACACGGTCTGCCTCGAAACTGTCGTACCGGTTACTGAAGAGAGCTGACGAGACAGGTCTGATGCTTTGCTCCGTCTGTTTCATTTGGCAGTAATTGCTAAATACCGGTCCTCATTCGGCGTTGTAACTCGGGGGCGACCTGTGCTGTAACATCTACTCACATTACCATCATCTTGGAATTGTTGCCAAAACCTGGAGATGACATTCTGGGCGATTCCAAGTTCCTTGGATACTTCCAGCTGGGTACGTCTACATTCCAGGCGTCCGATAATTCTACTACCTTTTAAAGCGCTTGTGAACAATTTTACTTTTTTGCCACCATTCCTTATATACCCCTCTCTTACACTCTCGTCATTGTGACGTACTATCCGCGCCATCTGGTGGTTTCCTGTAATTTGCATATTCTTCTTCAAGATGTGTGTGATAATTCTACAGGTGAAATTTTTATTTTAGAGTTCAATTTCTGTGTGATTCTGAATTATCCTTAATTTATAGACATGAGTGTGTATTTTTTTATTTTAATAAATATTTATTTTTAATATTTTTCTTGTAAAATATGAGTTTCCCGAAAGTTTGTTATTTTAAACCTTTTATAACAGGTCTGTTAACTACAAAAATATTTTATCTTTTTTTTCTATTTCTTTATAATAATTATGTTTTCAATCTGTTACTTCAGATTAAAAAATTTTCATGATGTAAATGAGCATTCTTTAATGCAATTTAAATGTAGCAAACTCCAAAAATTCAATAATAGAGGGTTATTATTTTAAAAACCTTATGATTTACTCGACTAAAACATATATATTATTTTAAAAATATACTAAAACCATATATAGTAACATTATAGTATATTTTATTATAACTTAAAAAAGCTCAATAAAAGTGCATTATAGGTGACTCCATAAAAAATCTCACTGTTTTTAAGAATTTAATTACTGTAATAAAGAAATGCATTTTTTAACTTTTATTTAGCATTTTTTAAGTATTATTTTATAATTTTTTTTAAATCTCAATTTAATTACATTACTGTTAACTTTATCTTTGCTGAACTTCATTAACTTACAATACTATAGATGAAAAATCAACGAAATAAAATATAATCTATAAAACTTCCTCTAAGAATTAAACGAGAAACAAAGAGAAATTTTTAAAACAAATATTGTATTGACGTCTTGAATTTGTATAGACGTCCATTCTACGTCTTTCTAGAAAGCATAACTTCCCCCTGTTGCACTAGCTTTAAAGTGCGTTTCCACTGGCTACTAAAATTTCACGTCGTAGATCGTCGGCCAATCAGAAGCCTGAGAGGGCAGGATAATTAATTGCTGATTGCAGGATAATATGATTTCTACTGGCAAACATTTTTAGACGTGATATTTTAGTAGCGAATAGAAATCCATCTTTAGAACGTCCATGATATATTTGTTTCATGTGCTCTTATCCAAAATCGAAGTTGCACATCATATTAATCTAATAACAATATATCCACTGCATATGCGTTTCATCTTCAAATCCCGAATTCCATATTAAGCAATTCGAAAACTATAATAATGTATTCCAAATATTGAGCATGGTGACATAGCTGGTAAGTTGCATAAATACTCAAAAATCTGAATTGATACTTCTAAGAAGGATCAATAAGAAACCGATTACAGAAACAATTATAACCATTCAATGAAGTAAAACCACCCAACAATCTTGAGATCCTCCTTGATGAAACACTAAACTGGAAAATCACATTAAAAATATAATAGATTGAACAAACGGACGGAGCTATGAACAACCAAATATTGTAAAAGTTAAATCTTAGAAATAAAGATTTATAATAAATAAATAAAAACTTACATTATGACAATTGAACCAATTATGACCTATTCCTCCGCTGCCTCGGCAACGATTATAACAAACGCTATCAAACTATTACAAATTTACAAGATTAAAATTTAAAGATAAATAGTAAATATCCTATGGTATGATAGAATTAAACCAATTCATAACTGAAACAATAAGAGAACATTTAAAAATTTTCAATAGTTATAATTTCTTTAAAAAAAACACTACAATGTAACATTGCAGGCTTCAAAAAACATTTCAATTTATCAAAATAATGACGATGACGTTAATATTAGATCATACTCGAGCTTTTTATAAAAATCTTTTTATGTATCCAACCACCGCTTAACACCACCTCACTGGTGTTAAGTGGCGTTCTTACTTAACACCACCTCAATTCAAACTTAAATACAGAAAAATTATTACCCGATTCTGCAAAAAATGTTTACGGTATTGTTTAGTCAGAGGAATGTAGAGTACTGGTCCACAATTCGAAGATTCTAAATTCAATCAGAGGCCTGCAGACATCTCTGTTATCAGTGGGCTTGATCCGGATTGTCTGTCATCTCATTTCAACTGATTTCAAACTAAATCTAGCATTCTCGCTCATGATTTTGTGCAATAAATTATAATAGTATTAGTCGTATCATTGAATTTTAATAGAAATAACCTATTACTTTCTATCGCGCAACAATTTCAATCAAGATAAACTACAACAGTGTTCATATTGGCAGATTTTTAAACATTCACTATTTTATCAGTTGTAAATATAATTGAATTAGATTTTAATTCAAGTAATAAAAATATTTTTCTTAGGAGGTGTTCCGTCGCTTACCCTTTTGTGAAAGCATGTCCATGAAATAAAGAATTTCTGATAAATTGCACGAAAATAGAGTTGGAATAGGAAAAATGATGTTCGAAAAATCCTGAAAAGACAATCTAAATAAAATGGAACTGTGAAAAAACGATTGCATATTCATTGTTGGGATAGCATTAGATATATTGATATTGTAACAGTATTATTTCATTGTAGAAACAAAGAGTAAATTTACAGAAGTGTGGAAAATTTTTAAGACATCTTAATAATATTGTGAAAATTTCAATTCGAAAACTTCGCATAAAAACACATGTCTACAAATGATTAATTAAACAAACTCTTTTTTTATCAGCATATAAATGAATAAAGGAATAAATAAAGAACTATACAAAAATTAATGAATAAATTAAATAATATAAAAATAATAAAAAAAGGAAATATATAAACATTAATGAATAAATTAAATAATATAAAAATAATAAAAAAAGGAAATATATAAACATTAATTTGCGCAAGAAATTTTCGATAAAAAAAGGAGATAAAAAAATCGTAAGGCAACTTTCAGATCGAATATGCGTGGAAATATTACTACTACTTCAGAGGTAGTACGTTGAAAAATATTTTTCAGACATAAAATTATATTTTAAACTGTGTCGTTGCAGATAGCTCATATCTTACAGAAATATTTCATTCATGAATATTTTTTCTGCTTAATGCTATCCCCAGGTAAGAATATGTATTGCTAAAATATGTTTTTTCTCTAGTAAGCGATTTAGCCATTTTTAGAAAATAAAAATATATCTGATAGACCTAGTTTTCAAATTATTTTTTTTTTTCAGAAAAAGGAATATTTACGTCTTTATAGCATATCGATAACGTTTTCCAATATGAAAAAATCTTTCATACTTTTTATTCTTTCATTTTACTATTTTTTATTTCTTTTTTTGTTTTCTTTCATGGTGAATATATATAGCGACTTTGTGAATTTTTTACATTTGCGAGAACTTATTAAAAAAGAATACTTATGACATGTTAGTTACAATAAAAAAGATTTAATGTGGTTTTTTTTAATTTAATATTTAAAATTAATACAAATATTCATTAGTTAAAATATTTATATCTAAGCAACTTTTTTAAAATTTTCTTATGTAAACAAAGATTTTTTTATAACGAAAATTAAAAAAAAAAAAAACTGAAATTACAAATGACGATGATAAAATAAACTGATGCAACAATTTACTGTTACTTTGTCCATTAGATTATCAAATATATGTTTAATTTACAACACAATTTTTAGTTATAATTATTTTACAAGGAGATGCAAAAATTAAAAGCATAATCATAAAATTTATAATTTTTAATGTTATTCTTGAAAACATAAGAATACTTAAATTCAAAAAAGCATATCAAAAGATGGATTTTATAATTCTAAAAAAATTATAGTAATTAAAACTTAATTTAATTTAGTAAAATTTTAAACTTAACTTTTAATTTAGCAAATTTTAGTAATTAAAACTTAATTTAATTTAGTAAAACTTTAAACTTAACTTTTAATTTAGCAAATTTTAGTAATTAATTAATTTATAACTTAATAAAAGATTTATTTAACTAATAACACAGCGTCGCGAGGCATCGGAAAATAAAGCTTATTGACTATTTTATTTAGATTCACATCTGTTTAAGGCAACATCTATATTTTCTTCAGATCTAAGATTGGCCATTTTTGACCCATCAGATTCATTCCGATTTTTTTATATTCCCTTATTTTTTTATAGACATACGCGTTGCTCTTTGTTCACAGTCATTTTTGATTTGATTTAGTTTACTTTTCTTAGGCGGCATTGCAAATTTAACAACAAAATTCAATGTGAAGTTCATCGAACTCTTTCTTCCAATTTCCCGCTGTGAGGGGATAGACGAACTGTTAATTAACCCTTATACAAACGTTCAGATAGGGGAAAGTGGAAGAATAAGGATTCGAAAATTCAAACAATAAAACAGCTTAAAAAATAACATTAATCATAGAAAAATCGCCAAATTGGCGTAGAACCTGAATTATGATGATTAGTTATGGATAATGTTTTAGCAAATATTGAACTAATTTCGAATTTTTTTTTCCGTTGATCTAGGATTTGTATTGAAAGTATTAATGCCAATTTTCTGAAATTTAGAAATAAATTGAGATGAAAAAATATACACAAATTTGAGGAAATATATGTATAAATAACAACATCAATTCGATAAAAAAAAAGATGTAATATTGTTTTGTTATAATGTAAAGTTATTTAAATAGCTTTATTTGGTAGTATTTATAAGCATAAGACTTTTTAAAACTGTTATTTTAAACGTAAATAAAAGAAACTACTTTTGAAAGCAGCACTTGTCAAGAAACAAGAATAATGACGAATAAAATTTTAAAAGTAGAAGGCCATCATAAAATTATTATTATTATTATTACAGCTAATCATTTATTCAATGTTTATTTAGAAAAAAAGCTTTATACTATTTTATGTATGATAATTATAGAAATGATTTACTTGAGAGTTTATCATAAAAACATTTTTTGTTTGTTTGTTTGAGGAATGAAAAACATACAGAAGAACTTATAATCTTGCTATAAGAATTAGCTTGTCTTGATTATTTTTTAATACGGCTTAGCTTTAAAAATATAATATATTATTTAAAGTATGAAAACTTTAATAATTTGAGAAACCTGTCCTAAAACTTTTTTTTTAATCTGCAGATGAATAGAGTAGTAAAATTTTATTATGCTATCATTACAAAATGTTTGAAATTACCATATTTTCAAACTTTAAAATTAAATTTACAGACTTTTAATAATCCATAAAATCAACCCGTTTAGATATGAAGTGATATTGAGCAACACTCAAAGATCTTGGTACATCCTTGAAAACTAGATTTTATACTGATGTAATGAATAATTCTTCTATACATCTATTGCAGGTGCAGGGAAATTTTGTAGAAAGATTGAGCTTCCTCGAAGTCATGTTTTTATCTCTTAATGCCACACTTTTCCTGCCATCAATGAAGTCATGTCACAGAGAATTTTAATAAGCTTCATATCAAACATTATTCAAAGGCATGTTTAAAAGTTGCCATGGATACGAAACTAATCCTTAGTAAAATCAGAGAATACTACCTTCACATCCTTCATTATTTAATATTTGTTGAAAGAGTAAGTATATTTTCTTAAAGAACTTTAAGTTTACCTCGGAAACAAATATTATAATTGAATTTCCAAGAAAATTAAAAATAGGCTTTTAAAGGCAAGGCTAGATTGGAAAATTTTGAAAACTTTGCTAGATAAGTCTAAGCATTCAATAGCGAAAACTGGCAACAAAGAGATGTATGTGCTGGATAGTCAAACATTATACCAAAAATGGAGAATAGTCAGAAAATTTTAGAATTTGGCCAATGAAATTCACCATTATCTAAAATTTTATTAAAAAGTATGCTTAATTAATGCAGGAAATAATTGTGGTTTAACAATTTAAAGGAAAATTAAAAAATAGTTTTTCAGAGTAAAAAGATCATAAATTTAAAGTGTATAAAGAATATTAAATTGTAAATCAGCTAAACTGTTTTCTTTAAACTTTTCTAAATAGAAAGACATGAAATGAAAAAACAGATTTCACCTGATGTAGAAGAAAAGCCACTATGAAGAACAAATGGAACAAAAAAAAATCAAAAATGCATTTTAAGTTTGAAACAGAATGTAATTGGAAAGAAGAAATTGTCTTAAACAAAATTATTTTGTTCATTCTTTTAAATAGAATGTAACAAGTGCTCAAATTAAAATAGATAACAATATTTTTTTTATTTCCAATGACAAGAGAAAAGGACAAACTCTTACGAGATCAAAACAGCGTACAACACACACAAGAAAACATTAAGAGAAAAAAGTCATGTCTCATCAGCAAAGTTCTAGTCCTCCAATACCTTTTCACCTAGGAGCCCCCACGCAACACAGGGCACCCAACTATAAGGTGCCTGTCCATGATCTCGTCTTTCTTAAAGAGTGGGCGATTTGGGCTATCGAAAATGCCAATGTGGTGCATATATCTGGCAAAACAGTCATGGCCCACGGCAAATCTAAATTCCGCGATAGTTTTTTCACGAGGTTTGTCCGAAATACATTGTCCCAAAATGTTCTTCCACGATAATGATCAATAACTGCCGATGTCTGCACAGCAATTATTTCAGAAAAAATTGCTTAATGGCAGATTTTTCCTATGTCAAAAATGTCTTTGGATCTCTACCTGGTAGAGAAAAGAAGCAATTATAAACTGATTATTCAGAACAATTAATTGATGAATTACCAATATTAAGCATAAAACAATTAATGAAAAACATGTAATTATGCAATTAGTATTTACTTCATTTCTTGGGTTTAATTTTTATTATATATATGCAAAAGTGTTTGGGTTTTATTTTTTAATTTTGGTGTTTAGGATTTAAAGCAAAAGCAAAAGCAAATTTGTATGATAGCTATTTTTTTTCCTCATCCACAATAAAAAATAACATCTTTAACAACAAACGTTAAACATATAAATTTTGGGGGATTTGCACAGATTGTCGATTAAAATTTGTAAGATGATATACAATTAAATTAAAATTAAGTATATATCTGAAATTTTATCTAAAATAATCCATTAAACATTTTTAATTTAAAGTAGTAAAAAAAAATCTTCTTTTTGTACTAAATATTTAATAATGTAGCGTTGTGGGTTGGAGCAACTAAATTGAAATTGGATGTGACTGGGTTGAGACTTGAGACACAGGTTTGAGAAATCACAGCTTTATTTACACAGGCGGAAACATGACACAATTTAGCACATTTAAAAACATATAATCATAGATTTGTGGAAGGATTCCACTTCTAAGCCAAAAATAATGATACTCAGGTACGCGCTGGATACGCGAAATATACTTTCTCTTTGGGTGAGAGTCTGGAGGCCAACTATTACGCAGGATTGTGTTGAGTATATTTCCTCTCGGTATGAGAGATTACAAACTAAACGTTTCTCGGCAGCAGAGCCGGTTAAGCTGTACTTCCTCTCGAGTGAAATTCTCGAGGGCTACTAACCATTTCTCCTGAACGCCACAGAGGATGCGTTCTTGCAGAGCATAGAAGACAGCACGGTTACAATGTTAATTTAATAATAGCTGATATTTAATCAATTGTAATAATCAATAAAAATGATAAATATAATATAACAAAATAATATTGTTTCAAACGAAATAAAACTATATCAACAAAACAAACACCAATGTTTTTTTTTTTTAAATGCTATCAGTATATACAGCTGTTAAATAAAAAAGCAACCAAAAATTTAATAAGTATTTTCTAATGTTTTTATTTAATTCCTTCTATTAGCTCGCACTCTCACTATATATATCTTGTTCGAATTTTCAATAGTTAATAAAATACTTTTTATTCATCCACTCAACTTCAAATGCATTTTTTTTTTTTAACTTGTAGTGGATGAAACTTGATGTTAATACAGTTTTTTCAAATATTAATTCTGTAATTAAATTTAATTAATTAATCTTATTATTTTTTTTTTTAGATTTAAGTTGCATATATCTACCAATAGATGGCACCAGATAAACTTTAAAAAAATGAATGAAAATTATTTATAAAGGATTTTCTGCAATGTAGAGAAAAAAAGTAAGAATTGACTTTAAAAAAAAACTGTTACTTGTACATACTTAAATTATGTTTAAATACAAAAATATAATATTCGTCCTCTAATAATCATTATGTTGAAAAGTTTTATCGTCACTTAAAAGTACTTTTGCAACAAAAATTGCCATCCTCTATTAAGAGATAAATGGCTTACATTTTAATCAACATCAATAACACTTTTTCTGCGCCGTCTAAATTGCCGAACATAACAAAAAGCCAAATCTCCTAAGCTACAACAATGAAAGTGTTCTCAGTCTTCGAAAAACTACCTCAGAAAGAAGAACTAAATTTTTAAGATTACTTTTTTCCTTCACTCTCCAAGATGAAAAAAAAAATTCCTCCAGAGTTTTTTCTTTTGCAGAAATAATTGATCGGTGTATCACGGTTCTTCAAAGAAAAATGTTCATCTTTCAAGAAGAGAGATATCTCATCTATCTAAAGCAAGAAACATGGTTATTTATTCTGCCACCTTTTTATTCTTTTTTTTCTTCACATTGCAATGTGTATAACTCGATTGCATTTTCGTATTCAAAACTCCAAGATTCCAGCAATGTCAATTGTTTGCTAAAAAGTCATCCAGCGTCTTGAAGATGGCTTTTAAAGAAAAAAAAAATCTTGGCTGGGAAAAAGATTTATAAAATCTTGTATTATGTTCGAAGAAGAAAAACAAAAATAGGATTTTAATATTAAAAACATTCTTCCGGATCATTCTTATACATACGTGGGCAGAAGACGTGGTTGTGTTAATAAAATATGCGAGAAATTGTGTTGACAAAGAAACTATTCATGAACGCCTGCTTGGAGATTGGAACAATTTATTTTATGTTATCGAGTTGTTGCATATTGATAAATTGAGTCGAGTAAGAAATTTTTCATATCTAGAAGAAATCGAAAGCAAACATTACTATTTGAAAATTCTGTGCTATTTTGCCTGTACCTTTGATAATGAATATTTTAAAGTAAATATTTTTTTAACTTCTTAAATATGAGATTTTATTTTAAGCGCTTACAAATTCTTCTAAAAATTATCTTGCTTTATATATGTAAATCTTCTTAGAATATGGCAAAAAATATTTTTATAATTATTTCTGAAATTTATAATTTTGTGCATTTATGGTTTCATTTCCATGATATTCATTCCTTCAGGACTTATTTTTCTAAAAAAGCGAGCCCCTGGTTGCCAAATGATTAGGGATCTTACCTTTAGTACCACATGCTTCAGATTGGAATCCTAGAGATGGGAGGGTTGTTTGTTAGTGGTTCGGAACTCATTTTAAATTTTAATCCCTGTGTACAAAAAATGACAGTAAAGTGACAAAGTAGTCTTCAAATATTAAGACAGTTGCGCTTCTACTTGTTAGTTGATGAACTTATAAAGCTTATTGATCACTTTATAAAGAGTCACCAATTTTAATTTTTTGCTGTAACAAGTTGGTTCATCGTCCATAGTGACAGGATTATTTGAAGCGAACTCCCCAGCAGAACCATTTTAAGAAATGCTATTTTTAAAAATTAGAACTTGTTTATTCACCTCGACTTCTTCAATGGAACAATAATACCATGGTGAACCAAGGCTGTCTGCCTACTGAGAGACTGTAGATGTTTTTTAATGAGATAGGGTTGTCAGTCTACACTGACAACGCTCTACAGTCATATTAGACAGGGACCTACGGTTTAAAATGGATACCGAATCTCTACAAACACTGACACCGAGCGCCAAATTTCTAGTCACTTGGCCGTCGGGTCGCATCTATTATCTGTCGTATTATTTATCATTTATATTCATGGCTTAACACAAAAAAATTCTGTCTGATTCCGACTCATTTTCACACTTAGAACCCATTTCTGATAGTTCACATATATAATAAAAAGAGTAGTTAGTACAATAGGTATAAAATTGATTTCCGCTTTCAGCGTACGTTGCAATCCTTATTACATCATAATAGCAATGACTGTGGAGAGTGTACGTTTTTCGTGTCAATAGTCAATCTGCATGATGTTATTTTTTTATCGTAACACCATGGTGAATTTTCTATCATATGAACGTAAATGTGTGGAAGTTACCCTTGAAAGTATTCGCATGAAACATATTTTGCCCATTTCAACGATGTGCACTCCGTTGCCATTGTAAGAGAAGTATAAATACATAAAAGAAACACCACCATTTAGGTAAAAATTCATTATACGTTTAACTTCCGCTTATAAATATTAATATCCCAGTAATTCTCAGAATTACAAAATCTTCTGATTAGAAAATTTTAATCTTATAATTATCATCAATTCCTCAGATTGGCTGATGGGAATCGAAAACCTTATAAATAAACAATACTATAACAAGAACTATATAACAGTGATGTAACGTTAATGACCACCTGATGTCATGGTAGAAAGTAAAAGAAGAATGCTGGACTATCTAACTCACTCTTTTCCTTTTTATGATGGGTTACTTGGACCTTAATATGACAGTAAAATGGGAGCAATAATGATTTTGCCAATAAAATACATGAGTCAATGATTTTTCTATCAATGTAAGAAAATTAAAATTTATTCTTTACTGGAAAATTCAGCTAATCATTTTAATGTTAGATTACAATGGGAACAATAATGATTTTGCTAATAAAATACATGAGTCAATAATTTTTCCTTAAATTCATGAATAATATATTTATTCTTTACAGGAAAAATTAGCTAAACATTTTAATCTTATATTACAATAGGTACAATAACGATTTCGCTAATAAAATACAGTCAATGATTATTCCATAAATGCGTAAAAATTATAATTTATTCTTCACTGGAAAATTCAGGATATCATTTTAATGTTATATTACAATGGGAAATGATTTTGCCATTAAAATACATGAGTCAATGATTTTTCCTTAAATGCATGAAAATTATAATTATTTGGTAAATTTGGCTAATCATTTTAATGTTAGATTACAAACTCATTAATCTTTGTCATTCACATAGAAAAAATATTTCTTATTGGAAATAAATAAATAGAAAAATAACAATACACAGAAATTGAGCACTGAAGTTTTAAGAGCCCTTAAGTGCTTGCAATTAAATAGTTTTATTATGTTCCATTATTTTTTTCCATTATAAGTACAAGTACGAGTTTTCGTAAGTACCTAAAAAGTTGGTTTTCTTTTTAAAAATGGTTAATTTATAAAGCAACTTTAAAAATATGACATTTTTTTACAGAAAATGCACAACACTCACTAAAATTTATAAAAAATAAAAAAATTATGTATTAATAAAAATTGTGAGTAATCATATTTCGTAGAAAATTGTCAGAATCTAGTATATTTCTGCAAGAATGAATTATTTTAAGGCTCTTAATTTACAGTGGTTTTATTTTGAAATTTTTCATTTATATTCTTAAGAAAAAAATTTAATGTGCACAAATTTTATTTTCAACCTTTCTTATTTATATTTTTATTATTTAATAAAAGTCCTACCATATAGCTTAAAAGTACTTTGCAAATTAACTTCATTTGTATTTTGATTCATAAAAAGTATTTTTTATTAAAAAAAAAAAAATGTTGTTTTTCACTCTCACTTCGAAGAGTTTTTCCATTTCTTTTATCTTCATCTTAAATCTTTTTTCAGCTTTGTTAATATCTTTGGCATGAATGCTTTCTTTCAGACGGCAAACAATGCTTAAAACAAAGCCTTTTATTAAAATAATGAGATTATTCTTCATAACAAGCCTAATTTTGTAGTAAATATTTTCGTAAATATCAAAAAAAAAAAAAAAAAAAAAAAGCATCGAGAAAAACAAAAAGATTTTTAATTATTCATTTTGGAAGACGCTTTGTCCATTTTACTCCATAGCCAATTAAGATTAATTTTTTATAGCATATTATTAAATTTTTATTTACCCAAAGATGATGAGATTTTCTTTTTTACTAAGATGAAAACACATAACTATTTTTTTATCCAAAATAATTTTAATTAATGGATTTTTATACCGTACTAAGATTTTAATAAAAAAATAATATATTTTATAGAATTGAATTATAAGCTTATTGAATTATGATTTTTCTTTTAAAAAATTAGATATGCTTTGTCAATCATACTGTAAAACTGTTATTTAAAATAACATTTCATTCTAATTATTTAAAGATTTTCAAATTATCTTTCAATTTTGTAATTCCAAAAATATGTAAAAATTATTGTTAACTAAACTAATATAAAACACGTTTGGTGAGAACTTTTTTCTAATTTTAATTAAAGTAAAACAGATTTATAATATTATACTAAGCATACGATTATACTATTATTATTAGACTATAATAAGTTTTTAATAACCAAAATGTTAAATTTATAGAATTGAATTAGAAACTTATTGAATTAGAAATTTTCTCCAAAAAAATTAGATATGCTTTGTAAATCGTGCTGTAAAACAGTTATTCAAAACAACATTTCATTATAGTCAGAGTTTCTTTCGATTTTGTTATTCAAAAAGATATGTAAACATTAAAACTTAATACAAAACATGTAGGTGAGAATTTTTTAAAAATATTAATTTAAATAAAACAGATTTACAATATTATACTACGTATACAATACTAATTTTTTAAAAATCAAAATGTTATACCGATAGAATTGAATTACAAGCTTATTGAATTAGCACTTTTCTCCTAAATAATTAGGCATGCTTTGTCAATCGTACTGTAAAACAATTATATAAAACAACATTTCATTCTTAGTTATTTGTAAATTGCCAGGGTATCTTTCAACATTGTTATTCAAACAGATAAGTAAAAATTAGTGTTGAAAAATTAATATAAAACACTTTTGATAAGAATTTTTTAAGTAAAACAGATTTAATTTTATAATTTTTACGATGTATTGACAAAATAAGCGATACTTAAAATAATATATTTACAATAATTAATCATAATATATTTCCATTTTCTATTTATAAAGACATGAAGACATCTTTATTGATGAAAGTGAAATGCATATATATTGAGGCCAGAAGCATCAAGGCATGGCAAAATACTATTTCAGTTCCAAACCTAGTAAAGATAAATAAGTGACTCCCCCAAACTATTTAATATGACCATCTGATTGGCACGACGAAAACTATTTCAATATGTCCCACGCATCTGTCCCTCCTACGCATTTCAATATCCATTACTTTTTGTTTGCTTTGAGGTCTTTTCAAGCAATGCTGCTCTAAAGATCTATTAAAAATGATTCTGTTTTATAAAAACAGTTTACACATCCAATGCTGTTTCATTATATCCAACTGAAATTAGTAGGCAATTAGTCAAGTTTCATTAGCCAATAAATTAAATACATTTTCTTATTTTTTTCTGAATAGCTATCTCTGCTATTTCAAACTAACTATAAACGGTTCCAATATTTTTAAATCTGTGGTGCATATTTTTGAATAAAAAAAAAATCTTAATCAGACTCATTTATAAAAATTTCGGGTAACTTTACCCGTATAATTGAAAAAAGAAAAGAAAGCTACACGTATCCTATTTTCAATTTTGAAATTACACATTTTGAATAATTTCGCAATACACATTAACGCACATTACATTATTACTTACAAAATACAAATTTTGAAAAATTTCGTTTAACCTTACCCGTATAATCGTAAAAAGAAAAGAAAACTGCATGCATCATATTTTCAATTTTGTACTTAATTAAGCTTATTTTTAAATGGATGAGATTAATTTTTTATGAACTTTATGTCTCTCTTCCATTACAACAACATGTTTCAACAAACAAAAAACAGGAAAGAAACGATTGAAAAACAACTTGAAAAATTAGATAAAAATTTCTAAAACAAAATTGCGATTATTTCAAAGTAATATAACTATTAATGAAGGTAACGACGTTATTTTTGTTATAAATCAAAACATTAAAAGAAAATGCATGAATGTATAATAAATGAATGAATTATAATAAACCAAAATAAACTTTAGGTTAGAAAATATTAAGTTAAATTTTAGTTATTTAAAGATTTCATATCCGGTGAACTGAAAAAAAGTTTTTTTTTTTATATTCAATAAAGTTCTAACAAACAAAGGTTTTTCATGTAATAGAATTTCTCATAATTATTTTATTACAGCATTGTAAAATAAATTTTGAAAGTCGATGCTATTTTTATAAAATTTGTATCCACAAACCACGAACAAATTTTAATTAATTAAAAACTTAAATATTTAGAATAGTATAAATACTTTTAATAATATGGTTGTTTTATAACAAAATTTGATAACATTATTATTTAGTTGGACAGAAATATGAATTTAATATTCATATTTCTGTCTTGATTGATTTTTCTTATTTGATTTTGAACCATTGTTAATATTTTTCCCAACAACATTAACAAAACTTAAATATACAATGGTATTTACTAAAAAGGGATATCTTCGTGACCTATCTGCTAGTTGTAAATAAATCTAAAAAGTTCGACATCAAGCTATCCTTTATGGTATATTTCAATTAAATTTAAATATGTATGAAATTTGTATCCAAAAATCATGAACAAATTTTTTTTTTTTTTTTTTACATAATTAAAAGCTCAAATATTTAGAATAAGATAAATGACTTCTAATAGACAAAATTTGATAGCAATATTATTTAATTGGATAGAAATATGAAAACTGAATCTCGCTTTTTGGTTAAAAATAACATTTTTGTTAACATTTTTCCCCATGCTATAAAACTAATTATTTTTAATAGAACACAATACCTTCGATTATTTTAATTTAACGACACCTTTTATAAAACAAGATATCTTCGTGACCTATCTAATAGTTGCAAATAAATCTATTATATAAAGTTTGAAATAAGCCATTCGTTATGATATATTTGAATTAAATTTAAATATGTATAAAATTTGTATTCACAAATCATGAAAAAATTTTAATTAATTAAAAACTCAAATATTTAGAATAATATAAATACCTTTTAACAAAATTTGACTGCAATATTATTTAATTGAATAAAAATATGAATATTGAATCTTGAATTTTAACTATTGTTAATATTTTCCCCAACAATATTAACAAAAGTAAAATATACAATGACATGATATATTTACAGAATATACCTAAAACAGAGTATCTCCATGACTTATTGATTAGTTGTAAATAAATCTAAAAAGTTCGACATAGGCCATCCATTATGATATAGTTCAATTAAATTTAAATATGTATGAAAAACATGAATAAATACAATTCTTATAGTACTTTTATTTTCTCCGTATCATTTCCGGTACAAATGGTGTTAAGGGCCAGCTATTGCAGGTAGTAGCGTAACATTCTCGATTCTGAGTGACAAGCGACGCAGGGGTAATTGGGTGATCGGGGATCCGTTTGTTCTGTCAGTTTCACGCGATCCGTCAATTAAGTTTCACATCCAATCTCGATTCCACTAGGGCCCTGCGATCTTCACGGACAGCTTCAATGTAGGCCAAACTCCGATTCAAATTGTATTGTTACTTGCTGATAAAGATTATTGATTTTTAAGTATGGAAATGTTTCTAATTTAAATTGCTTAATCTTCAACAACGTATTTAATTTTTCTTTCACTTGTATGCACCATAAAAAAAATTCATAAATTACAAAAAAACGTGTTATTTTTTATTGTTGTTGTACAGTTGTGAAACTCGTTTTTCACTCATACATACCATGAAAAGCATATCATCAGGAAGGATATTGAACTTAGGACTTTTAGGGAATAATTAAATTTAGTATCCAATCTCGATTCGACTCTGGACATCTTCACAGGCAGTTACGATGTTGAACAAACTCCAATTCAAATTGAATTGTTACTTGGAGATAAAGGTTATTGATTTTTTAAGTATAACTTGGTACAATTGTTTCTAACGTTAACTGATCATTCTTCAATAATTTATTTAATTTTCTTTCAACTATATGCATCATAAAAATATTCATAAATTACAAAAAATGTATCAGTTTTTTTATTGCTGTTGTAACAATTATGTACCTCATGTTTCCTATGTTTTGTTTCATATTAAATAAAATAGACATATCATAGCTTTATTTTCAAGATTGGTTATGTCCCATGTTTTAGAATTTTTAATTAATCCTTACTTTCATGTACTACTTAAACAATTCCTTTCCATTCTTTTTCAATTCTGTGCATCGAAATAATTACACCTTCTTAATGCCAAATTAACAATTTTATATAAAGGGTTTTTTTTCATTATAATATTTACAGAAAAATAGCAGCAACCCATAGAGTGATGCAGATACACAAACCCAAAACACTCCTGGCATTTCCCACATGAGCAAAAGAAGAATTTTTAACACAAATTGTTTCCACTAAAGAAGATGGCCATCTGACTATCATAATTGAAAAAAAATTGTGTTGTATGTGTTTACGGACATTGAATACTTTTAATGGTGTTATGTAAGTCACTTGTATAAATAAACCACTTACATAGATAGAAGAAATATTCATTACAGTAATTATTTTGTCTGATTTATTGTAAAACAAGAGATATTAAACGTTTTTTTTAGCCCAATTTAGTATAAAAACTATTTTATCTATTAATCAAAACTTCATTTAATGAATTGATTTATAAAGTTTCAGAAAAAAAATTCAACTTGTTTTATAAAACATGTCAACATAAATAAATAAATTATCAAAGGATTTGCAACTATAATTTTTTTCAAATAACTTTCTACTAATTTTCTGAATATAATTTAAAAATAAAAAAACGATATAGATGTAATATCTTTTTGTTCATATTAAATTCCTGTATAAAATAAAGTGCATGTACCTAGGAATCAACTACGAGTGTTTTTGTGTATCTAATATCCTTTTTGTGAATAAAGTCCTACGTGTAATGAAGGCTATATTCTATTTTAGCTGTTTAGTTTAATTTAGTATAAAAATTTTTTTTTTATCTATTTATCAAAACTTCGCATAATGGATTGAATTATAAAGTTTCAGAAAAAAATGCAATTTGTTTTTAAAAAATTTAAAAATAAAATAAATTATCAAAGGACGTGCAATTGTGATTTTTGAAGATAATTTAAAAATAAAAAAAAAATTATATAGATGTATTTTTTTTATTAAATTCCTGTATAAAATAAAGTACATACCTGGGAATCAATAACAACTGTTTTTGTGTTTCTAATATCATTTTTGTGAATGAAATTCTACCCTCAATGAAGGTTATATTACATTTAAAAAAAAAAAACACAAGAACATATCATAATCAATTTAATAATTTTTGTTTGCAATTTAATAAAATCTTTTAAAATATTCAGTATGTTGCACTTGTTTTGTAATGATTCAATATGTTAAATCCCTACAAAAAAAATATGATTCTAGAAATAAAAGGAAAACAAAACATGGTAATTAATAAAAAAATTTATTTTTCTACCTCTCTGTGTAAATGCAAAAGTGTGAGACACATTAATAATAAAATATATCTCAGGTTTCTACTTTTAAAAAAGGCATGTTTTAAGTAATTAAGAACAGAAACTTTGTGTCAAGATACTTAATGTTAAAACTCTTGTCTTTTTTATGACCCAATTTAACTGGTAAAGCAAAAAAGTATCCAGTCGATCTTTTTGCCACGAAAATAAGTTAAGGCTTCTAAGATAATATCAAGATCCCACATTGCTCCTAAAAGCCCGTTGACATTAAATGGCCGTTTGCAGAACTCAGCTACAGGATGGCTTACGAAGGTCATAGATAAGCGAAGTAGTTTGTTGCGCTTGAGGATTTACAGGACATGCATGTTTCAGCTTTGAAATTACTACTCGACTCAAGCACGTTTCTGGGAAAAATCAGGTGCATGGTAGTTCAGTAATATAAATAGATACTTTCTATATTAAGAAGTTTAAATTATAGAATACATTTTTCAAAATTATTTTTAGTATGTCTTCAGTGTTTAGATGTTTTTTTTCTCTTTTCACGGCGTAAAGAATCCAAAACTATATTTAAATCACTTAAAAGGATTTAAATAGCTTATTTTTTAAAATTTTGACGTTATGTTAGCCTAGATCTTGTTTATACCAACTGTAAATAATAGGAGAACTGTAACTCAAAATAGCAAAACCCGTGTTCTATTGATAAAAACTAAGATAATAAAAATTTGAAATAAAATAAAGGCACGAAAATTTAATATAAACTACCCCTATGCAATATATGAGCGATTATGATAAGTTATGAACCAGAATGGCCGAATGCCTAGTTCTGGCGCTCGGTACGACAGGTTTCGGGTTCGAGTCACGACGTTAACACGGATGTTTGCAGTGGTTCGGAATCCACTTTAAGCAGTAGGTCCCTGTCTAACACGACTGTAGAGCGTTGAGCGTCAAGAAGCTAAATCAGACTTTTACCTACGGGTGCTTTATCACAACAGAAGCTGCCTCCCCCCCCCCTTCCCTCCTCGGATGAGACCACATGGGTTCTTGTACTTGGTCTAGAAGTTGCTGTGTATAAAATGGAATAAGAAACAACAACAACAACAAGATAAGTTATGAATAAAAATATTTGTCATTTAATTAGTAACGAATTATTCTTAAACAAGGCTGATATCTTGTTGGATATAGATACTGATATATATATATATATATATATATCTGATTTAGATGCTGATATAGATAGATATAGATACTGATATATATGATATAGATACTGATATGATGGATATAGATTTACCTTGATTATAGATAGACCTTGTTAAATACTTGTTGGATTCGAAATGATATCATATATTATCCGCTATCTTGAATTTGTTTAATATATTGATTTATCTACTTTTTCAATTCCTTCTATAAGCTCACACTCTTACTAATATATCTTGTTCAAATTTTCAATCATTAATAAAATACTTTTACTCATCCACTCAAGATCAAATACATTTTTTTTAACTTGTAGAAGATGACACTGGATGTTAACACAGTTTTTCAATTATTAATTCAGAAATTAAATTTAATTAGTTAATTTAAATTTTTTTTTAGATTCCAGGTGCATATATCTACCAATAAATAGCGCCATATAAACATAAAAAATGAATGAAAATTATTTATAAAGGACTTTCTGCAATATAGTGAGAAAAGGAAAGTAGGAATTGACTTTAAAAAGCAAGACTATTTCTTAAAATAAATTGTGTTCTACCAGCTACAAGTTTTTTTTCCACCGTTTCAGGATTTTTTAATAAATAATTCCTCCACCGATATTTTTTTTGATTAGAACAGTTTAATTAAAAAATACAAATTCAGAAGTAAAGAATTAGTGTTTCTATTATTAAAAATGTCCTTCAATGCAACAACTCCTCCAATGCTACAAATCAGTTCTCCAATGACACTGTTACAAGTATAAAATTTTTTATTCTTCTTTTATACGTCTAGCTCGCTGTTTTCATTTGGGAAAAAAGAAAGTACAAAATTTTAATCCATTGTTTTAAAAGCCATCTGGTTTCGCTCATGCAATCCAAGTTTCTTCCACTTAATTGTTTAAGAACTCCATAATTTTTCTAAACTCCGTGACTAAGAGAACACTAATTAGATAGTTTAAAATAAAATAAATAATTCAAGAGATGTTCAGTGAATTATTCTAAATTGAGTAGCAATTAAATTTACTGGCGTGATCCACACCCATGTAAAAGTGGACAAGAAAAAAACTACAAATCAGTGAATGAAAGTAGTGGAAAATAAAGAAAAATATTTATCATCATTACAGTGAAATCCTCTTAGTCCGTATTAATTATTTGTTTGTTTGTTTCTCGTTTGAAAAACATAACTTGAGCTCTGAGATGTAATTGTTTTGCACTATCCGAATTTAAAAAAATATATTATTCTTTCACATCCTGATTAATGTCCCAAATTGGAAAGCTTTTCTCAGTTGAAGTTACAGCAAATTTTCAAAACACAAAAAGTGCATGATTGTCAAGTTAATCCTCCCTCATCTAATTACCCAGCGGGGAATTTTTACTGATTTAAACATAAATCAAGAAATCAGGCTTCAGATTTATGATTTAGGGATGATAAACTATCATTCTTTGTAGTATATCATTATTAAACCAAATGAGTACAGCGTAAACTATACAAAAGAATTCCATTTTTTATAGTTTTTTTTATATTATTTATTATATATATATATGTATATTGTAGCATTTTTTCTCACGGAAAGAATTTTGTCATTTCATTCCCAGGAGAAGAATGTATATTCTTTGTCAAGTATATAATAACACTCAAATTTGACAGCAGACAACCAGTGTTGTGAGTTTTTATATTACATTAAATTGATGTTTGTACTAACGAGAACAGCCTGTCTTTCAAATCTGATAGCAGATGTTCAGTGGCATGAATAATCAGTTCATGGAATTAGTGAATGTCTATGCTACCTTCACAGGTCGAAACAAATACTGATAGAATATGGACTACACCATGATTTGTTCTATCATGAATGGTGATAAACCATGAGCTGAGAAATATCTACTCCAATGAGAAGGGATGGAAGCTAATACCCTCTACTCTTGGAGGATTTTTTTAAAGAGAGGTTAATGGAGAAGAAAGGAGAGAGTTCTGCGACTAGTCGTCAAAGAGTGTTATTTTATACTTTTTCTCTGAAGAGACAGAACAGTCCGGAGTTTTTCGCCTTTTTCCAAAGTGAGCCCCTTGTGGTTCCGGGTATCACGCAGTGTGATTAATTAAGGTCTTCGCAGACTACGCGTTTTGAGATTCGACTCGAGAACTCTGAAAATCTCCGGCCTTGGAGTGAACTGTACTTGTAATTTAATTGTGCAGTTATGATCAAATTTATTTATATATATATAGTGCTTGTAAATAAAACATAATGTGTTCCCGTGAACCTGAAAGTGACCCTCGTCTTGAAGCAGTTATAGGTCTAGTATAGGCCAAGACATTTTAATTAACATAATATATATATATAGCCTATTTTTTATATTAATTGTGTTAGTGTTAGAAGTTTTCATCAATGAAATTTGTAGTTTGAAGAAAATAATTATGAAAAATGTTTTGCGGAATGATAAAGAATTTTTACATACGTATTTTTAAAGTATTAAATTACACCGTAGTATTTAAGCAGATTATTCAATTTATGAAATTATTCAGAAATGTAAAATAAAAGCCTAGATTATATATATTAAGGTTTCGAGTAAATGCAATGCTTATTACTAAGCAGTATTGCTACCTATAAAACATGTTTTCTCATTGTGTACAAATCACGCGATAATACCTAATGTTTTCCCTTTGAACCTTAATATCTTTTATATCATCCCAATTGCCTATTGACAAAGACTATCCCAAATGGTAAATCAGACAATGCATTGGAAAATCTTTTTTCGCGTAAATCATTATCAAAATGTTTCCCAAGCTTTCATCTTGATGTCTTTTTTCCAAGCATCGTTATATTATTACATTATATCAATCGTTTATTATATTATTACATCAAATACTTCTTGGGATTGATGATTTTTGCTCCTCCATATTAGGGAAATACATCGCCAGACGTATTTAACTAAGCTTAAGTTGATTTAACTAACATATGAGATATTATTTTTTATTTCAATAACCTGAGAGCGCACAATTACTAAAAAATGTGTCATAATAATCAGATAAATACTTTTCCGTGTCTGCCTGTATTGGTTTCTCTATCTCAATTCCTTATTTTGTATATTTAGCAATCTTACTAATTCTTCCTTATATTTCCCACGTTGGAAATTAACGAAAAAGATGGAATAATCTATACATTTATATAAATTGCATATATATAATAATATACTGTTGTTTGCTGTTGTTGCTTATCCCACTTGATCTACAGCAACATCTAGACCAAGGCCAAGGCCAGCTTCGGTTGTGATGGAGCACCCGTAGAAGTCTGACTTGTCTCCCGTGTCGCTGAAGAAGGATGGAAGTGCTTTCCGGGAGGACTTTTAGGAGGAACTACCCCGCATTTACATTACATTTTGATGTAGTAATGAGAAAAAAACCGGAAAATGCCCAACTGATAGTCCGACTAACGAGCCAAGATGCTGAGCATCATAAACGCCATTGAGGCTCCTTTTTTTTTTTTTTTAAACAGTGTCTACAACAAAGTCACCCACGCTCACATTGCCACTAAGATGCGAGTCGGGCATATATAAAGATCTGTAAAATTGAATTTTAATATTTTAATGTTACAGAGATAATATCTTTTTGCAGTTACATATAGAAAATAGTCCATTATTTTTGTGTATTAATTTCTACGTGTATAAACAAACAAACAAGCAAAACACATTTTTAAAAATTCTATTTGTGTGTTTTTCCTTAAAGAAAAGAAAAACACTGTGATAGAAAAGACTACTATATTTTTCTTTTTATTTGATTTACCTTTTTATACAAGTTTTATTTGTATATGTTATTATTTGTATTGTTTGTGTATGTTATTAGCTTGCATATACATGCATCATTACATACGTATATATCTATCATGTAAATATAACAATTATGGCGACATTTATAACAAGCTATTAATTCTGCACTTCATGGAAGGAGCTGAGATAGGATGGGCATTCGATGAATCTACAGAATGGGATCCACCCTTTGGACACCCGAGACGCCTATAATGATGCAGAAAGGAAATGCTTTTAACAAGCTCTCCCCTCCAAATGGAATTTAATCCCTTGATCTGGATTCCGGGGGATGCTAACGAACCACAATTGTGACAGATACTGTGTGGGTGACGATCTCCGATTTCAATCACTTTTCTGTTGTCAGACGCCTTTAATAAAAGATCTCCCTCTCATAATGGGCAAAACGTGTGCATGATTTGTGAGGAAGTCGTTTTAATGCATATGATTTTCAAGAGGATTTTTTTACGATCAAAGAGTCCATAAATACATTTGACATAATACATTGTAAAGTAAATTTTGGGTTTGCATTTTAATGATTCGTTAATTTTTGTCAGAAATATAATGATTTATTTTTTTAAATATAAAAATATAGAAACAAAGTTATAATGTAAGTTAATTATAATGTTATTAGAAAGAAATAATAATAAGAAACAAAGTAATTAACAAAACAAAGCAACTTATTAATAAGAAACAAAGTTATATTTTAATATGACCAATAAGTAACAATAACTTAATAATTGTTTTTAAAACTTGAATTTAATATTTTCCTCTATGAATTTCTGCAAAAAAAAAAAAAAAAAAAAAAAAAAAAAAAAAACTAAAGTTTCAAATACATCAGGACGCTTGATATTTCTGCAGTTCTGTGTATGTGAATTTTTATACAAGGTACATTTATTAAAAAAAGGATCGCCTTGGTTTTTATATAATTTTGTTGTGACTAATATTCAGTGTCTTGCACCACGGAACGGACACCCCATGAGTAGTCCACTCATGGATGGAAGGGAATGAGTCATCTTTTGTTGTGATGGAACACTCGTAGGTAGAAGTCTGCCTTGGGTCTGTGACGCTCTACAGACATACGAGACTGGAACCTACGGCTTGAAGAAGGAGAACAATGCCTTCCGGGAGGACTCTTAAGAGTAATCAGCCTGCATTTGCGTATCGTATGGGAGAAAGTGCTTTCGGAAATGATGAGACTAAATGGAAATTGATAATGCGTGTATAGTTTCTCACATCGATAATCAGTCTGCCTTTTCCAGGTTTTCTTCCATGCGACACGCAATTTTGTTTGTCCCCAAAGATTAAATTTAGGAGATGGATTTAAAATCCGAAAAATTCTGAACTCTTTCTCCCATTTTTGTAATTGAATAAATAATCTAAACTTCAATATAAGAGAATCTTCTATAATAATGTCATTACAGATTACTTGTGATTTTTAAATAATACTTCTAAGTACTTCCCTTTTAAATCTTATATTTATAATACATATTTATAATATAATATTTAAACTCTTTTATATTAAATTACTAAAGAATATTTTGGAACACTTGAACAATTTTACAATCATTGTATAAATTATTTTAATTATTTAATTAAAATTGCAATCAATTAAAAATAAAATAATTACTTAAAAATTAATTAATTTACCGAATATCGTTGCAAAAATTACACATAATTTAATAAATGTTGAATGTGTAATTTATTTGCAACCGAATTATCTATGTTTTTCATCAAACACATCAAAATTTAATAATGAATAAAAAATTAAGGAAATATTTTACAAATTTACTTAAATTATCTTAAATGTTTAAATAAAATTAAAATAAATGTTTAGCATTTCTCATGATTCATTAAATAGTTATCATTTTAGTAATTTATTTACAATCATAAGACATCATAGTGAGGTAACTTTAACAAAAAAAATTATACATCCAAAGGAAATTTCTGCAGAATTTAAAATTTTTTAGGTAGTGAGACATATAGTTTCTTCATAACAGTTTCGTCACGACATTCTCTAAGATGAGTGTTATTCAAAGGCTGTAGATTTAAAGAAGTACTTTTACAATGCTTGGAGTCAAAGGAAAACTTAAAACACTTGACAAAACTTCTCAGATTAAATATATTTAGGCGTCATTGAACATTAGAGGGCAACAAAAATTTAATTGTACGTTTTATGAAAAAAAAAATTCATTTTTTCAAAATTTTAATCTATGGAAAAGCGTTTCACTAGAAATAAAATAACTTTTCTAATATAAAAAAAAATAAAAAGGCATTTGAAAACAAATTTTTAATTTTTTTAAGTTTTACAAATTATTTTTAAACATTTATTATTATTTTATAGATTATTATTATGGTTCTGCAAATAATAATAGTAATATATAATATTTATAAATTAAAAAATAAAATTTATAGATTCTTATTATTTCATTTATTTAATAAGAGCTTCAAACATGTAAATTAAAAATGCTTCAAAAAAATTCAAAATAAAAACAAAAAACATATTATTAAGTAGAAATCGGATGCATAAACAATGTTTTGTAGGAAATGGAATCGGAAATTAATGAATTTATTTTTCATAATAACATAAAAAATTAATCCTTCTTTTAGAAAATAACTTCTTCATATAATAAAGAAACTTCAACACATTCTATTTAAATTACACTTAAGGAGAAGAAATTGAATTATCATGAAACTTCATGGCATACATTTCATATATGAATATATGAATTACCAATTTATGAATTGTCGATGAAACTGAAAATGTCGATCTATTTGATTACTTTTAAAATATGAATAACTAAGAAAAACAAATTAAAATCACCAATAATTGATATAATGCACACAGAAATTACACTGCTGCAGAATAAGCAATCATTTTATTAAAAAAAATTATTGATTTTTATTAATGAATACTGTATCTGAGAACTTCAGTTTATTATGTTTATCATTGCGCAGCTTCAATCGATTGTATTAACAATTGATTTTATTAATATCATTGCCCGGTTTCGATCCATTACATTAATGAGAATTTCAGTTGCTTTGAAGAATATCAATATCAATAATTATACAAGTTTATTTAACATAAAAAAAATAGTTTTAGCTATATTTAAAATCGAGTATGAACGTTTAAAATAATCAATGGAAAATAATTTTGTTTGAAAATTTTTAAAAATACATACAAAAAGCATTATTATAAATTGTAGTAAAAAAACTATTCATACTGTACATATATACTTACTTATATATTTTTACTACATAATGGATTCTTTAACAAAATGAATGAATATAAAGTAATGAATAATTTTGTTTTATAATTATAAAAAACGAAGATTTAAACCATGCGTTTCATGTAGAACATCATGTTCCATAACCATGAACAATATTTGGTGATAGAAAAATGAAGATATTTGATTTATGGAAGGAAGTAACTGATCCGTGTTTGCATGTCTTTTAGGAGCAAATCCGTATAACACCCAACAGATAGCTAGCTATTGATACAACACACACACTATCATAGTTTCTTCTTTAATCTTATATTTCCTTAACTCAGTGTTAAAAATACACGCCTACAGCTAATTCGAATCATTGTCCACCATTATCATCAATTCGACCACTTGTACACTAATTTACGGTTTCTGGTTCGAGTCCCGGAGGTGCCATGGATGTTTGTAGTGGTTCGGAAATTATACAAAAGAATTTAATTTTTTTTTTATATTTTATATTATATTATATTATTTTTATAATATATATATATATATATAAAACGTTTAACGGAATGATTAAGAATTTAGAAATGTATTTTCAAATTATTAAACTAAACTTAGGTATTTATGTAGATTATTCTATTTATAAAATTCTTCATCTTCATTTTCGCTACAGCCCCATAGTGAACAAGGGCAATCTGCCTACTGGTAGATCTCTAAACAGGATATGTTTTCTTTTCACGGGTTAGTGTTATCAGTCCTTCGCCCAACACTCTACAGTCATATTAAATCGGCTCCTAAGGTTTTGGGCGGCCAGATGGCCAATTGGCTAACGCTCTGGCCTTTGTATCACAGACTTCAGGTACGAATCCTGAAAATTGCATGGGTGTTCATTAGTGGTTCGTAATCCATGTTAAACTGTAGGTCCCTGTCTGTTTAGCCTAAAGTGTGCATAAGATGACTGTAGAGCGACAAACCAAACTGAAACCGTACACTAATTTACAGGTGTTGTTAGAAATCTATACATCAAGCAATAGTGCACTTTAAAAACAAAATAACCAATTATAATTAAACCATCCTGTATCCTTATGTATGGAATAAATAAAATGGATGGATAAAACAACATGAAGCATATAAATTGCGAATATTTAAGTAGGCGAATCTTATTTGAAATCCCTTTGGCCATTTCTATTTCTGTCAAATATATACTGGAAGAGAAGATTCAACTCAATACTTTATCCGTGTATCCAAGCAACACGAAATAACGATACATCTACAAAATTCCGCATCTTATCTCCATGGTGACAGGATATACCATCTCCATCTTGCCGCTCTATCAAGGGATCAAACCACAGCGGAAGCGATGGGATGACCAAAGATTGTCTTCCTAATGGAATTTAGCCATCTAACACGCACTGGAATTAAATTTCAAGGAAGTGAAAATATTTCAATATATATCTCTCTCCTGTGTATTCATTTAGGGATAGATTTGTATATATTTGCATCAATTTATCAAACATCATCCGTCTTTAAATTTAAATTTAAAGCGGTAATAACTTAATTTGTTCATTAATTATTCGATGTGAATGGATTGATTGCATTAGTTAAACAACCCAAAGCATTTGATTTCGTTCTTTGAATTGCAGACTATTAGCAATATTCAATTCCTTTTTTTTTTAATTTTTTTAAGGGAAAGCATTATAAATATTGGTATATTTTTGAAATTAAAAATGGTTTTTTTAGTACAAATAAGTTATTTTGTAATAACGATCGAATAAAAAATAGAGTTAGCTAAATTAAGTAAGTTTTTATTTAATAATAGATAAATCCTTGAAATGACTTTTTGATTGATACAAACACATAAATTTCGTTGTAGATTTAATATTTTTCAAACATAAATCTCGTTGTAGATTTAATATTTTTATTAGTGTAATTATGTTATTGGCCTGATGGCCGAATGTCTAGAAATGCCATAGATTTCGAGTTCGAGTCTCGGCGGTGTAATGGATGTTTTAAGTGGTTCGAACTCCCCTTTAAACTCTAGGTCTTGGTATAATATGACAGTAGAACGTAGGACTGGCAGCCCAATCTCGTAAAAAGAAAACATCTCATATTTCGGAATCTGCCAGTTGGCAGAGGGCCTTTGTCCTACCATGGGGCTGTTGCGCCATTGAAGAAGATTTGGTTTGGTTTGGTTTGTCGCTCTACGGTCATCTTGTGCGCACTTTAGGCTAAACAGACCGGGACCGACAGTTTAAAGTGGATTCCAAACCACTAACAAACATCCATGCCACCGCCAGGATTCAAACCTGATGCCTGGCCATTGAAGAAGAAGAAATACGTTATTAATCATCAGTCTACGAATTCGCTATACTTATTAATTACTTTACGACGAATGCACCACCACATAAAGTTGGTTATTCAGTACGTTATGGTTGCCAAAAAAATGTTGGTGGCCTAACCAAACCAACAAAACACGATTTTTGAAATTACATCATGATCACTTGGGGATCAAGATTATTTTCCCCCTTCCCCACCCCCACATCTTCTTCAAGTAATATGATTTTCAGGCAGAAAAAAAAAAAATTTTCATGCACATACTTAGAATAGAAAAATATACGTTTGGCTCGCTTTGTTTATTAAACTTTAACTAAATCCCTTAATTCATAACCCTAATGGGAATAAGCACTAAGGAATCAATCTCTGAATTGATTGATTCAACTACTTCAACACTTGATTCAACGAATCAATGTTTGATGAACTTTTATAATTATTTCTGAATTTCTTTTAATTTTTTTACAACGATAACTTAACCAATTTTAAAATAGTCAAGAAACATTACTTATTATGTTCCAAATTTAAAAAGAAAAAAAAAATTTTTGAAACTATATTTATTCAAAATGCCTAATAAAGATGGTAATCACTGTAGTTCAACCATTCAAATGTCATTCGATTCAAATAAAGAGTATAAAGCCAGTTAAAATCATTACAAATTCTACGATGGCAACAAAAAGGAAAGAGGAAAGAAAAACAATTTTTTGTAAATAAATAAATATCTATAAAAAAATGATCCACAAATCTCAAGTTACAGTAGTAACCTGGAATAATACAAAATAAAGGATACTATTGAAGCAGACATTAAATAATTTTCTTATTGATTTGTATCTATACATTTAAATTAAATTTGCTGTGTCGTCATAAAGCAATATTAAAGTTTATTTGAAAACTTCAATATTGTCTTTTCTAGATCAGTGTAACACATTGATCTGAAATCACAACATTTTCCCTTCAAAATAACAAGATGTATTTGATTCAATAACAAAACTATAAAAACACATACGTCATTTAAAAACCATTTTCAACGAATTTCCTCAATGTTCTGCAGAAGAAACTTTTCCCGCCATTAGACGCTTCTGTGATCAGTTGCCATAAAAGCCCAAGTAATAATAAAAGTCAAGCTTCTAATAAACTCTCAATGGAGTTAGATATGGACTTCTGACAAGTCCTTCATATCCGCGGATCGAATAGTGTGCTCTGACTTTATTGTCTGGGATTTTAGTTTTCTTCCGCTGTTCCAATCTAAGAACCAAAGAAATGGGAGCTCTAAAGAATTGTATTGTTGGAGATTGGACGTTATTTTTCTTTCCAATGTACAGTGGTTTTTACTTCTGATTGATTTTAGTGTGCTATTAGGTTAAGTTTAGCTTATTGTTAATGCACTGTTAAAACATTCAGAATTGTTACTTGCAAGAAAGCATCATTTTGAACTAATCTATGAAATTTTAAACAGAAAAGTTTTTCACATTTATTAGCAATTCCTCATTAAGCAATTCTTCAATTTATAACTCATCAGCTTCACGTAGTTCTTTCTTAATGGAAAAAATTATAATCAATTTACAATATTTTTAATTTTATATTAATTTGTTTTCTTAATTCTACAAAATATTGTGTAAATTATTTCTTCACTCTATAAAAAAATATTTCAAAGACTTAATAGTCTATATAAATTTCTCACGTGAATCTTATTTATCTCTTTTGCATAGAAATAAACACTGATGTACTTCGAAAAATTTATCCATCTATTTAGAATTTCAGGGGCGTGAAGGCCGATTGACAAACGCTCTGGCGCTCGGTGCCACAGGATTGGGGTTCGAGTCCCTACGGCACCATGGGTGCTTGTATCCATTTTAAACAATAAGTCCTGATCTAATATGACTGTAAAGAGCTGGGCGTAAGGCTGAAAACTCTGTATCTTAAAAGGGAAACATCTCCCTTCTCAAAATCTGCCAGTAGGCAGACGGCCTTCCATGGACCCACCATGGTGCTGTTGCGACAATGAAGAAGATTTAGAATTTTAGAATACAAATTACCGTATACAAAAAATAAAAATCTTTCCATTTTAATAAGTAATGAAATTAATTCTCTGGCCAATGAAGTCCTTCTCAACTGACATCCTACAAAATTATTACAATTACACTTATTTTTATTGTCGCCATTTCCGTTCAACTGGCATACAATTTCCCATTAATTTGTTAATGTCAAACAAACCTTGTTTATATGTTATGTAAGGGAATGTGACTTTTTATTTGGATTATTTATTAATTAATGTACAGAACTAATGTAAATAATGTCATGTTTTGAAAGGAACAATCCCATTTTCTTGTAGCTTATCCTATTGTCCTCAAGCACAGCTTCAGAAAACCAAAGCGTCCCATTTTCAGACAGAAAACAAAACACTATAACAATTTAAAAAAGCTTTAAAAAAATCTGATGGTTAAACCTACTAGTGTGGCGATGATTTGTGTATTATGACTGACGAATATATATAATTCACTTCACACATACGTAAGTTCGATCAGAAGTGTACAAGATCGTTCGAAATATAAAGAAGGTGGCTGCAATTGTAAGTAATTAAAATATTTGAAAATTACAGTAATTGATCTCTACAAAAGAATCAAAAAATATTTGGAACAGTGGAACTTGTTCTTTGAAGAAATAGAAATATTTCATGGGCAAATTTAATCGAAATACCTACATAAGATTAAATTCAAAGTAAAATGAATATGTTGATTGAAAAGGGATTTTTATATCATAAACAACACAGAGAGTATTTCAAAGATGTTCATTTATTTCTAACTACGATACACCCCAAAAAGTGAATGAATCAAACTTTGGGAACATTTCAGTCGAAATTCTTTGGATGGAATTTCTCGGGCATTTTCAACAAAGTAATTTGAATTATTTGAACTTCCGTATAAATATTGAATGTATTTATGCCTACCCAGCACTAATGATGCCTTAGAAAGAGTCTTTTCAATTATGAATACGTTGCGGATGAACGAAATAACACAGTTAAATGTCACAATTTCTAAAGTAATGCAAATTTTAAGAAATCCTACCTAGAATTATATTCTCATTGCAAATAAACATCAAAGATACTGTAGTAATTTTTTTCCTACAGAAAACAGACCACATTAGTTATTTTTGTACGTATTTACTCATATTCCTTTCATTAATAAATGAAAACTATGAAGAAATTGTTTTTCGAATACACATACTATTATCAAAAATTAGTAGATCCGCTTTGGGGGGAAAATGCTCACTTTAAGCATAACATAAGTGCATGATTTAATAGATTGTTATATCTACACAATATTAGATGCATTATTTAGATGTACACGATGTAATATAATGTTAAATTGTTATTTTAAAAGCACGTTTCAATTTCATCTGCTTTATACATTCACCCTAACACATTAGAGGTAAATGAATGACTTCGAATGGAGCTAAATGTGATGCGGAAGTGGGTTAGTTCTGCCAAACAATAGAGAACCACTTGGTCACAATAGGGCCGCTGATATTCCTGCCTACTCAAGCCAGACTGTGCAAAGATATTGGCAGCAGTAATTGCCAAAAGATGCACATGGGTGAAATGAATGATATGAAATTCAATTCGGAAGAAAACAAGGCAAGATCAGTTGATTTTGCGACAAGCCTGAGCTGCATAATCAGCATCATTTCTCATCATACTATGTACTACAACTTCTAGTGTAAAATATTTGGTACTTTAATATTTAGATTCAGCACGTATTTTATATATAGCACGAAAGTGAGAGAAGATTGCACCTCGACCCCTGATCTTTAAACAATCTGTCTGGGGTAGACTCATGCCCAATCTTCGTGGTTGGCAGCAGATAGTCAAAGAATGAGATTACATCATTCCTTATTAAGTCATATAAAAACTGCATGGTAGCTAGGGAAGATTTCACCAATTATTTATTCAACTGTTCCCTAATTATTTATTCAATTGTTCCCCTAGTATTGATTCTACTATAGCATCTATTAGCAAATTACTTATTCTATCATCTTAAATTTTGTGTGTGTATTTGCGTGTTTTATGTGTGCGTGTGTGCGCGCGTGCTTGCATGCGTGTGTATGTGCGTTAAAAATATTTAATTTTAAAAGACAGTTTTATTACAATGCTTCGATATTTTAATGTCAATAATTTCATTAATTCCTTAATAATAATAATAATTTCTAATTCATTAATAATGTCAATAATTTCATTATTTTTAAATCGACAATTGTAATAATGATTTAGATAAATTCATTAATTTCATTAATTATCATTTTTATAATTTCATTAATTATCATTTTTATCATACTTCATTAATTATCATTTTTATCATACGTCATTAATTATCATTTTTATCATACTTCATTAATTATCTTTTTAATCATATTTCATTAATTATCATTTTTATCATATTTCATTAATTATCATTTTTATCATACTTCATCAATTATCATTTCATTAATTATCATTTTTATCATATTTCATTAATTATCATTTTTATCATACTTCATTAATTATCTTTTTAATCATATTTCATTAATTATAATTTTTATCATACTTCATTAATTATCATTTTAATCATATTTCATTAATTATCATTTTTATCATACTTCATTAATTATCATTTTAATCATACTACATTAATTAACATTAGGTTAAAATTTAAAAAATCTTCTAAATAATTATCTTTATCTATCAAAAGAATAACAATGAAGTTGGTCAATTCTGAAGTTAAATAATATATTCTACACTATTGAAGAAGGAATTATCCTCTAAATAAAAATTAAAGCTTGATTTTTATTCTGTTATAGTCTAAAAATTAAATATTTTAAATTTAGTAGTTGAAATCTTGAAAGAAGAATTATTTGATGATACATCTTTTTAAAATACAACACGCAAGGAGTTTGATCTTCTAATCAATCAAAGAATTTAAAATTTTAGATTTACAGTTCCTTGTATTAAAAAATGTGATCCTTGTATGATTTTTCAAGTAAATGCATAGAATTTATCAATATTATATTATTAAACATTAAGTACATACAAATGTATAATCTTCAATTCAGCAGTCTACATTGAAATAAATTTTGTTTTAATATAGTTCCACAATGCTGTCATTTTGAAATGACTTTTATTTTTTTAATATATTAAAATTTTACATGAGATCAAATAAATATGCAAATATACAATTTTAATATTTTTGATAGACTGAAATATAATAATTCCAAAAAGATGATTTTTAACAAATTTAATCATTACTGCGGTATTGAAGAACGCATTATTAAAGTAATTTCGCAGTATCGAAATTATTGCAGAATTGAAGTAATTTCGCAAACATCTATTAAATTTAAATTTCTAAATATTTATCTTCGTTAAATAGGTATGTTGGAAAATTTATTTCACAATATTTTCTATCAAAATACGTTGAAAATATGTTCATTAATTTATAAATATTTTGTATCAAACTACACTAATATTCATTAATTTTTTTAATACATCGACTTTATAGCAGAGTTCCAAATAATATCATCGAATTTACTACAAATGTAGCTATTTCTTTCGCCAAGTATTTTGAAGTTGATTGTTATAGTGTATAATTATGTATCAGCACAAAACAAATGTATTTTTCCTTAGTAAATTCATATATATACCGTTTAAAAATTAAATAAGTAATAAATAAATTGAAATGAGTAATAGAAAAATAAATTTTAAAGTCAATTCCTACATTTTTTTTCACTATATTGCAGAAAAGTCCTTTACAAATTAAGTTGAAATTTTCCTCTTACATCTGGCGCCATCTATTATTACATGTATGCAACTTAAATCTAAAAAAAACTAAAATTAATTAATTAAATTTAATTACTGAATTAATATTTGAAAAAACTGTATTAACATCAAGTGCCGTCCATTACAAGTTCAAAAAAATGTATATGAACTTGAGTGGATGAATAAAAAGTGTTTTATGAACGATTAAAAATTTGAACAAAATAATATTTAGGGAGTGTGTGAACTAACAGTAGGAATTTGAATAAAAGACGGAAATTTTGCAACAATACTATGAACAAAATACTCTCCGGAGAATAATATTTGAAACTCTCTCAATACGACTGACCAGTGGAATGCCCATAAACTTGAATGGGAAGACAAAAAAGGGATTTGTTTTTTCCTTGCTCTTCGAAATGTATTCTTTCGTCTCTGATCGAATTTCTCCGTACTTGTGTCCTCTCCAGAGAAAAGGCTTTTCTGCACACATGGCTGAACAAAGAAGTTACAATTTTTTGGAAAAATCACCGAATTGGTAAATTTCTGTAACTGTAACGGTTAGGAAAGATAGTAGAATGAAAACGGAATACTAAGTAATTGATTAATTGAATAATCGGTTTTTGCAACTGAATCATGTAAGCTGTATTTTTTAGTAAATCAAAAACTTGAGTGAGGAATTAATTTGAATTAAATTACTGATTTTTTTTAATGTCGTGCACTGTTTTATCTATTTTTTGTTGTTGTTTTCGTAGCATTGTATATTGGCAATAAATATTGTTTAAAATCTGTTGAAGTTTAAATCAGATGAATAATTTTTTTGTAAATTAATGGTTATTAATTATTGTGGTTGTCATATAAAAAATATTTCAGTTAATATTTTAATTAGAAGTTTAAATTTTCAGCTTTGGAAATTTTCAAAAACATTTTAACGATGAATTATCGTTATAATTTTTATACTATGAATTATAATAACTAGAGGGTCATGATGGCTAGCGCTCTGGCGTGATGACTAGCGCTCTGGTGGCCCACAAGTTAAGGGATTCAGAATGTTTGTAGTGGTTCGGAATCCACTCTACGACGTAGGTTTGATTTGGTTTGGTTTGTCACTCTACGGTCATCTTGTGCACACGAGGGCTAAACATACCGGGACCTACAGTTTAAAGTGGATTCCGAACCACTCACAAACATCCGTGCTATCGCCAGGATTCAAACCTGCAACCTGTGACACTAAAGACTAGAACGCTAGCCAGTTGGTCACAAGGTCGATCTACACCGTAGGTCCCCGTCTAATATGAGCATTGGGCTGACCCTACCCTGTAAAATTCAGTCTTCTACCTACATTGCTTCATCACAGCATAAGCTGCCCCCTCTCCCTCCATCCATGATACATATGGGTTGTTGGACTTGGTCTAGATGTTACTGTCTACCAAGTGAGATGGAAAACAACAATAAAGAGATTGCAATTCATATTTATTTCAAATATATAACATTCTTTAAATTTGTGCAACACTTTTCAGTACAGTTCATGCGTTATACACTCTTTTTTTTTCAAGGATAATTGTATTTTCCGTAACTCAACAACAAGCAAAGGTAAGCATGTAATTTTAACTAAATTATTACTTTTTCAGCTTAATTTTAATATGCATATATTTCCCTCCTATTTAAAATAACGATTTCTTGTTTTTCGGGAATTCCGGAAACTCTCCTTCTTGGACAGAAAAGCTTCCTATTAAGCACTAATCCCTCGTTTCTTGACGCATTAATGCCCGAGGAGATGTCTAAGACTTGTTTATCCTCGACCTGCTTAATGAAAACGCGGAACAATGGAAAGTCTTCTAATATGTTTATCTTAAATTAAGAACTGAATTCGCATCTGTTACTCGCACGACTATTGCTCCAAGACAGCTTCTTGCTTATCTGCTCTGCTACTTACACAATCCATTTCAGTTCATGCAAGATATATATGTAAAACTATATAATTTGGACGAATTGTAAATTTGCTTAGTATATTATAAATTGTAATACACGACATTTTATTACATTATAAAGTACAGATCTTATTTTTTTCTTTACAGAATTACATTTCAATGCATAAATTATATTTACATAATTATTTTTAACATTTGCAGAAAATTTATATATATAAAAGACTATCTGTAAAACTATATAACTTAGACGAATTGTAAATATTTTTAGTATATTATAAATTGTAAGACACGACATTTTATTACTTTAAAAGACACATTTTTTTTACAGAATTACGTCTCTATGCATAAATTATATTTACTTAATTATTTTTAACAATTGCAGAACGTATATCTTGCAAGCAAGATACTAAATTTAGATTTGTACTTATAGGCATACATTAAAATATACTGTAAAAATATATATATATATTATATAGTGACAGAGGTTAATGTTTTCTAAAAAGACAAATAGTCTATATTATATTTATTGATGACAATAGAAATGTTGCATCAAAATCCAGAAAAAAAATCTCAGATTCTTTTACAAGAATATATTTAGGAGAATCTTTTTTATTAGGTGCAGTTATGGATCTTTATGACCATTCAATTCCGATAAGTTACTATTTTCCCTTTATATGACGTAACTTTTTTACCTAGTTGTGAAATATTAATGAAGATTTATTGATAGTTATATACAATTAAGCAAACGAAATTAATACTTTAAATATATTAAAAAGAAAATTTAGTAAACTGACACCTTAATTACTCTAAGTTTTACTAGGATATTTTTATGTTTATCGTTAAAAATAAATATTCATTTATTTGATTTATTTTACTGTAACATGCCGCAAATCTATCTTAAAAATAATCTTAATTTTGGTGAAAAAAATATAAATTGTTATCAATATATAAGAAATTTATTGAAAACTTCACCAATTAATATTAAGTTTTATCAAACTCTTGTGATTTAGAATATTATATTTCACTTCTATTTTACCTTACAAAAACTTTACAAAACTATTTACCTTACAAAAACTCATCCTTAAACCCTTTCAAAATGTAAGCAATATTTATAAAAACTATTTCAGAACTTCAAAATAAATTCTAACGGTTATATAAAAGTTCTAGATATAATTCTTCTCACTTGCCTTTGAGCAAAATAAAACGAAATACTTCAGTTCTTAAGGAATTCCAGATTCAACTTCAGCTTTCTAAAGTTTTACCAATTAATTGTCCCGTCTAAGGCATCCCGACATCTGTTACTTGATCAGTCCATCCATCATCAACTCCGTCAGGCTATTAAATCAGTTGACGACGCCAAATGAAGACAAGGATTTGAATTTATCAGTTGATGGTGGTTTTCTTCAGTCAATATCTTACCCGAGTAAGGTAGTTCTCAACTTACTCTTATAGTTTCTTTCCAATGCATCCATCATAAGATTAAAACTTTTTCGATTTTTCACTTGGTTGATTTCCGTTTTAATATTCTCATAAATAAGAATCCTGTTTAACTTTGAAAAAGTTTTAAAATGTATATTTAATGTCTATCTAAAAATTTGAATGTGTAGTACAATTAGTTGTGTATTGAGAATGAAAAATGTAAGAAAATAAACCGTTCTTATATTAAAAAGCCTCATACATATATTCCTTTAAAAATTATTTAACGGATTCATAAGCAAAAAATAAACCCAAATGAAGACAGTGATTTGAATTTATCTGTTGATGATGGCGTTCTTCAGTCACTGTCTTCTCTGAGTACAGGTAGTCGTCAACTTACTACTGGAGTTTCTTTCCCATGCCTTCATCATAAGCTTAGGACTTTTTCGATTTTTCACTTGGTTGACTTCTGTTTTAATATTTTCATAAATAATAGTTCTGTTTAATTTTATAAAAAATTTTAAATGTATATTTAATGAATATCTAAAAATTTTAATATGTAAATTAGTTGTGTATTAAAAATGAAAAATTTAAGACAGCAAACCATACTTATATTTAAAAACTGCATGGTTATTTCAAATTCCTTTAAAAACTATTTAACGGATTCATAAGCGAAAAATAAATCCGACTAAAGACAGTGATTTGAATTTATCAGTTGATGATGGTTTGGTTTGGTTTGGTTTTTCGCTCTACGGTCATCTTTTATCTCACGAGGGCTTAACAGACCGGGACCTACAGTTTAAAGTGGATTCCGAACCACTACAAACATCAATGGCACCGGTTAATGATGGTTTTCTTTAGTCAATATCTTATCTGAGTAGAGGTAGTCCTCAACTTACTATTGGGGTTTCTTTCCAATGCATCCAACATAAGCTTATGTCTTTTTCTAAAGTTGATCGATTTCTATTTTGGTTTCCATTGATTTCTGGATGGTTGATTTCTGTTCTGACTCTGGTTTTCCATTTGGTTGATTTTTGTTTTAATATTTTCATAAATAATAGTTCTGTTTAACTTAAAAATGTTTTTACATATCTGCTTAATGTCAATCTAAAAAATTTAATGTGTAGTACAATTAGTTGTGTATTAAGAATGAAATATTTAAGACAGCAAATCATACTTATTATATATTAAAAAGCAGCATACTTATTTCAAATCCTTTTAAAACGTTATTTAACGGATTCGTAAACAAAAAATAAAGAAATAAAGAGAAAAACTTTATCCAAGAGCTAGCCAATTATTTCCTATTTCCATTTGTATTGGTTAGGTGGTTGTGTTGACAATGCATTACAAATACATTTATTCAAATGTTTATAACAAGCATATATATAAGGAAAATATTTCCTTTAAATTTATTTAAAACTTAGCTACCCAAATATTACATGAAAAATAGAGTTAACATTGCATAAACCAGATTATGTGTTTTATTTATATTCCCTTTGTTGCTAAAATTTCTCAATAAATACATTAAATTCTCTTCAAAAACAAAATTTTAAAATATTTATTTACATATGCATACTCTTCGTAAGTTAATATAGAAGCAAATATAGTTTGTAAAATAGATATTTATGTAAGAATAGAAAAACATTTTCCTCCATAATTGCATTACATATTGAGATAACTAGACCTAATTTTAGAGTTTGAAAAAGTAAGAATTGACTCAACTGAAGTCAAACACAATCATCTGTTTTATGTGAATTGTAAGAAATGACAATTTGAAATAAAAAGCAATGAAACCATTTAAATTATCATTCCTGAAATTTCAATTATTTCTTTCTGCAATATCTTTTTTAAATATGTTTTTAATATTCACAATATAACTACTTTTAAACAACTATGCATTTTTATTTAACTAATAAATATTATTATAATATACCAGAATAAGATACAAACAACATTATTATGAAATATTTATTCAAGCTAAATAGAAGTCTCGTAAACATTGAATTCGATTAACTAAAGTTTGTTATAATTTCCATGATCATTAAATGTTTTAGATATCGAAATTGAAATAACTGTTGAAGTAAAGTGATCCTTTTAAATTTGTGTAATAAACAAATTGAATAAACCTATAGTATATTTATGTAACTATTTTTTAAACAGCTATCCATTTTATTTAACTAATAAATATGAATAGAGTGATTAATTTAATTTCGTATAATAATTAAAATGAATTACCCATAACATATTTATGTATTTTTTAAACAACTATTCATTTTATTTAAATAATAAATATCATTGTAATATACTAGAATACGATACAAAAAGCAACATTATTATGAAAGATTTCTTACAGCGAAGAAAAAGAAATTCAATTCAATTAACTAGAGCTTAGAATAATTTCCATGGTCATAAAATACTTTACTTTAACAGCCATTTTCAATAGTTAGTGTGAATATTTTAAATTCGTATAATAATCAAAATTAATATATGTTTACACAGATATGCTAAACATGTAATATATTTATGTAGTATAGCATATCTGTTTAAACATATTTATGTAATAAACATATTTATGAAACTATTTTTTAAACAATTATCCATTTTATTTAATTAATAAATATTATTATAATATACCAGAATACGTTACAAACAGGATTATTATTAAAGATTCCTTCCAGCTAAATAGAAGTCTCGTAAACATTCAATTCGATTAACTAAAGTTTCGAATAATTTTCATAACCAATAAATATTTTACTTTAACAGCAATTTCAATAGTTAGAGTGATTGTTTTAATTTCGTATAATAATCAAGATGAATTAACCCATAACATATTTATGTAGTAACATCCCATAACGTATTTAGCTTAGTAAATTGACAAATTCATATTTAACACGAAAAATATAATATCATTAATTTCCATCAGAATAATTTTTATATTCTTTACACTTAAGTCCAAAGTAAATTTCACGTAATTATTCTGTCTTAAAACTTTACGGGAACAATTAATTTTGATAGAATAACGCTAATAATAATTAGCGTGACAATCAAATAAATAAATGAATTAGTGGATATCTAAAATCATAACTTTTTAAATATCATATATTTTACTAAATCTATTTATTTCTGTGAAACTCATGGGAAAGAAACATAAATCTTTCACATTTAGCAGTTAATAGCATTAAATAAACCAATAACATAATTTCAGATTCTTCTGAACCTGCTAATCTAATCATCTCTCTCTCACAGATTTAATCTTTTGAAGTTAATAATCAAATGAACAGTTATTTCCCCTAGAAGAAATCATATGTTCCTTTTTTTTTAATAAACCTGCTTTTCTAACACTTTATTATCAAGAAATCAAATAAACTTTATTAAATCTTCCTAACCTCCATTGAACTGTGTGTAACATGTGTTATCTTTCTAGTGATATTATTTTTCCTTCTGTCTCAATGAGGGGAAAAAACAGCAAGAAACAAAAAAAGTATTACTTGTTTGAAATGAAATTATTCTGGATATATTTTCCCAAGTTAATTGTCTCTCTTTATCTGTCTCAAGTGACTAAGTATAAATATTAGAAATGGGTACAAAAAAAAAACCGACAGCAAAGAAAAAATCATATTTTCTGGCGTTAATAACAGCAACTACTTATGGAATTAATTTCTCATTAATTCAATAATGCTACTGGAGGAATAAAAAAATATATATTAAGTTTTTTTCTCCTTCTTCAGGTCTGCAATTATTTACTTACTTTTTTTTCAATTTATATTCAATATAAAGCCATTAAAAAACAGATCATTTTATTTTGCTAAAAATAATTCGCATTACATTAATATTCAAAGTTATATATAAAGTCTATAAACATAATGGATGGGCAACCAGCGGCCTGGTTTGAGTATTTTTCCGGCCCCTGAGAATTATCACACTTTTAAAAATTATATTTATTTGATAATGGCCAATGGAGTGAAAACCAATGTATTAAAAAAATACATTATGTCTGCATCCATATATTCAAAAATTAACTGTCGAAATTATGAGAAAAAATTAACTTTGATTTTAAAATAATATTCTTGAGAATATATGTCAGATATTGCATGTTTTATTTATGACTTTACAGTTATGAGTTATGAACTCATGATGCGCGCTCATTTAGTGCGCATGTTTATCTAATATAACAGGTTCTATGTTTCACTTTCAGTAACATTAGTGATACAGTGAACATCCCTAGATACGCACAGTTGATTGTTGATCGCAGAGCAAATCAGACTCTTAGTTGAAGTTGTTAGCGCCTTTGGTTCAACGTACACCTAGGAATCGTTTTTTCTAAAATGAAATTGACCAAACACAAAATAAGCTTAAACATAACGGACGCTAACCTGCAACACCTATCAAATACTCAAATTGAAAATTGTGCGTCGCGTCGAAATTGTGCAAATACTCAAATTGAGAGCGATTTGCAAAAGGTAAGTGATAGAGTGGAGAAACAAATATCGCACTGGTAAAATAAATATTTTTTAATGATGTCCTTTTTTTTATTTCGTATATATTTATATATTTATTATATTTCATCTTTAGTTATATATTTCTTTACAATGTGCGTTTAGTATCATTGTTATATTATCTATGTTTACATGAAAGAACAGGGAGCCTGATGGCCGAATGGCTAGCGCTCTGGCGTTCGGTACCGCAGGTATCGGGTTCGAATCCCGGCTTTGCCCATGGGTGTTGTAGTGGTTTGGAATCCACTTTAAGCCGTAGGTCCCGGTCCTAATTGGACCGTAGAGTCCGTGGCTTACCATCAAGTTACACGCGCCCCCTGGGTAATGCAAAGTGAGTAACATCGGTGCAGATCTTATGGCGAAAGATCACGGTGTATTTGCCAGCTGCATTAGAAGAAAAAAACCATGTAAGAACAATAGTAATACAAAAATAATAACTCATTATGTTTCAAATTTTTCCCTCCAAAAAATGTCTATAGTTGGTCTAAATCTAATATGGGAATATATAATTCTATAAATGGGCCGCAGATTTATAATGCATTTTCCAAAGCAAGATCATTTGGGTTGGCCACCCCTGATATACACGAGGAACTGTCAAATTTTCTGTTGAATTTAAGGAAGGAATGGAAGTAAAGTTACCTTATGCCATTCTTAAGTGCATATCACAAGGATTAATTACGTTTCCTTCAACGTGCAACTAGCTAGGCTTGTCGCTCATAAAATATTTTACAATATGCAGGATCTTCTGTGAATCTGTTTGCATGAAAGAGAAGGCAGTTGGCAAGATAGATCGTGATCTTTTATGCCATAAGGGTTGCACCGACGTTACTCACTTTGCACTACCCAGGGGGCGCGTGTAGCTTGAAGATAAACCACGGACGCGCAGTAACAATGCCCCCGCAACGCTCTAAGATCCTGTTAGGACCAGGACCTACGGTTTAAAGTGGATTCTGAACCACTACAAACATCCATGGCACCGCCGGGATTCGAACCCGATACCTGTGGTACAGAGCGCTAGCCACTCGGCCATCAGGTCCCGTCATGTAACTGTAAACAGTGCTGTTCTCATTAGTTCTCGCGAAATGAACGATAAAAATGCTTCGTGCAATTTAGCTACAAAGGATAGATGTTAGATGTGTGATTAGTGTTAAACTCATTATTTGAGTGTCAACAGTGATTTGCTTCACGTTTAAGGTAACTAAATATAAAGGCTTTATTAGACGAAGCCTTTATGGTATTTAATCCAAATTATAATGTTACAAATTGGATGTCCAAGGTGAAACCCTGGGCAACTCTGAATCTAATACAAAACTATCTGTCGTTTTAAATGAAAATGATCTCAGAGCAAAATACTCAGAAATTGAAAACAAGAAACAAATATTTGAAAGCTAATTTATATATATATATATGTAAGATAACTTTCAAATTCTCAATTCTAATGATGTAAATGAATAGAGTGATGACAGATACACATTAAAAAATGGTCATAATCAACTACCAAGGATGTCAAATTTTCCAAGAATGAATGTTTCTTCATTTTAGTTGAAAATTAATGACTGCTAAATATCAATACGTACATATATGCATTGAAAAATTAGTTCCCTAAACAGATTTTTTTATATTACAAAATTTAAGTTGCATTATTAATTTTGTCGGTTAATGGAAATATTTGAAAGAGTAAAACACTTGAATTGTTGCTCAATTGATTTATGGAATTATTGCCTTAATATTTTGATTTGTAAAAAGAGACTTTTGCTTGCTTGCAGTCTAGGAAAATAGCTACAAAAGCTTTTGAAAGCAATCTTGATATTTTTTTAAGAATTTTTCAATTTACAAAAATAATAAACTAAATTAAGTGATTTAAATGAAAAATGTGCTCATCTAATGAGAGACAGTTAATATTTATCTGTCCATATCTATGTATGTTACACAAGAGACTAAAGTGACGCATAAATAATTTTTAAATTGTATTCTTCTAAACGCTACAGGCCCATGGTCGGTCAAGGCCATCTGCCTCTTCGAGACAGGAGATGACTGGCGGTTAGGGTTGTCATCCCTACTCATTACTGTCATATTAGACTGGGATTTACGGTTTAAAGTGGATTCCGAACCACTACAAATATCCATGGTACCGCGGGGACTCAAACATGAAATCTATGGCACAGAGCGCCAGAGCACTAGTCATTCGGCCTTTAAATTATACCACCTGAATAAAAAGTAAAAATAAATGTTTTAAGTGAACAAAACTCACATTTTTTTTTTATTTATGTAGAGTTAGTAATAGTTTATTATAATCTTCTATCGGATTTTAAATAAAAAAAGCTTTAAAAGCATTTTTAAAGTATCATGTAAACACTTAAAACTTTGCAATTAAAGTGATACACGAATGCCTGTCTGGAGAAAAAAAGTATTCTGCTTTATTTAAGATAAAAAGACCACATAGCAACGTATTTAAATAACATAAAACTAAAACATTAACATTAAGAGCTTAAAGAAATATGTATACGACTAACAACAGACGGAAACAAAAGAAAAATCTCTAATAGACAATTGTCTTTAAAAAGAATGCATTTCTTTCTAATCCTAGGAAAAATTCAAGACATAAAATACCATCCATAATTTGTTTTTGAGTAACTTTGGTAAAAATTAGTGTATCCAAACTATTCGCCAATAAAAATATAACTTATAAGTAAAATAACTAACTAATTAACTAGTTATACCAGCTTTACTAGTTTCCTTCAGACTAACCAGTAGAGAAAGTTTTGAAAATTCCGTTTCCCGCAAAACATCTTTTACATTCCAAAACAATTTAACAAACTACTTGCGCTTTCCATTTGCAACTCTCTCAAAGATCTTCTTTTGAGGGTTTAGTTTGGGAAAAATCTGCGGATTAACTAATCGGGGAGTGTTCCCTATTGATCCCGGGGAAGTGAATGCGTCTTAATAACCAAGACTGGTGTTCGTTAGGCTGCAAGGAAATGCCAGTGAATTCCCCGTTGGTTTATTCGTGGAGCCAACTAATTTATATGAAGCTTATGGCCTGCAAGGGGAAATGAGCTGCTAAACTCTGAGGCATGTAATGGCATGGTGTTAACTTTGATCTGTAAAACATAACTTATTATTGCATTTGCTTTTAGGAATTTGATAAGCATCTATCTCTTATGGCTTCTTTAAAGGAATTTACATTGTTTAATATTAACATTTGTATAAAATATTTTCCACTATAAAAATAATTCTTATATGAAAACATATAGAATATTTAATATTATTTTTTTAATTTAGAATTATAATTTATATATTACAAGGAATTCATAAGAATGATAATCTCTAATACATTATTACTATTTAATTTATGTTGTGTTTACTCTTCAGTGTCCTGCAGTGCAGGACGGACATCCGATGAGTTATGGAAGTAGAGAAGACGGAGCAGCTTCTGTTGTGATAGTGAACCCATAGGTACAGGTATGATTTGGTACCGTATCACTGAAGAAGGAGGGTAGAGCCTTCCGGGAGGGGCTTTAGAGGGCACTACGCAGAATTTAGTAATCATAGGGTAAAAAAATAGGAAAACTCCCACCAGGTAGTCCGACTAATGAGGCAAGATATTGAACACCGCAAATGCCATCGAGTCTCCTCGGGTTTTTGAAACAGTGTCCCGCTCAACAAAGCTCCCCTTTAAAGGCTCATTCCCACCGAAGCATTTAAGCGTGAAGTATGGACTAATCACTAACCTCCCGGCGTTCGCCTGAAACGGGTTTGAAATCCACCGCTTCGAGTTGACCAGCTTTCAACTCGAAGCGGAACTTCACCAGGCGTAATGCTATTTCTGACGTTTCGCTGTGAAGGGGTGGAAAACATTTTCTTCCCTGCCGCGTGTCGCGTCGCCGCCTCTTGCCTCGGTGGAAACGAGCCTTAATGCTCACCAGCGGCACACGTTAACAAGAGTCGGGCGTTTAATTTATTTGTATGGTATACTATTTATATATATACTTTATAAAAATTGTCACTCAAACAATTATATTAACTTAGGATTTATAAGTAACTTCGTTTATTTGATTTAAAAGTAAATTGAAATTATTTTGTTGTGAATTTTAAATAGTGATCAAATAAAATGGTCGAAGAGGAAATATGTTATTTTGAAATGTTTTCACTTAAATATTTAATTTTTTTAAGGTTATCTTTTATTATCAAAAACAAAACTATTTATGTTTGAATATTAAAGTATTTTTTACATTTGAAAAATGGGAAATTGTCCATTATACGTTTTATTATTCACTCTTTTTTAACAAAAATAAAACTAGGCAAACTAACAGACAGAAACAAAAGAAAATCTCTAAAACACAATTATTTTTAAAAAGAATGGATTTCTTTCTAATTCTGTGAAACATTCAGGCGACAAAATACCATCCAGTGAAGTGAAATTTTGTTTTCGGTAATTTTTAGTCGAAATTCGGTAGTCCCTAAACTATTCGCCAATAAAAATATAACTGATAAATAAAATAAATAAGCAATTAAGTAGTTAGACCAACTTTACTAGTTACCTTTGGACTAACCTGTGGTGAAAGTTTTGAAAATTTAGTTCCCTGCAAAACATCTTTTACATTCCGAAGCAATGTAACAAACTAGTTGCGTTTTCCATTTGCAACTCTCTCGATGATCTTCTTTTCTGGGCTCACTTTGGGGAAAAATCTGCGGATTAACTAATCAGGGAGTGTTCCCTTTTGATCTCGGGGAAGTGAATGCGTCTTAATAAGAAAGTCTGGTGTTCGTTAGACTGCAGGGAAATGCCGGTGAATTCCCTGTTGGTTTATTCGTGGAGCCAACTAATTTATAGGAAGCTTATGGTTTGCGAGGGAAAATGAGTTGTTAAACTCTGAGGCATGCATGAAGTTAACTTTGATCTGTAAACGTAATATCTTGTATTTGTTTTCGGGAATTTGGGAATTTTTGGGATATATCTCTTATGGCTTCTTTAAAGGGAATTTACATTACTCAATATTACCATTTGTTTAAAATATTTTACACTTTAAAAATAATTAATTTATGGACACATTTAGAATAGTTAACATCGATTTTTTTTATTTATGCATTATAATTTATCTATTACAAAAAATTCATAAAAATGATAATTCATAATGAATAATTACTGCTTAATTTATGTTGCGTCTAATCCTGAGTGTCCTGCAGTGCGGGACGGACATCCCATGATTAATCTACTCATGGAAGGAGGTGAAAGGGGCAGCTTCTGTTATGAGGGAGCAACAGTAGGAAGAAATATGACTTGGCACCGTGTCGCTGAAAAGATGGGCAGCGCCTTCCAGGGGTGGCTTTTAGGGGGAACTACCCCGCATTTGATAATCGTAGTGGAGAAAACCCGGAAATCTCCCTCCAGGTAGTCCGACTAATGAGGCAATATACTGAACATCCCAAACGCCATAGAGCCTCCTCGTTTTTTAAAACAGTGTCTACAACAAAGCCAGATGGAACTTCAGACCTAATGCTCACTAGCGGCTCACGTTGCCACTAAGCCACTATTCAGGCATTTAATTTATTCATATACTATACTATTGACATATACTTTTTAAAAGTAGTTACTCTACCAGCTATATTAAAATAGGATTCATAAGAAAGTTTATTTGATTTGATTTATAAGTAAATTTAAATTATTTTTTATGTATTTTAAATACTTGATCAAATACAATATTCGACGATGAAATATGTTACGATGAAAGTTTTTTCAATAAAAATTTTGATTTTTTTAAAGATATTTTTTAGTAGCAAAAGCAAAAGTATTTATGTTTGAATATTAAATTATTTTTTATACATGAAAAGTGAGAATTTATTCATTATAAACGTTTTATTATTCATTCTTTTTTTTTTTTTTATTATTATTCATTCATCTAAAACTAGGCAAACTAACAACAGACGGAATCAAAAAGACTTTCTAAGGCATTTATTTTTAAAAAGATTGCATTTCTTTCTTATTCCGTGAAAAATTCAAGAGACAAAATACCATCCAGTGAAGTGAAAAATTTGTTTTTGAGTAACTTCTATTAGGATTATAGTCCGCAAACTACTCACCAATAAAAATATAAGTAATATATAAGTAAAATAACTAACTAATTAAGTAGTTAGACCAACTTTATTAGTTACTTCCAGTAAACTAATATGTAGAGAAAGTTTTGAAAATTCCGTTTCCTGCAAAACATCTTTTACATTCCGAAACAATGTAACAAACTAGTTGCGTTTTCTATTTGCAACTCTCTAGGTGATCTTCTTTTCTGGGCTCACTTTGGGGGAAAATCTACGGATTAACTAATCAGGGAGTGTTCCCTATTGATCCCGGGGAAGTGAATGCGTCTTAATAACCAAGTCTGGTGTTCGTTAGGCTGCAGGAAAATGCCGGTGAATTCCCTGTTGGTTTATTCGTGGAGCCAACTAATTTATAGGAAGCTTATGGCTTGCGAGGGGAAATGAGTTGCTAAACTCTGAGGCATGTAGTGGAGAAGTTAACTTTGATCGGTAAAACATGACATATTATTAGCATTTGTTTTTAGGAATTTGATAGACATTATCTCTTATGGCTTTACATTACTTAACAATAACTTTACTTATAATTATTTTCGACTTTAAAGATAATTAATTTATGAACACATATAGAATAGTTAACATTGATTTTTTTTTATTTATGCATTATAATGTATATGTTACAAAGAATTCATACGAATAATAATTCAAAATGAATTATTAATGTTTAATTTGTGTCTAATCTTCAGTGTCCTACAGTGCGGGACGAACATCCCATAAATAATATACGAAAAAATGTAAGAGGGGGTAGCTTCTGTTGTGATGGAGTACGCGTAGGAAGAAGTCTGACTTGGCACCATGTCGCTGAAGAAGGAGGGTAGTGACTTCCGGGAGACCTTTTAGGGGGAACTACCCAGCATTTAATAATCGTAAGGGAGGAAACACCCGGAAAACTTCCAAAATGAAGTCCAATTGACGAGACAAGATGCTGAGCATCACAGATGACATCGAGTCTCTTCGGTTTTTTGAAACAGCGTCTACAATAACAAAGCAGCCAGCGGATTGAACCTCAACTGTACTGTTCACCAGCGGCGCACGTTGCCATTGAGCGTTTAATTTATTCATATGCTATACTATTAATATATACTTTATAAAAATAGTTACTCTGCCAATTATTTTAAAACAGGATTTATAAGTAGGTTTGTTTATTTGATTTATAAAGAAATTGAAATTATTATTTTTTGTGTATTTTAAATACTTGATAGAATACAATGTTCAAGAATGAAATTTTGAAAGTTTTTCCACTTAAATATTTGAGTTTTTTTTTCTTATTAATAAGTTTTTTTTCTTATTTTTAAGTTATATTTTATTATCAAAAACGATCAATATGCTATTTGTTTTCTATGTTTATGTTATTTATGTTGATGATATGATATTTATGTTATTAATGTATATTTTATAGTGAAAAATGAAAATTTGTATATTCTTAACTTTTTGGATGTTTTATTATTCATTCTTTTTTTCACAATAGAAATAACTATGCTAAAACTATTACATTGTTGTCTGAACTGAATATTTAGTCTTAAATACTTGTTTTATAGCTTAATATGCCAAAAATTAAACATTACTTCGCATAAAGTGAAAACATTTTGGTTGCATTTCTTTTGGTCTATCCTTAGAACTATAACTATTAACTATATAACCTAGAACTATAACCTTAGAACTATAACTTAACCTTTGGTATATCCTTAGAACTCAAAGACCAAAATTTAAGTATTTTAAGAACTCTTTTATAAAAATAAAGTATTTTTAACTGGGAAAATTAAAATTTCATTTGTGATGTTCCTACTAATATCAATTGTGATGTTCCTACACATCTATTCTCATGTAAAACTTCAATGATGCCGGCAAAAGTTTTTGAAGTGACTTTCCTAGACTGCTACTTTACAAAGTTCGTTTTAACAAGAAAAATGCAGATTTTCAGTCTGAAGGGAATTCAAAATTACTTTTACAGTGAATTAAAATTGTTCTTTAAAATAAAATATTCTTCATTTAAACTATCCAAGTATTATGACAGAAAGATTCAAAATTTAAAAAGCTAGATAAAACATTAATTTTGTAATGTGACTTAACAACATTTGAAATCCAGAATTATTTTTTGCAGTGGTGTATTACAAAATTTCAGAAAATTTTAAAATGTTTACTGATAGTTTTTATCTTTTCAAATGTTATTTTTATGTAATTTTTCAAATGTTATTTTCCATCTATGTATTTTTAAAAATTAATATAAAGTATCTGTTGACGTTAATAGAAAATTTACTATTCCTGATTTAATATATTCAAAGATTTGCAAAACTTGGACACTTTTTCAACAACGCTTTAAATCAGGATTATATTTGGAGGTTTGGTATTTTTTTTCAAACTTACTCAAATTTAATGTAATAAAAAATCTATTTTCCATGCGCAATTGAATTTTAAAACTCAAAACTGAAGTTTTTCAACGAATATTATAATGCTGTTGTGGTGTATTGTGTTGTTGTTTGTTGTTTCTTATCCCACTTGGCTGGCCAAGCCCACGAGCCCATACGGACTCATGATTGAAGGGGAAGGAAGCAGCTTCTGTTGTGATGGAGCACCCGTAGGTAGAAGCCTGACTTTTGCTCCGTGACGCTCTTACAGTCATAGGAGACCGGGACCTACGGCTTAAAGTGGATTCCGAACCACTACAAACATCCATGGCACCGCCGGGATTCGAACCCGAAACCTGTGGCACCGAGCGCCAGAGCGCTAGACACTCGGCCATTCAGGTCCCAAATTTGCCAACGGCACGCAGTGTTCCCAGGTGGTCACCCACCCAAGTACTGACCGCGCCCAATGATGCTTAACTTCGGTGATCTAACGAGAACCGGTATATTCAGCATGGTACGGCCGTTGTAATACCACCGATGCTATTGTGGTAATCGATCAAGTTCGTGACATATTGAGATTATCAATCTAGACTTTTATTTTTTTTTTATGTTTAATTTGACACAGAATGTTTCTTGAAAGTGTTCCAAAATATTTAAAGACAAAATACAATTAAGAAAAAAAAAAGAAATAATCTCATTAAGGACAACATGTCCGTCTAAAGTATGATAAAGGAATAGCGCCTGACTAGTGGCTAAGAGTCAACGAGCGCCGCTTGTGAGCATTAGTTCGGAGGTTTAATCCACCGGCGGCTTAGTTAAAAAAGTTTCAAAAAACGAGGAAACTGGATGGCGCTTGGGATATTCAGCTTCTTGCTTAGTTAGGCGAACTACCTGGTGAGAGTTTTCCAGGTTTTCTTCCATGCGGTACTCAAATGAGGGACAGTTTCCCTAAAAACCCTTCCAGAAGACGCATCCTTCCTTCTTCAGCGACATGGGGCAGAAGTCAGACTTCTACCTACGAGTACTCCATCAAAAAAAGAAGATGCACCCCTCTTCTCTCCTTCCATGAGGGATACAACAATATCAACTTGTTGCAATATTTAAGCGCATTGATGATCCTTCAAGTCTTATTGTATATTAATGTAATTGAATTATCTATGATATATATATATATAATGTTTTAAAATTATTATATATATTAATATATCAATATTATTATATACATAAATTAATATTACTAATATTGTATTTTAATTTCTTATTTTGACACAGAAATTAATTCAATCCTTATCAAATGTTAAATAGTCATATTTTAATTTATTGTGCTATCGTATAAGCAAAACTAGATGTAGTAGTTCTCTTAAATTATTTTATAGCTGTATCTGACGGGAATTGCTTAGCTGGAATTTTTTATGGGTGTAAACTTGCATATAAATGCATGGAATTCCGTTTGCATATAATTTTCCATATAAATACATTCAAAATTTGTTTAGTTGGGAACAAGAATCATCAAAAATATTAGTTTAGAAGAAAAATATTTCATAAAATCACTTTATTTCCTATAATTTCTAAATTCTTAAAATTTACACCTTCTAAAATGTTATATTCAAGATATAAAATACAATTATCTTGAAGCACACAAGATAATTGTAATTCCTTACAATGATTTAAAAAATTTTATTTTCTAAACTTTTATACTCAAACTTTTCTTAACATTTTTGATTCTACCTTGGTTATCAAATAGTAATTTCAGCACTGCTTCCATCTTAGCAATAATATCCAGACGTTTGAGAATCATGTTTGAATTGAGGATTGAGCATTTGTTTTCACCGTATTGAGAATTTCTCATTATAATCTTCCTCGCTATATGTTAAGGTAGCCAAAACCTTTTTTTGGAAATTACAAAATTTTCATTTTGATATTAAAATCCTTGACAATGAGAATATTCTATATACATATAAACGTTTTTCTATTCTTAATTAGTACAGTAGTTTCAGATTTATGGTTTATTTTGTTTGGACGATAGTTTTTTTTAAGGCTGCAATCGTAAAATGTACAACAAAACAATTTTAACTTGTGTCGATCCAACGATCGTAATTGCGCACGTAGAGCTTCCGCGAAACACGTTCAACGTATCACAGTAAAAGAATCATTGAAGATAGCAGGCGGCAGTGTTGCCAAATGAAAAATCTATAATTACGTAATTCAGAGTTCACATCAGACGGGATAGAGAAAATGTTACAGTATTTATTTGAATGTAGATTAAAATAAGTGAACCATAGTCTGAGTGTTTTCAAATATTTGTCGAACATGCCTTTAGCAGAAACCCAAGTTCCAAGAGACTAAAGCCTGGTGTTTGGACATGACCAGGCTCATCTGGTTTATATATATAATGGAAGATATGACCGTAACTAGATTCTATTTTTTTTTTAAATTAATTAAAAAATATCAGTAAAGAATTTCAAAAAAAAAATTTTAGAACAGCATGTTCAACAGGATAATAAAGTAAAAATGTATCATTCAAAAGATTTCAAATTGTATCTTTTTAATTTTAAAGAAGCATTTCGTTTCTTGTATTTATTTCTAATTTATTACAGTTATATCAAATTTACAGCAGGAAAAATACAAAAATATTTAATTTATTCTGTGATATTGAAGTAAAAACTTATGTATAAAATAATAAGAATGCCGAATGTAAAATTTTAACTGTATTAGATACTGAAACGAACATAAATTAAAAACCAAGATTTTACCATTTAACATCAAAAATGCACCCAAAACAAAAAATGAAATTATTTATAATCTGTACTTCATAGCCCATTTGGTAGACAATAACATCTAGACCAAGTCTAAGAATCCGTGTAGTCTCATGGAAAGAGGGAAAGGGGGCAGCTTTTGTTGTGATGGAGCACCCGTAGGTAGAAATCTGACTAGCTCCATGACGTTGAAGGAGGAAAGTGTCTTCCAGAAGGACTTTTAGGAGGAACCATTGCATATTGAACTACCATTTGCATATCGTACGGAAGGAAACCCGGAAAAATCCCACCAGATAGATCCCACCGACTCATGAGGCAAGACCCTCAACATCCCAAACGCCATCATCGTTTCTTTTTTGAGACAATGTCTACAACAAAGCAGCCAGCGGATTGAACCTCAGCCCTAATGCTCACCAGTAATTCGCGTTGGTACTAAACCCCGAATCGGGCACTTTTAATCTTATTTACTAAATATATTTACAAAAAATTTAGTACATCTAAACAAATGAAATCAGATATTTTTAATGAATGCAGTTTATATATATTTCATTTAATTTTAAGACCAATTTTAATTTAAAAATATAGTTTTATTCTATTTAAAAAATATGATAAGATTATTACAATCACACATCAAATGAAAAATAAATAATAAGAAAAAGAATTTGATCTCGCAATATTTTAGTTTTCATAGTATTCGTTTCGTGAATCTGAATTTAGTTATTATTTAAAATAATTTTAATTGATTACAATGTAAATGCAAATCAACATGCTAATAAAAAGCTGACTATTATTTAAGTTAACCTCCGCCCTAATGCACTCGTGGCCCGCGTTGCCACTGAGCCACGAGTCGGGCAGTGTTAATACTAAAAGGGTTTTATCGCCCATATTCGAGTACAATAGTTTTAAAATTATTCAAAGGGGTGAGAACAAAACTCTTAGAATGTTAACGAATTCACCCTGGTACTTTCGTAATGACGATATTAGACGAGCTCTATCGATTTCAAGTTTAAAACAATTTGTTCACAAAATTTCTACTAAATTCTGTAATGATATGCAAAGCATCAATAACCCTGTTTTAAATATCCTACAAAATTACGATTATGATATTCATTCCCGCAAACATAGCAAAAGACCTCGCACTGTTCAAAATATTTTTAATTAATTCTTTATCCTGACGATTTTCACCTGCTCTGACTGGCTTATTACCCGCAACTGTCTAGATCAAAAAGTTCGCTTTTCTCCTAAGCTATTTTTTTCTCCTAATTTGACCTTTGCTCAATATGTTTTATTATTTATTTATTTATTTTTGATTAAATGCAACTGATTTCATCAACATCTACACTTTTGAAATTATTGTTATTTTTCATTTTATTAAATAAATAATTCTTTTTTTAAAAAAGGGGCATTTAATTATCTATTTTTCTTATTAACTCAAAGGGCATGAAACCACAGCTATGTTTCAACATTTTACAATGAAGGAGCAAGAGGCCGCTACGCGGCTAAGGATTTCCGTATTAATCTACAATAAGAGGAGATTCAAATTCAGTAGCTGTCACTTTTCCGCACAGTTACTATAAATATTGAGACATGTATAGGAGAGTAGGCAGATTGAACCATTAGATGCCACCCCTGGGGAAGATAGGACCAAATTGTTGTGCCATTTCTGGGAGTACTTCGTGAAACTTTTATTTTAAGTTGGGTAATGCTCAATTTACTATAAATCTGCCTTTATACAGGCGATAAACCTCAGGAGAAAATACAAAAGATATGAAAATACCTTATTTTTCCTGCCATTTTAGCCTTATTTGCTGATAATATTTTAGGCGATGACTGATTTATATCAAGAATTGGCAAGCCTAAATCGTAGAACAAGATATCTGATAAAAATGTTCAATAAGGATATTATGTAATTACGTTTTGAAAAATTAATGATTATAATGGCTACATTACTAATAACTTATGATTTTTTTAAATGGTTTTTTTTTTTTTCAAATTTCAAATTATTTCATTCATATTTAAGAAACTAATTATACTGTTATTTATGGAAATACATAAAATATGATTTACTTTAAGCTATAGAAAATTTACTTTACGCTTTTTACATCACACGCACCTAACTCGTGGCTATAACAATACGTGCCGCTGGTGAGCATTAGGGCTGAGGTTCAATCTGCTGACGGCTTCGTTGTAGACACTGTTTCAAAAAACCAAGGAGACTCGATGGCATTTGTGATATTCAACATATTGCCTTGTCAGACGGACTATCTGGTGGAAGTTTTCCGGGTTTTTTCACATACGATACGCAAATGCGGGGGAATTTCACCTTAAAATACCTCCTGGAAGTCAGCGTCACGGTGCCAATTCAGACTTATATCTACTGGTGATCCATCACTACAGGAGCTGCCCCCGTCCTTCCATGAGACCACACGGGTCCTTGGACATGGTCTAGATGTTGCTATATACCAATGGTATAAGAAACAACAGCATCACACGCTATAAGAAAAAACTTAGCAAGACGTAGACTTAGCAAAACTTAGCGCTATATTCTTTAAAACAAAGTGATAATAATAATAAAGATATTAAGAATATTTATTCATTCTAACTAATGTATATATATATATATATATATATATATAACATTATCTGACCAAAATGATACTCTTTTATTAAGATGCTATTACATCACATATTTTTCCCAAATAAGATCATACACTACTATTATTCCAGTATTTTCAGCTTATTCAATCAAGCAAAAATAAAGGCTATTGATATAAACCGCTTGAGGTTTGTTCGGTTAGCTAATCAATTAGAGGTTTGCACTCGATCCGTAGTACCTTATCAAAATACACCGAGCCGAACTTGTTAGGTTTCCCAAGGAATATTCGCTCAGGGTTGTTATTACAACTAATTAGGACACTTATTGGAAAATAACCGTTGAAGAATGTACTAAAGCCTAAAAATTTTCTCTTATGGAAACAATACTTGAAAGACTGCTTTACTGAATTAGGCTTTTCTCATTGTTTTTTTGTAGGTTATTTATATATTAATGAATTGAAAACTCGACTTATTTAAATATAGAATTGGGTTTGGTAGGTCATTTTATTCACACGAGGGCTAGACTGAACTGGACCTACAGTTAAAGTGGATTCCGAACCACTACAAACATCCATGGTACCGCCGGGACTCGAACCCGAAACCATAGAGAATTGGAGCGGTTCAGCTTATGTTGCCAAATACTTGTATGCCTTTTCCTGGGTGGGGAGCAATAAATGTGTAGGTCGTAAAGTCATTTAGAATTTAATGATGTGGGAAAAAGGGTATGAGTGTTAAGATATTCTCCTTGGAGATGTCATGAACTGGATAACGCTCCGGTAACACAGGCTTCAGGTTCGAATCCTCTCGGTTTCATGTATATCTGTTAGTGATTCGGAATCCGCGTTAAACTGTAGGTTCCGGGCTAATCAGACTGAAATATGTAAAAAATGACTGTAGAGCGTCAAACCAAACCTTGGATATGACAGTGGCAAATTTCGGTTTCACCAATGTGGGTAGTTTTGTAGGCTTTGTGGTATTGATATCGCCCTTGATAGCGTTGTAACTGCTATATATATATATATATATATATATAGCAGTATCTACCTCAGATCAAAATTTAAATGCTCCGCTTTTGAAACGAGCAATAAAATTTAATTGAATGTAAAAATAACTTTACTAAAGACTTGGAATTGTTAAATAAGTCCTTTCAACTATATTTTCTTGTTGTACATATTTAAAATAAGTTCATGTTTTAAAAAGTATTTTTACATTAATTTTTAATATTTCAGAAGCATTATCTATTTTTAAAATAACTTATTTCATCTGTAAAGACATACAAAAGTTTGAGAAAATATTTTTCAATTTTAGAATTTTTCTAATTTTTTTTTATGTATGCTATTGTTTGTTAATAAATATTTTTATGAAGTTTTTAAAATTATCGTAAGCGAATTAAATTTTTCAACCCTACGTTAGTAAAATTTTTATACCACAATGAAAGAAACGCAAAACAATAAGCGATTTCTTTTTTTTTTTTTTTTTTTTTTTTTTGCCGTGAAAATTCAAGAACCTTTTCTCGTACTAATTAGTTTTAAAAATGATTTTTAACGAGAAGTTATTTCAATCTTTTCTGAGACTTGCTATTTTTTTTTAAAGAAACTCTAAAGCTCTGTTTTATAAAAATATTAGCTGAGCAGCAACCAAGTGGATGAAAATAAAAATTAATAATAAGATTTTTAAAATTTTAATCCCAGATTAATTTGATTTTTGGGCTTCTTATTTATTTATTTTTTTTAATTTTATTCTTAAAAGTGATAAATTATGCTATTGCCTTTTTTGAAAAATTATTTAAAAAATTTTTTGTATATTTATTATCAACACGAAAAATAAATTTCTTTTTCTTCGTTTCAAAAGAAGCATATTTTTTATTTAAAATCACATGCAATTTATTACGTAAAAAAAATGATAAAATTCGGTTTTCGTAAAATTCTGTAAAAATAATTTCTTTGTTTATTGGATGTGAAAAATTTATTTACAAAAAGTAAATGAGTAGAATTAGGGGAAAAAAAGTTTCAAAAGAAAGAAAATTTCTTAAAGCTCTAATACCCATTGCTACTATAAATCGTTTCAAATAATAATTTAATTTAAAATATAAAGGTAAACATGTCAATCAAATACGCATAAATATTTGCAATATTGCAATTTTATTATTGAAAATCAAAGAACATAGTGTGTATATTTTGTGCGGTAAGATGCATATAAATTTTAATAAATATCCATATCTGTTGTTTTTTTATCCCACTTGATCGACAGCAACATCTAGACCAAGTCCAAGAACCCGTGTGGTATCATGGAAGAAGGGAAAGGGGGCAGCTTCTGTCGGGACGGAGCACCCGTAGTCTGACTTGGCTTCGTGACGCTCTTACAGTCATATGAGACCGGGACTTACGGCTTAAAGTTTATTGTTGTAATATTGGCATTGTTCCATTGTATGAAGAATTTTGGGGCATATTTTAGATTTAAAATAAACTATCGGGCCTGTGTGGTACAGTTAATAATACTTAGAAATAAAACACTTTTTGTTGATGTTCAATGTTGATTTATTTTAATGTTGATTGTTCAATGAGTATTCAAATGGATTTATTTAGAGAAAGAGAAACATGCTAATAAATCTACTTGTGAATTATAGAAAAAGGCATTTCTGATATCAATTGAAGTAGCATAGCAAAATGTTGAATTTTGCTTTTAAAATACTGTTTCAATTTAAAAGTCTTCTTTGCTACAATGGTATTCGAAGTGAAAAGGAAAATTTTATGTTTTAAATAACATAAATAAAATATTAGAAAAAAATCTATGTGCAAATCGAAACAAATGTATAATTCATTATAGTTAAATTACGGAAAAAAATACATTTCATAAAGGCATAATAACGGCCGAGTGGAAAGATAAAAATAACGCATATAATAATATTTTTATGCGCATGAAAATTTATATATATATAGAGAGAGAGAGAGAGACAGAGATAATGTACCATAACTCAATAAAATGTGATGTAATCAAAATTAAAAACTAATATAAAACTAAAAGCAAATTATATAAGATTTTAATACCTGTTAAATGCTTAAAAATTCCTTTTTTCTCAAGCTTTATCATTTATTTTTTTTTCTTTGTGATTATTAACAAATAAATTAAAAAACTATTTTAGAATATTTAAAAACTATTTGATAACCATTTTTCATAAATACAAAAAGTATAATATTAGCTATTAGTTTCCTAATCACAATTAACCATCATTATGTGAAATTCATCTTATTATACAAAGAGCAAAGCCAAAGAGAATTTTTTAAGGAAAACAATTATATAATTTATTCCTTTTCATGTATTATTATCGGAGAAAAAATAATTTATAACGTAATTTTTTAACATAGAATAATTTCTCGAATAAGTAATAGAAAAAGAGTACCGGAAAATTAATTCCGTTAAATTATCTATCTAACTATAATCTGATCCAATTATTTATTCATTATTTGCTACTAAAGATCGAATTTCCCATATTTGAATGTATTTGATTTTATGTAGCATAAAATTTGTTTTAACAAGGAAATAGAATGGAATTTAAGAAATCTTTTCTCTTGTATTTTCCTTTTCTTGTTCGAGAAAAAAGGTAAAATTGGCTAATGTAATACTTTTATATAAAACGTTATCTGAAATTTAATCTAAAACGAATTTCAAAGTACATATCCGTTGTCATAGAAACGTCGTCATATAATATAACAATGAAAACAACTAAACCCCTCTTAATATTACTTCGTGGACTTACTATTTATTTTTCATAGATAAGCTTTTATCTGTCATTTATTGAACTTTAAGAGTTCAATGTTCTGAAAATTTAATATGTTTTATGCAAATTTATAAATTTCGAACACTAAAGATGAACAACCATATTTGCATTTAATTGCTTTTATTAACTAGTTTTATATCACAAAACGTAGAATTCTAGATAATTTCAATATAATTGTTTACGATATTCTTTAATTTTAAAAATATTAATAAAAGGATTCCAATATTTTTGCCTAATAAGACTGAGAAATATTATCATTTAAAGTGATATTCTTGTAAATGAGTGTGTTTTACAGAAGTTATTTGACTCAAAAATTAATTAATTGTGTTTATTAAATCATTGCTAAACTCAAATGTTTGCATATGAACAAGACGGACAATTATTTTTAAGAATCTCTTTTAACATTTAAATATTAGGCGATTGTTTTTTTATTAAGTAATGTTTGTTTTTACCTAGATGTCATATGTTTGTGTGACTAATAACTAGATAGATATCATTAAAAAGATTTTTGAAAAAGAAAATAGTAGGTTAAATTAATGAAAAGTTATAAAGCATTATATGTACTATATAAACTGCCGATAAAACACAAAATGCTTGAATATTTTTGAATTTTGCTATGCATTATAATATCATTTTTGGCTAAATCTCAAAATAAGGGCTGTGGGATTTGGTGACTTTTGTGGCACCAACTGAGTGATAAGTTGCCAAATGTGGTAAGCAGAGTTTTTTTGCATTGTTAAAAATTCACTTCACTTACAGTTGCAACACGTTACTTGGATGGATTATGGCGAAAGTTAAAAGGGTCCCCGTTCTGCGATTTTACCTCCTTTTTTATCTGATACTTATAAGTTGTTTAAAATATTTTATCTTTAAATTTAACACATATAATGCGTAATATATTTTAATCTATTACATTAAATATATATTTAAATTAATATTTAATTTTTATGCGGTTTTATTCTGCTTTTAACTTGTAATTTGGGATTTTGATAATTTAAAAAATACTAATAATTACTCAATTCTTATTAACTATAAAATTGTAAACAAAATTGAAAAATATAAGGCTTTTCAAATAAATGATCAATTTTTGGTATTTAAATGAAAAACTTTGCAAATAATCATTAAAATAAAATAATTATTAAATTAATAATTTTTAAAACAATGTTACCAAAGCCTTTAACAAGCTGAAATTTTTCTCTAGAATTTTTAAGCGCACGTTACTTATTAGATGTTGAATTTTTAATATCTTCTGGGATTTAAATTCGCCATGACTTAATAAAGCTAACGCTGAAATTCACAGTGTGAGGGCTCGCAGTGAAAATTTAAACTGAGATTAATGTTGCAAGATTTATAATCGAGTAATGAGTAATTTTCATATCCGGTCAAAAGGAAATTTAATTAGTGAAAATTAACATCAGATGTTCTGGTCGCCAAGATCAAGCGGGATCAGTAATAACAATCCCACGTAAGTTTTAGAGGATTACCGAGTATTCCAGTTGAAATTAATTAGGTCTCTTCCGATTTGTCTCATTTATGTTGAAACAATTTGATACTGGATCTGCTTCATATTTTAGGTTTGGATGATCGTTCTATATTTATTATAAACTATTTTTTTAAACAAAATAGAGATGTTTTTTTTAGAATTTCGTGCATTTTTACCTAAAATCATTTATAGCTATGATTTGTAGCAGATCACTAGACTTTAAAGAGAATATCTCCAGAAAGGGCATCTGGAGGATTGAGATTTTCGAGTATAATAGGACTTTCAGGTCTACGGATTTATTGTGCTCCTCCACGGAAGACAAGGGGGACTTCGGTTCAGCTTCACTTCTCATTTTTCAGACCGAGAAGTGAAGCTGAACCCGAAGAAGTAAACTTTTTCTCTCCTAGTTTGGCAACTTGGGTTAAATTGCCTGATTGATAACCAATGGGGTCTCCGAAAAAAACAGCAGTACTCGATTGAAAAATCGGTTGAAGATGGTAAACTAAAAGTTTTTGTGTCTATGCCAAGCGTGGGCTTGATAAATAGGTAGACCTGAATGTCCTTTGCTGGTTATTATAAACTATTTTTAAATAAAATAGAGATGTTTAGTGCTTTATTAGTGTTTAGGGGAAGAAGATGCAAATCCTTGAAGAATCCATCCTTGGGGGTATTCGTTCAAAATTACAGTAGCACAACTTTACCCCTATATCAATCCCAAATCTGTAACGATGCATCTCAGCTCTAGACAAAGTGGTTTAGTATGGTGTGGTAAGAGTAGTGTGATAACACCATGAGCACCTGGTATATAACACCTGGTGATGATAGCGCCTGGCTGCTTCGATGCTTACTTAAATATATAAATATGAATTTAAAATGTTTAAAAAACTTTTAATCTTCTATGGTAAATAGAAGTGAATGAATTTTCTTTCGACCAATTTTTCAAGTTTTTCCACCATTTACAATTTTAAAGTTGAAAGAGAAGATGAGTCTTTCTTAATCAAGTATAATTGCTTATATTGCAAATTTCAACACGAGAAAGAGAATGATAACTGTAGTTATTGCTGTTGAGCTTGCAGAGGCCTCATATATCCAACATCATTATGTATCTTTCTATTTATAGGTATGATTAGATGTCCATTGTTAAAAAAATTGTTATCTTTAGCTATGACAATAACGTATTTTCGTGATTTATATACTTAATTATACCCGTTTAATTTCCTTATCTACAATCAACAAATTTAGTTGTTGCACAATTTCTCATTTTTCCACTCTGGGCAATTAACTAACCATAACACTTTTAGCGATCTGTATTTGAAAACCATTCGCTCTCAATGACAGACGCCTAACAACTTTCGTAGTCTTCGGATTCGACGCTCTCCTGTTGTATCTCCAATTCTTTAAAATACCTTAAGCTCCAAGGTAATAAAATGAAATAAGACGATTCGTAAATTTTTCCCTCATCTGCGATTTCCACTTCGCCTGCGACTACGGTTTGCAGAACCATCCTTAATTTGCTGAATATATATATAGGCAAATACTCACGCTATGTTTATGAGTGGGTGGATGCATACATATGCGCCCACTTGAAGGCAAATGTATTTTCAAACTCAATACAAATGTCCTTTCAAATTTCTCAACTATGTATGATTTACTCAAATAACTGTCGTGTGTAACATGAGTGTAATAGGAGATTAATATTTTAATTAAAAGTAAAAATTAAGAATAAAATAATTCGATGCATTTTACTTAAAGGCTATTGAACATTAAAATTAGTTAAACTTATTTATTGGTTAACAGAATTTCCACAAATCTCGTATAAATTACTGGGACATCAAACTTTTAATAGCAGATTAAAAGACAAGAGATTATTGTCCTCCAACTTATTTACATACAAAATTATCTTCTTTAGAATTACTATTTTTCTTCTTTATCTCGTATTATGTTTTACACATCATGCAATAAAGACATGCCGTAATTATTATAAGCTATACTTCGTTTTTTTTATTTAAGTTTGAATAGAGAAAAAAGGCAGTAAACAGTATTTCATTATTTTGCTAGTAATTTTCTTAGAAGCGATTATAATAATATAATAAGAATAAAGATTTAATCTCCAGATCACTTTTAGGTTTATAATTGTTTATGTGATATTTAGGAATATGCTATACTAATATTTCAATTGTTGTTAGACAAAGAATGCTTCTTAATATTTGTGAACATCTAAAGCCACAATTTCTAACCTGGAGTGCAAGGCGGGTCGTTTCGGAATACGTGAAATAATAGGCTAACACGGTCATATCAAAGATATTGCTCCCCCTTGTAGCTAAGAACCATTGACTTATTTACAGACAAAGCATATCGTCTAGACAACACAATATTTGGAAAGATTCTCATTCAATCTGTGAAAATTATTAATAAAGCCAATCCAATAAACTAAAAAAATTCAAATTTTTGCTTGAAGAGAAGAACATATAGTGCTGCACGAAACATAACTCTTGCTTACTGAAGTGAAAAGTACTTATATATTATTTAAATTGAGACACGAAGGTCAATATTTTTTTAAAGCTCACTTTTTTCAACTCAGCCATATTTCGTAAAAGCGATCTTGCAACGACTTGCATATATATATATGATATTTTTTCATATGTCAATAAGCTTAACTCAGGATTACGAATCAGTTCTATAAATCATTAAAGATGTCTCATAAAATCGAGTCTATTACTGAAAAATTGAATTTTTGGAAATCTTGTATAAAAAAAAAAGTATGAAATTTTTGAGATACTTCACACTTATGTAATTTTAAACGTACTTTTACGTAAAAAATAATATAATAGTTCAGTTAGGACTTAAGGATAGCTTCACTTAAGACTTCAAAGGACTTAAAACATCCTTCATTTTAGTTTTTTAACGAAATGGTGAAGATAACGGGATTTCAAATCCATTCGACAAATTGTTCCTTCCCCAAAGCCGGAAATTATCAGTTTCTGAAAAAGAAATGTTGATTAAACTTTCAAACTAATTCCTCTTTACAATCTGATTTTAAAAAATTAGAAAAGGAAATTTCATTAATTTCTAATCAGCATTAAAGTAAGCATACCAAGAACTCGATTTCAAAGTAATAAAATATTTATTGCCTTTCGGGAACACAGAGCTTGTCGAAAGAGAGTTCTTGTCTATTAAGAACAAACGCAGAAATAGGTTTCATGCTTGCTTTGACTCGAGATTGTATCTGTCATTATTTGAGTCCGATGTGTGGGGGGGGGGATTATGATTATAAGAGGAAGGGGTTGCTCATAAATAAGAAGTTTTATCAGGAGATAGGGTAGAGGAGAAAATGTTTGAGTAAATATTATTAAAGATGGAAATTAAACTAGACGATCTGGCGCAAGGACCAACTTTACCTTAATCAGATTCAAATTTAAATATGATTGTTGCTTTGAATTAAGTTAATTTCGAAACAAATTAAAACAACGCAAACAATAGACAACGACAACGTGTGGAAGAGATCATAATTCTCTTGGCCTATTCTTGCTCTATCAATATAAAACAGGAAATAACTGCGTACGTACGTAGATACACACGAGTAAAAGCACTCCACATACTTCTTTAACAAAAATGGTTGCCAAACTTGCTATCTCAACTCCCGTATATATATATTGTTGTAAAATCGGAGCAAGTTTTGTGTATAAATCAGAGTAGTAGCATGCATAAATAAAATAGACACTAATTGAAAGGTAAAGAATAGTTAGAAGATGTAAGTGTGTTTCCATCTACACGCTGGCCAGGGCACCCCTCTTTGGCGTATAGGACAAATGGTTAGTAGGCTTCGAGACTCTCACCAGAGAAGTACTGCGTAATCTGAGTTCCGGTTGAGAAATGTTTAGTTTATAGTCTCTCATCCCGACGGGAACTATATTTAACGCAAATCTGCGTACTAGTAGGTCTACAGACTCTCACCAGGAGAGAGAATGTATTTTCGCTCATCCTACGCATAGCTGAGTATCGGGTTTTCAGCTTAGAAGTGGAATCCTTCGATGAAACTATAATTATAGGTCTTTAAATGTGTTAAATAGTGTATGTCTCTAACTGTATATGTGCCGTGTTTGTGCGTGTGTCTATAAAGCTGTCAGTTCTCAAACCTGTGCCTCAAATACCTCAATCCAATCACACTCAGTTACAATCTAGTTGCCCAACCTGCACACTAATTAAATTAAAATGTTAAATGAACTGCACGTGTGATAAAAGTATTATTTTTTTAAAATGTCGTATTAAGATAATATCGCTATGAATATTCGAATATAATTGACCTTTATCTTAGCCATAACAAACTTTACTCGTGATGCTTTTTTCATCAAGTAACTAGCAATAAGTAAAAAAAAAAAAAAAAAAAAATGAAAAAATTCCTTTTTTTCTGCCTATTTTTTCCCCTTATAGTAATAAAAAAAGAGATAAAATATCAGAAAATAAAAAGAAACACAGTTTCCATGTTATCTTTCCATCACCATTCGCAAAAGCATTTTTTTTAACCAGTTTTCAAAAGTCAAATTTAGTCGGGAAAAAATTGGTTAAAAAAGTAATTTTTTTTTTCTTTTTCTATACTTGATTTCTTTCTTTATTTCATTTAAGGTGTTATTTTAAAAAAACCAGCTGTCAATTAAATTTTATTGATTTCTCACCTTGTGCCATTTAAACACAAATGAAAATTTTAAAACACTTTTTAAGTGATTTTAATCATTCTAGAATGGCATATAAAATAAAAGAAATCTATTTTTTAAAGCAATGTATGGAGCCAACCATAAAAAATTATGTATATAGATACATTTACAAAAATCATTAAAAAATGTTGAAGAAAGTTTAAAATCTATTTTTAAGTCACTATCTTAATAAATTGACAATTTCAACTTGAATTCTTTACATTTGCAAGCATTATTTCTATCTAATTTTTATAATACTACATAAAATAAGTACATACTTAACTAACCAAACACAACATATATGTGTAAAAAAAAATCTTTTGGTAAATGTAATCATTAGTGGCCACCAAAAATAAACAGGGAGTATGGTTCCACCGATTCTTCAACAAATATACTAAAAGTAATTCACGAAGATAATATAAAATAACTTTTAAAGTCAATTTTAAGTCAATATCTTAATAAATTGATAAGTTCAACTCGAATTATTTACATTTACAAGTATTATTTCTGTCTAATTTTTATAATACTACATTAAAAGTAGGTATATATTTAACTAACCAAACACAACATTCATGTAAAGAAAAAAACATTTTTTGGTAAAATTTAGTCATCAATGGCTATCAAAAATATACAGGGATTACGGTTCAATCGATTCGCCTACAAATGCACTAAACATAAATCATTAAGATAATATAACTTAAAAGTCAATTTTAAGTCAATATCTTAATAAATTGGCAATTTCGAATTATTCACATTTGCAAGTATTATTTCCATCTAATTTTTATAATACTACGTAAAAGTAAGTACATACTTAACTAATCAAACATAACATTTATGTACAGAAAAGCAAATTATTTTTGGTAACATTTCCTTCCATGTTTATATTTAATGAGCATCAAATATAAACAGGGAATACGATTTCAACAATTTGCCTACAATTGCATTAAACATAATTTTCTGAGATAATATAACAAACTTAATTTTTATAAATAAATACAGTATTTTAATAACTAATAAAAGTCTGTTTCAATACAATAAAAAGTAATGTTTTTAACACAACCAATTTTTTTTGCTTAACTTCCTTTGTTCTATATCAAATTAATTCAATTCAATTTGAAATTCTGGATAATTTAACTGTTTTTGGATAATTTAAACATTCTAAAACATTAATAATTAATGCAAATATATTTTTACCATGAAATCTATTTAATCTTAATATTTAATTCTACCACGATGTTAATATTAAATATAAATGAACTAATATTTAGCAAGTAAAATTTAATATCATACTTCCTGATTTGATATAGATTTTTTTTTTCATTTTCCAGGAAATAAATTTGTTCACAGATAAACAATTTCGTTTCGTTACACTTAATTTCCATTCGTCTTTCATGAATATTTTAAGAATATGCATTGAACTTTACTAAATAAAAATTTCTAAGAAACAAAATGGATGTTTTGATTTCCACTGCAATAAATATTTATATCCGTGTGCAAAGAAATATAAATATTTTCTATTTATTCAACTCACTTTCCGAACAAAATAACTAAAATATTTATGAATTTGAAGAATCCTAACGCAGTGGATCTTCTTTGTTGTTTACATTGCAACTATTGGCACTCGATATATAGCCGGAAAAGTTTAGAAACATTCTTTTTTTTTTTACAAAAAAGAACTTCGTATCACAACTTATTTTTTTATTATTTCTTAAAAGCCCGTGGAAAAATAAATTTGCTTTGAGGATTGTAAAGATTAATAAAAAAAAAAAAAAACGATTTAAAATAATTTAATAAATTATAAATAGTAATTCCCTACAATTAATAACGTGCATTTTACTTTTATCCATATTGTTATTGGTTCATGTTATTAATACAATTTCATGTATTGTTTTCATTAACCCAATAAGAAATAAAATTTCCATATACACATACACTGAAGTGACAAAAGTCATGGGATACCTCTTAATATCGTGTCGGCCCTCCTTTCGCCCGGCGAAGTGCAGCAACTCGACATGGCATGGACTCAACAAGTCGTTGGAAGTCTTCTGCAGGAATATTGAGCCATGCTGTCTCGATAGAGTCCATAATTGTGAAAGCGTTGATGGTGCAGGATTTTGGGCACGAACAGACCTCTCGATGATGTCCCATAAATGCTCGATGGGATTCATGTCGGGCGATCTGGGTGGCCAGATCATTCGTTGGAATTGTCCAGAATGTTCTTCAAACCAATCGCGAACAGTTGTGGCCCGGTGACATGGCGCATTGTCATCCATAAAAATCCCATCGTTGTTTGGGTCCATGAATGGCTGCAAGTGATCTCCAAGTAGCTGAACATAAGCATTTCCAGTCAATGTTCGGTCCAGTCGCACCAGAGGACCAAGTCCATGCCATGAAAAACAGCCCACACCATTACGAAGCCACCACCAGCTTGAACAGTGCTTTGCTGACAGTTTGGGTCCATGGCTTCGTGGGGTCTGCGCCACACTCAAACCCTACCATCAGCTCTTACCAACTGAAATCGTGACTCATCGGACCAGGCCACGGTTATCCATTCATCTAGGGACCAACCGATATGCTCACGTGCCCACGAGAGTCGCTGCAAGCGATGTCGTTCTGTCAGTAAAGGCACTCGAGTCGGTCTTCTGCTGGAATAGACCAAGAAAGCCAATTTCCCCCTCACAGTTCTAACAGACAAGTCCCTTGTACGTCCCACATTGATTTCTGCGGTTATTTGACGCAGTGTTGCTTGTCTGTTAGAATTTACGACTCTTTCCAGACGTCGCCGGTCTCGGTCGTTAAGTGCAGGCGGTCGACCACTGCGCTGTCCATGGTGGGATGTTATGCCTGAAATTTCATACTCTCGGCACACTCTTGACACAGTGGATCTGGGAATGTTGAATTCCCTAACGATTTCCGAAATGGCATGACCCATGCGTCTAGCTCCAACTAACATTCCGCGTTCAAAGTCTGTTAATTCCCGTCGTGCGGTCATCATCACGTCAAAACCTCTTCACATGAATAACTTGAACAGAAATGAAAGCTCTGCGAAAGCACTGCGCATTTATACCTGTTCTACGCGATGCTACTGCCAGCTGAAAATTTGCATATTGCTATCCCATGACTTTTGTCACTTCAGTGTATAGGGTGTATCACGATTTCAAGTTTATTTTTTCAATATATAATTTCTAGGACGAACAAAGCAGCTTTTTTTTTTTACGAAAATACTTTTGAAATTTTGAAACTTGAAGAAATCGACGAAGAACGAATTTTGTGAAACTTGAAGAAATCAAATATTTAAATAATGTTTATTTTAACTTTCTTGATATTTTAGAAATCATTAAAAATTCTATATTTTTATATATTCTATATGGCTCTATATACAGTAGTTATGAAAATTTTAACTTTCTCTTCCCCCTTAATAACAAAAGTTTATAACGGCCTACATCTATTTTTCGTTATTAGTCACAATATTTTTAATGCTTATTCTCTTCATTTCACATTAGTAATACATAAGTAGTAGAAATTTTAAACTCAATTTTAAAATATTCAGAATATCAAACTGCAAAATAATATTAATAGTTTTAATGAATAAACATATAGCATTGAATATTAAAGTTTTAATTTCTTATGATAAAAATAATTTTTAAAATTTCATGGGACATCTGCTATTAAAATTAAAGACCTCCTTTAATTTTTTTTTATTTCATGTATAATCAGAAAAGATAAATAAATATTCGGTATAGAATAATAGAATACTTAAATACTTGATTAGATAACTAATATTCAAGTATTTGGCTGTAGTAATGAGAGGAAGAACTAAAGAAAATGCGAAGAACTAAGGAAGAACTAAAATAAAATATTCGCAAAAATAAGACAAATTAAAGAATTAGAGAATGTAAAGAAAATATCAGCACCTAAATACGTTATTATATTAAAGAAATACATAATCTCTAACAATGTTGCTTAAAAAACTACAATATCTTTTATGATCATGCCTAAAAGAAATACATGGTCTTTTAGTTAAGAAATACTTACAGTGTTATTGGAATTTTAACTGTGATTATCACTACTAATACACATAATCAAGTAATCAATAGGAATAATGCTTTAAATACAGAACACTTAACTATAACCGAAACACTTAGAAACTGTAAATGTACGTCTCCATATACCAATTCACTTCCTTGTTAGAGTTGTCCGATGTAAACACGAGTTTTTGTCTAGTCTCGTAGTTTGTCTCTTAGCCAAACATTAGTCTCGTAGTTTCGTTACTTGTTAAATAAAATTTAAAAAGCATTCTAGAAATATAATTTGATTGCTAGCTACAAATACGTCTTTTGGATTCCTTCTCATTAGCTTTGTTGATCTTAAAAAGTAAAAAATAAATAAGACATTTTCCATTTTAAACAAATTAATTAGTGTGGTAAATATTTGGCAACCCTTCCTGGATGTAGTTAGTTAATTTCTAGATAAATGCTTATAATATTGAAATGGTGAATGACGAAAATAGTAAAGAAAGAAAAATTAAGTTTGTTAATAAAGAAACGTGATATTTCTAGAACATGAGTTACTAAGATTTTAACGAAATTAGAATAACAAAGAATGGGCAAATAAATATGAATAAATTAGAAGAATTAGTTGAAATATTGATTATTAAATACGGTTCTAAAAATAGATAATGAATTGGAACTTCTTTACTTTACAAGGGTTGATACTATACACTCATGGAGGGATTGGAACTGAAATTAAAACTAACTCCCTTGCACTACAATCCATGTTGGACCATGGCCTCCCTAATAATACGACTTCAAAAGTGTCTGTCTTGAGCTTTGGTTTTCCAATTTGTTATCTTTAGGTTCTTCGGACCCTTTTCAACTTCATCATTCCATCTTATTTTTAAATTAAATTTACAGATGAATATATTGAAAAAGTTTCTCTTTGTAAATTTCGTACAAATAAAAAAAAATCCGTTTTTTTTTTTTAAAGGAATTATATGAAAACAAATTCGAAACACATTGCGAGCAAAGTATGCAATTAAATGAGTCGAAGCAAATGGACAGTGCACGAATAAAATTGCCAAAATAAAGTATTTCTAAATTTCATGGGGATATAAACCAATGGTTAACGTTTTGGAATATTTTTTTGTCTTCCATTCAAAACAGACAATAAATTTAATTATCTCAAAGCACATTTAGTTTTTTTCAATTCCTTCTATTAGCTCACACTCTCCCTATATATATCTTGTTAAAATTTTCAATCTTTAATAAAATACTTTTTATTCATCCACTCGAGTTCAAATACATTTTTTTTAACTTGCAGTGGATGACACTGGATGTTAATACAGTTTTTCAAATATTAATTCATTGATTAAATTTAATTAATTAATTTTAGTTTTTTTAGATTTAAGTTGCATATATCTACCAATAGATGGCGCCAGATAAACTTAAAAAATGAATAAAAATTATTTATAAAGGACTTTCTGCAATATAAGAAGAAAAAAAGTAGGAATTGACTTTAAAAAAAAAAAGTTTTTTATATTACTTGTTCTATTTATGCTTCTACATATTATTCTGCAATTAATTTGTTAAATGAAAAATCTGCAAGAAATGATTTTTAGAGATAAAAAAGACGAGTTATAATAAAGATCCAGATACATATGAATAATATTTTTAAAATAAACCATTAAAAAATTTAAATGACATTTGTACATTTAGCAAATTTTATGATAAAGTTTCAACAGAATTAGAAATATATAGCCTAAATTTAAAAGCGGAAAATTATTCCACTGTCTTATGCCCAACAATTTTAAAAAATATTTAATAAAATGGAAGATGAAAATGCGTATTATGATATTGCCGAATTATTGATGATTTTATCCTTGGCCTTGAGAACAAGAGAAAGAGCAAAGATGATGAGTAATAACTTTTGAAACACTTCTGATTTTCGACGCTGCTCTGTTGACAGACAATCGATGCTCAAAAAGCAATAAATCAGGAAGGGAAAGTATTTCTTCGTCTACAGAATTTATTCCAACCAATGTTAATGAAAATAAAAATACATCAAATTGGGGGTTTTTTTTTGTGAATCGTCGGATTATTTTAATTCTAATTGCGAATATGCTATTAATTTATCTGCAGACGAAAAAAATATATATTGATGTAAAAAAGAGGTTGTTTTAAAATGTTTCAGAATTTAAAAACATGCTTGTCAAATAATATAATTTGTTCAGGAAAACATTCTTCGTTATACGTTTTTCAAAATATAAACAGACAAAAAAAATGTTGAATCTTCAGGAAGTACTATTCTCGTAAATCAATCATCTTTGAATGAAGTTTATTTACAACAGTTATCGATCGAATTAAGAATAAAAATCGTGTAATAATTTATTCCAGATTGCAAAGAAAATGTTTGCTGCAAAAAAATATGGGTTTTGATACTAAAGGGGAAGATTTGGCGGTTACTGCTACACAAATTCCACATGTCAAACAAGCAGGTTTGAAAATATGTTGATGCATAAGCAAAAACGTTTTTTTTTGTCAGACAGTTTTAAAATAACTAATTGCAATGTTCTCTTCATATTTCCTTATTGATATCGAAGGTTACTCATGGACATAGTGAAAATAAACTTTTTAAACGAATACCAGCCACTCCAAAATCTAAAAAAAAATTTAAAAAAACTTAACATCTTGCTCAGCAGTTTAAAATCAACTGTGTCAGATGCAAGTGCGCCAGAGAGTCTTACTCATTCTCACTTGAGAATGGATAATCATAGCATGTCACAACAGGGATAAAGCGAGTCAACTAATTATTGGGCTCGTCCCATGACTAAAGTGTCTTACAGCATCGTTTTACATTGCGGCGTTTTTTTATTCAGTATCATTTGAATAGGATTTTAAGGATATGGACAAAGTTCTTTAAGATGACAATATTATTTTTTCAAATTTGTTTAATTTTTCAATAAGCCTTCGCCTGCCACTGTTAAAACTCGTCTGTTCCACACTGGGGCATGTGTGCATTGCATTAGCCATCTATTCTCTAAGTATTTATTAAATAAAATTTAGTAAAACGTTTTAGAAATATACGTAGATTGCCTTACCCAAATTTTGGATTCTTGCTGATTACTTCGTTGAGTTTGAAAGATAAAAAAATTAAATAAAAAATTTTCTTGTTTAAACGAATTGATTAGTGAGGTAATAATTATGATCACAAAAGTAAAGATTATTCTTTTTAAAGCGCTCAGGAATTCTTTCATTTCTCCCTGGTTAAAGTCTATTACATTTAATTGAGTTAAAATGGCTGTATCGAACGAAAACACTAATGTCTATCGACGAGAAATGTAGACTTTTCATTTTTACCCTCATCGATCAAACTATTTATTTAGTTGTCTTTGAAAAATAAAGCGACATTGTGAGACGCAACCCATGAATTGCCCGACAAGATGTCTTTAGTGTTCAAAAGAAATTTTTTTTATAAATGTCCATTTATATTTTCTCAGACGGAAATCAGAAAAGCATTCGAGTTTCTTACGTGCTTTAGAGATCAAACAACACGAAACAGTTGGCAACTTTTTTTTTATTTGTTAAAGAAATGTGTTTGTGTTTGAAGTAGTGGGAAATACTTCTTTCTTGAAAATTAAATAAAATGAAAAATAAGTAAGTAAGTACGAATAATATAAGCTATTTATATTCAAAAGGGATGTAATATATTTTTTAAACCTTTTTATTCCAAAAACTTTTGCAAAATCACAAAGAATAGTTTTAAAAATAATAGCTTAGAAGATTCATGAGATCTAGTTTTTTACTGACAGTAGTACGTAAAGAATAAAAACCGATTTGAATTCAGTTGAAAAAGTATATTTTTTATAGGCTTTACTTTTTAACTAAACATTTAACTCTAGTGAATCAGATCTTCTGTATAACATATGGTAGAATAAGGAATAGCAAACTTCTGCAAAAATTTTTAAAATGGCAGGAAAAATTGATAATTCAAAAAATAGAATTTCAGTTCACGTGTCAGCCTCCTTCCCTGCTTCAATTCTAAACTTCTACGAAGTCAAAAGTTAATGGAAGTTATAATTTTAAAACCGCCTTAGTCTACAAATTCCCATTTAAAATTTTGAAATGTAGCACTTAGGAAAACATTAGGGATTTTTTGAAAACGTTAAAAAAAGTTCAAAATGATATATTAGTTGAATGAATAAATTCATTATTCATGCAGCACCATTTAAAACGAAAATGTTAACGGCATAAAAATTACATACATACATTATATATATATATATATATATTAGAATAATCCGTTATTAGAATAATCCGTTGCCACCATACAAATTATAATATACCAAAAGAATAATGATGCCATTTATAGACATTTGGCGATAATGCCTGCTAATCTGGCAAAAATTCTAGTAAAGATTAAAAGCATTGTACGCCTCAAGTATTATAAGCAAAAAGTATTTTTATAAATCTATTAGATACTTAGAACAAAACGATTATTGGAAGCAAAGAGTTTTCCCCGAACAATCTACACGCCGTTTTCGTAAGTTCTCCGAAGTTTATAAAAAAGGCTTCAACGGTTGTAGTAGTCAGTTAAGTTCTTGTGTGGGAGAACGCAGAATTGGGGTTCCCATTTTGAAAGAAAACATTGTACAAAACAGAAACTAACCGTTAAAAATAAAATTCATCATTTTTATTGCTTAATCAGAAGTTATTTGCAAGTGCACCTTTAGAAACCAAAACTGAGAAAGGATTTCAGATTTCAGCATCATAATCTAGAATAATTTCCTCACTAATTAAAATGATACATGTGTATCTTTTTAAATTAATTTCAGGAATAGTTTTCGCCGTAACTGCTTTTAATTCGTGGAATAATTTTCAAATTTCCTTTCAATAGAACACGAATATTAATCAGTTCTCTTTGAAATATCCTTGATTAAAACATGTTTGCTCTAAATAAATGTATTCAAATTTCCTTATCTTATGAAATTTGTAGATGATTATCTGGCATTCCAAAACCATTTTCAATATTTTTAATTGGATATTTTTTAATTAAATTATTCTTTATTGATGTGAGCTACATTGACAATGATTAAAATCATAAAAGATATAAAACGCATTTCCTGAAATTATAATAACAATATGTAAGAAAAAAATAATTAATCGAATTTTTATTTTTCGTAAGAAGTTAAAAGATTTTTGCAGTAAAACAGTTTTCCTCTAGTTATCGGTTATTTCTATTTGTTATATTTTTATATTATTAATAATATATTAGAACATTGTTAAATAAATTGTAAATAATATAATCTCGACTTTCATGTTTTATCATAAAAGGTGACAGTTCAATGCGTTTATTATATAAAACCTAGTTAAACTGCCTTCATTTTTCTAATTTTATCGATATGATGCTTTAACAAGAGTTGACTATACTTACATTAACAAATGCAGAACACTATGCATTACGATTTTTTGTCAAAATTATGCATAAGCATATTTCTACCGATAAATCTGATAATACTAGGCAATAACATTAATGAACATCTTGCATTTCGCTATTAATTTAGTTTTAACAATTATTTAATCAAAGGAGCTCTGTTTCGTACCTCATTTGCACAAAATTAAAATCAATAGTTAAAAGATTCTGAAACATCTACCTGCATATAAAATAGTTGTAAGATTCTAAACGTTAAGCAGCAATGCAACCGTTAGTGAACTCTGCATTAATACCAAGTGCATATTAAAAAAGACGATCCTTTATAAATTCCGACTGTCAACAGTCAAATGGCATTTGTACAGTAGCAGAATCAAATATATATCTTTTACGCACATGTTACATGCAAAGTTTAGAATAGTCGGTTTTACAGCAAATGTGGCAATGGCATAATACAAAGGCCTACCAAATAGGAAATACACTAATTATCTTTCACTACGCAGAAAAGAATAATACTACAGGAATTGTTTGAATATTATGCGTTATTTATAGCTCTGCAATACTTAATGTAGAAAAATTATGGTAATAATACAGTTTCCCGTATTACCCAGATAATTCAAAATTTCTATAGTATTTATTTCATCCCCTTCTTTTGCTTACATCTCCGACCCTTTATCCAATGACTTCCCAGCATTTTTTTTTTTTTTTATTTTAAACAAGTCACTTGTTTCCAAAAGTTTATCCTACAATTGATTATTAAAATCTCCTATGCTGGACAAATTGAACTTCAAGGAATTGAAATTTTACAAGCAGGGTTTAAGAGTATTATATCACGCAGGGTTTAAGAGATAAATATGCATTATCTGAAATAAATTTTCGAAGTACGTTATAAGGAACTATTACTGTAATTTTACTTCGATTATTTTGTTCATTTTAATAACCAACCAGTCCAATGTATTTGAAACTCAAATTGACGTATCTAATTTTACATAGCATTTTATTTTCATTTCTAGTGGTAAATTAAGCCTAATAACTGCAAAAGTGCTATTAAATAGTTTTCCCTTTTTTTTTTAATATTAAAAATACATTTCCAATTTATGATAGTACGAATATAATCGCCAATGCAATTAATGAATTACAAATAGTTCATGTGTCTATTTGTACTAATTACGAGAAGTGTATGTGTGTAACATATGGCTTTATTGGAAGTCAATCCATTACAATAAGGATCACACACAAAGAAGGAACAAGCAGAACAAAGCAAGTATACATACAGCAAGACAGCAATTGACAATAAGTCAGTCTCATACATCACAAAACGTCAAAGGGGTAGAGTAAATAAAGGAGGTAGACATTTTAGTTCAGTCCATGAGGCCCTGGCCTCCTGATATAACTGCAAGACTTATTCTTGACTCTTAACCTCCCTGCTCAGTCCTGGACATTTCAAAAGATGGCCCTGTAATCATTGTACCGGCTCTACATATTGGGCAAGTATTTGAGACCAAGACACCTATCCTGTTAAGACGCTCAGCAAAACAATCGTGTCCAGTTCTTAATCGAAAGTTGGCAACCGCCTCTTTACGTGGTCTAGTGTTAAAGATTTTCCAGCTGTCTTGAATATTGTGCCACTTTTTGCTTTCAAATTTAATTAAGAGATTATCTTTCAGTTTCTTAAAAATTTCTCTGAATACGAGAAGTAAGCAAGTGAAAAATTCATTTATTTCTGACTTTCACGATAGCTTCGAAATTGTAGGGAAAAAAATCTAAATTTCAGTGTCAGGAATCAATATCATGAAATAATCAACAAAACATGATAATTATTGAAAATATTTTCTTTTCGTAACAATTTCTTAAAGGCAAGAAAATAATTAATTTTATTACTTTAGTCTTAAACCTTCTTTCGTATTTATAAAAATAGGCAATAAAAATGATTAATAAAATTTCAAATTTTCAGATTTTTAACATAAAAATAAGTTTTTGATTTGTATGTACAGATTATGTGCATTTGAAGTATACATAATAATATATAAATATTTACACATAATAATAATATATAATTATGTATACATATTAATACATAAGGATCAACTTGAAAGTAGCAATTTTTTATAAAAGCAAAATAAAAAAATTTTTTATAAAGACAGCAAATTAACAATTTTTTTCTACATATAATTAGTCTATTACGATTACTGTACAATCCAATAATGTTATTTTTTTTTAATTTCCTGGCATTTTAACCAAACATCATTTACTAAACGGGAAATATAATAGAATCAGCTTTACCACGAGGGACCAACGACATGGAACCCATATTTCACAGTCCCAGTTTTAAAAGAAACCTTCCCAGCAATATAATTTTTAAAAATTGCACCCTCTCCTTCGAGTGTCACAAGAAAACTTTCCGACTTACGGATTTCTTATGACCATCCCAGCCATAAATAACGAAATTTTTTATTTTGCTTTGCTTTTCGATTTTCTAATTAGAAAATTTAGAAATTCAACATCAGGCCTCTCCAACTTACCTTATAAAATAGATGAATATGAAATATTTAGAAAGGAAACATTTATTTTTAACATTCTATATACTATAAATAACTAGAAATTATTCCTTTAAAATTTTTATTAGGATTTATATCATTTCTTAAAAAGGTTTCTCATCAAAAACGAAAATAAATTCCTTGAAGTCGTGAAATTTTTCTGCTTCCATTTTCATAGAATTTGTAAAATGAAGTCTGGTGTTTTTTTATTTTTCTATATGAAATAGAAAATTTTGAAACTTTTAGAAAATATATTCAAATAGTTATTGGAAAATGTATTTTTAATCCCAAAATAAATATAACAGATTTTGAGGTTCGTTTGAATTAGTTAATTAGATTTTCTTAGAAAGAAGCTTATATAAAATGGCTAATTAAAAATTTTTAATTCGCAGTTAATAATACGCATTAGTAAAAGAATTTAAATATGCAGATTAATAGAAAGTTTTCTTCGTAAAAAAACAAAAAATATTGTTAATTTTTAATAAAAATTTATTTATAAATAGATTATAAGAATGAATTCAATGCATTTATGTCTAAAGTTGTGTAAAACGATTTTCAAATAAATTTTAAATGATTAATTTATTTAGCAATGCACGAATTGTACTCATTAATAAAATATTTTAATAACTGTAAATTAATTTAACATTAATTGAAAGGACTAATAATTGTTATAACTTTTAAAGTATATTTGACAGATTAATCTTTCAAACATTTTCTTGATCAGGGATTCGACATTCTAGAATAATGAATACGTTGTTGTTTGTACAAAATTCCCTTTAAAACTTATGGAAAATATCAATACCCCTTTTATTCAAAGTGCCCAGTTTGTAAACAGTGACTTGGTATAAACAGCTTCAAGCATTTGCTATGAATAACATGGTTTTCCTCCAAAATAGAACACGTGCGTTTAATTTATGCGTCTATTTTTATGATACATCAACTATTATTGTTTCATTTTTCTTTAAAATTCCTTTAAATTGAGAAATTCACAAACGACAAAAAGAAAAAGATTATATGTTTCGAAAAAAAATTTGACTTCGCGCTTCAATGTCTACTTAAATATTTATGTTTAAATAGAACGGTCAGAAAACTAGTTATTAGAGAAATATTCAAGAAAAAGATAGTAAAGATAGATTTTTAAGTAGGAAAAAAATTAAACTTTTCTCGTTAGTGAAGAGATTTTCTCAAAGAAAAGTTTATAAAATTTTCTTTCATGCTAATAAAGATTTTTTTTAACATTTTTTTCTTAAAAAATGTTTCACTTTAAGAATATATGATGATAAAAAGTTTTTTTTTTTTTAAATATTAAAAACTTTTCAATCCTATATATCCTGATGTAAATTTAATGTTGATTACAAAAATATTTCACAATTATTTTTATTAACTGCAATTTCTGTCTTCAACTAATCTAAGGTGTTAAACTATTTTATTAGTTAAATTATTTAACAATCCGTTGTTGTTTCTTATCCCACTTGGTAGGCAACACCTTCTAGACCAAGTTCAAGAACTTGTGTGGTATCATAGAAGGAGGGAAAGGAGGAGCAACTACTTTTGTGAATGAGCAAACGTAGGAAAAAGTCTGACTTAACTTCGTGTCATTGAAGAAGGAGGAGGACAGTGCCTTCCGGGAGAACTTTTTAGGTGGGACTACCTGCCATTTGCATATCGCATGAGAGGAAACCTGAAAGATTTCCACCAAGTAGTCCGACTCAAGAGGCAAGTTGCTGAATATCATAGACGCCATGGAGTCACCTCGTTTTTAGAAACAGTGCCTACAACAATGCCGCCAGCGGATTGAACCTCAGCCCCAATGTTCACCAGCTGCGCACGTTGTCATCAAGGTATGAGTCGGACATTAACAATTAAAAACATTACAAAATTTATTTCATTATAAAAAAGTACTTTAATAAATAATTTCCATTTTTAATACTAAAATAATGTATGATATCAATTTCTCCGAAAAAAAAAAAAAAAAAAAACATTGGAAAAAATACAAAAACCATACGCCATGACCATAAGTCATACTTAGACTTCTGCTATCACAATGCAATTTGCTAAATACTATACACTAATGTAATGTACTAACAGCTTTGTAAGATAATTATTTTAGCACCATATACTTTTTCTAATATTTCACTAAAATATACATTTTGGGCTATTTTTATGTAAAAGATTAAAAAACAAAAGGAACTACCGCTCCTGATTTATTTTCAGAATACTTCATTTAAATTAAAAAGGGGGGAAACAATAATTATATTTCTGTAAGAAGGCGTCATTTAGAATATTTATAAATTTCATTCGCAGACGTGGCTACGGAAGAACATACGAAATGGATGGACTTTTCAGAGTAAGGAGGTGTAAACAGGCTGTCTTAAGTCTCTCTTGTGAGGATAGGGCAAAGCAAGTGTGCTGGGACTCGTGGGAGGACAGTGGGATTAGAGAAGCTTTGCAGGGCCGTTGAAGATTGGATAAAGACAACTCCAGGATCCCAGAGCTTTAAAACTTTTGCAGTGTTCTCCACGTATCGCATTAAATGTTTTTTTTTTATCTGTAAATAGTTCACTGTTGAGTTTCGTGTTTATGTCGTATAGTGTTTGCATTGAATATAACTTATTTTAATAAACGTTGCCGTTGAATTGTGTTCAAGTTATGTATTATAGAGTATTTTTCTATAGATATTTGTCCCAATTGCGGCGGCACAATGTAGGGGCAGTGCAACAACTTTCCCATGATACACCTTGGATAATACTGGTGCACCACGCAGAACTTGTTTTAGATAGATATTTAGATAATGAATCTTCTCCCTATCTTCCATTCTAATTCCGAATTATATCGGCCTGATGGCTGAGTGGCTAGCACTCTGGCGCTCGCCGCAGGTTTCGGGTTCGAGTCCCGGCAATGCTATAGATGTTTGTAGTGATTCGGAATCCACTTTAAACCGCAGGTCCCTGTCCAATATGATCTTAGAGAGTTGCGGGGCATTGTTACTCCGCGTCCGTAGCTTATCTTCAAGCCACACGTGCCCCCTGGATAGTGCTAAGTGAGTAACGTCAGTGCAGCCCTTGCTTATGGCATAGAAGATCACGGTTATAGTATTTGCCAGCAGCATTAGAAAAAAAAATGTCGAATTATTTCAGTTCAGAGAGTCCGGAAGTTAAAAACAATAACGAAGTTGGATGAATTACTGCTTCAACTTTTAAATCGAGTCTGGACAAAAGAACAGCTGAATTGCAAAGAAAAACTGTGAATGTTGTATCAGTAAGGTAAAGTACTCACTGTATTGTAATTCATTTTGTAAAGTGTATTGTAATTCATTGAATACATTGTAACTACAATTTTCCCTAATCATAATTTTGCTAGCTAAATAAAATAAATGCCACAAATAAATTTAGCTTTTGAAAAACAGTTGCATCCTTCTTAATAGGTGGTCTGTCCTTCAATTTCGTTTTACAAAGCAATGAGATTTTAAATAACAGAGTCTGACAAAGAGTTTTCCAGAAGTCTACACTATTATTTTGAATAGCATATGGTGCAACTAAATATGACAAGTTTCTAGATTGCAATGAATTACAATGTTTCACCATAACTGTTTTTTCAATTTATTCTGTATTTTCAACAGTTTAAATTTATTTGATTAACTTTTTTACTTACTTAATTCAATTAGTTTACTGAACTTTTATCGAAATACTTAAATAAAGAATATATATATATATGGTACGCATTTATTAACTTTTTTTGTCGTTAAAATTATTGAATAAGATTAAAAAGGTCTCTTTCTTAGAAAAAATTTAATTATAAAATAAACTATTACTAAATCAATATTAATAATAAAAGAAATTTTGGAAATAATTTTTTTACTAGCAGTTTAATTAAATCTATGAAAACAATACTATACTACGATAATATAATTAAATCAAACTAATAATTTAAACAAATAATTCAGATACATGGAAGAATAGATAAAAAAATTATTATATTAACTAGAATAAAATAGGAATGATAACTATTTCACATGGAATTTTTTCCCCTTCTCTTTGCCATAATTTGTTTCGAAAATACTTGTATATATAGAATCTTTACTGAATGTATGTTTATCTTTACGGACAGTGTCTGGTAATAGACACTTCGAAGCCTTAATTAAATTATTGCAATCGATATTATCTGAAGCTTTACCCAATTTATTCTATTATATATCACCTAATACTCGAAACTATTCTACATGTTATTGGTATTTTTTTACTGTTTCGATGAAAAAAGATGTATTACCTAAAAATATTTTGTGGTGTTTTCTTTTATTTCATTTTAATTCACTGAAAGAGATAAGAGTTTGATTTAAAATAATGTTTTGTTGATTTAAAGCAATTCTTCCTTTTCTAAAATGTAATGGCACAGGACAAGAAAAAGATTAAAAATGAAAGACATTGAGTCAAGGACTTACTATCATAGAAAAAGTCCTATATTACTGATGTTGTTGTGACTAATCCTCAGTGTCCGGCAGCAATGGAAGGACACCGCATGAGTAGTCTACTCATGGATGGAGGAAAAGAGGGTAACTTCTGTTATGATGGAACACCCGTAGATAGAAGTCTGACTTAGCTCCGTGTCTCTGAAGGAGGGGACAGGGCCTTCTGAGAGGACTTTTAGTGGGAATCAAACGCGCATTTGTGTATCGTATGAGAGAGAAAACCTGGAAAAATCACACCAGGTAGTCTGACTCACAGGGGCCTGATGGCCGAGTGGCTATAGTTCTGGCTCTCGGTATCACAGGTTTCGGGTTCGAATCCCGGCGGAGCCATGGATGTTGTTTGTAGTGGTTCGGAATCCACTTTAAGTCATAGGTCCCGGTCTCAACTGTAAGACCGCCACAGAGACAGTCAAACACAAAAACAGTCGTAATTGATTTCCACGTACATGTACTTTATTATATGATATAAAGAGAGAGAGAGTACATGAGATATGTTTTGTTGAGGATAATATGGTTGAAGATGAAATGGTTTTTTGGGGGCCTGATGGTTGAGTGGCTAGCACTCTGGCGCTCCCTAACGCAGGTTTCGAATTCGAATCCCGGCGGTGCCATGGATGTTGTTTGTAGGGGTTCGGAACCCACTTTAAGCCATAGGTCGCGGTCTCATGTGACTGTAAGAGCGGCACAGAGCCCGATCAGACTTCTTCTTACCTACATCATTCCCAAACTGTACAGGGGCAAACTCTAGGCACAATGATGTGACGTGGTGTGTGTAGTAGTAGTAATCTGACTCACGAGGCAAGATGCTGAACACCACAAACGCCATCGATTCACCTCGTTTTTGAAACAGTGTCTACAACATTGTAGCCTACGATTGAACTTCAACTCTCATGCTCACCAGCGGGGCACGTTTCCACTGAGCCTCGAGCAGATGTTATATTACTGTTGAAATGACTAGCACGGACTGAAAATAAAAGCATTATTCGGAAATTAATATTTTAAAAACAATATTTATTTGCAACAAAAATACATAAAGTGACTAGTAATCATTATATACTGTTAAATGATTTAATTTTTGAACAAAATAAATTTTAGCTTTTAGCATCGAATGGCATGACCTAAGATTGAATCTAAGGTATTTTAGAATGCCAATCTTAACTTTTAATTGCCTAATGATAAACCTCTGAAATATTTCACAAGTTGTAAAGTGATAAAACAAAGTTAATTGTAGCAATTTGAAGCACTGAATAAATTTGAAATCCTAAAACTCCAGGTTTCAATGTCAGTATTAAATAATAGGATATATAAGCTGCACTTATTTATCTTACATATGTTTTAGAGGCATATTGTGTTATTTAAAAATTAAATTCGTTATATTGAAATCATGTGTTGTTGTGTTTGAATCTAATATTCAGTGTTCTGCAGAGCGGGATGACAGCCCATGAATAGTCTACTCATGGATGGGGAGAAAGGGGTAGTTCTGCTGTGATGGGGCGTGCGTAGATGAAGTCAGATATGGCTTCGTGTCGCTGAAGATTGAGAGTGGAGGCCTTCCGGGAGGAGTTTTAGAGGGAACTAACCCGCATTTGCATATCGTATGGGAGAAAACCTGGAAAACTCACTAGGTAGTCCGACTAAAAAAGCATGATGACGAACCTCACAAACGCCATAGCTTCTCCTCGTTTTTGAAAGTGTCTACAACAAAGCAGCAGAATAAATCTTAGCCCTAATTCCCACCAGCGGCGTATTGTTCCACTGATCCATGAGTTGGGCGTTAACATCATCCCCACTAGAAAACTGGATGATCTAATTTTTCAACTTTGTAGAAATATTTACATGTTGTTTTCAAAATTTTGAGGCCATTTTACACTAGAATGTTTACACTGAGATCATTTACCATTAGAATGGTAATTATTTAGCAGATGAGAATGTACTATGTTTCCAAGAATGTACTATGAGGAGGCTTACTGCGCGTTTATGTTCTGCTATTGAAGCAACTCTCTCACGGAAAATATCTATGAGATCTCATCTCCTGAGACTCAATTGAAAGACTTTCCGACCAACAGATTTGTGATGGCCTGACCCGTATTATAAATAGTAAACTATTTTTAATTAATGTCCTTTGTATGCTTACATGAATAAACAAAAGTTCTTCACTACTACATACATTTCTATTACGCAGTCGATAATAAATTACCAAAACTAGGGTTTAAAAAATAGCAAATACATCCATTCTGTTAATAAGGTTTAAGCATTTACATTTCAAGTGTTTTCACTTGAAAACTTTACTTTTATACTAATTTAAACTATAAATCAATGCTTTTGAAAAATTAGTGTGTGTGACAACCATTTAATCACAGTATTCATTTTAAATTTCATATTTTATCAGGGTTTTTTTTAAAGTATTAAAAAATCTTCTATTCGTACGTTGAGATGTCCAAGATTTTAGAGTTTAGAGTTAGAGTTTCTTAGAGTTTCTCATTTGTGTCTGAATCAACTAAAACATTTAGCAAAGTCAAGCAACTTACGAGGATAATAGAAAATAACTGCGTTATTATGAACATGAAAAGAGACATAGATAACTTAGCTCTAATTAACTCATTTTTCCAACATTGGGAAAATCCCTTTAAAAAACGGCTCGTATGAAACAAAAATTAAGAATAAAAAATTCTAATATTTATTTTTCAAAGTGTTCTAACTAAATTGTTATAAATTTGATGTAGGGCATGTTTTACAATAACGTCATAAAAAAATTATAAATTACTATTATAACCATGCTTCTTGCTACACACTGGCAAGAGCACCTCCCTATGGTGTTCAGGAGAAATGGTCAATAGGCCTCGAGACTCTCACCCGAGAGGAAGTACAGCACAATCTTCTATTTCTGCTGAGAAACGTTTAGTTTACAGCCTCTCACCCCAAGAAGAAATATATTTAGTGCACCCCTGTGTATTATTTGGCTTACAAACTCTCATCCTTAGAGGAAGTTTATTTCGCGAACCCTGAGCAAAAATGTTCACGCCCTCTGTTGCGCTAAATATATTTCAGGTTTTCGACTTAGAAGCGGAGTCCTGCCACGAATCTATAATTTTCTCTCATTAAATGTGTTAAATAGTGTATATATTTGATGTTTGTGTGTGTGTAATTAAAGTTGTGAGTTCTCAAGCCAATGCCTCAATTAATCAACTGCAACCACAACCAGTTACATCTGGATGCACACTACACTGCGTATTAAATAAAAAATACACCAATTCAAAATCATGTAAATAATTAATAATAATTAATAATCATGTAAAAAAATTTAACAACGAATCAAGTAATAATTTTTATTAATGGATATTTGATAGCAGTATCAAAATATTTTAATATCTAAATGCATTAAAACCATTGAATTTATTTTACAGAAAACATAAGATAAAATTGCATTGAGAATCGAGGAAGAAAGATTTTATTAGTTAGTTAAAAAAGTGATTGAGGAATGAGGTGAAATATTTCTTTTATAAGGAATAAAATTGAAACCGAAATTCGATGTTGTGTGAATTCCCATTCAGTAAAATAAGAAATATAAAATACTAAAATAGGAATAATGTGTTATGTAACGAAGTATTTAGTTCATGAATACTAATGAAATGCTATTAAGTACAAATTAGTAAAACAAAATTGATTCAATATATTATATTTGTTTTTATATCAATATAAAAAACAAAATTTAACAATTCTCCAGACTAGACGAAAAAAATTCTTTAGTTTACAGAGAAGTTTTGTTTGTATAAAACCAATTATATGTAAGAAAATAATATTTATTTTTCAACGAAGTATTTGTGAATGCTACGAGACGCATAAAATTAGATTTCAAGTTCTTGCTAAGATTTTTCATTCTATTCTTAATAAAAATTCACAAAAATTAGAGAAGCGTCAAAAGTAGGATGACAGTCAAAAGCATATTTTGATTGCTAGCAAATATATTCGGTTTTATGATTTTTTAAGAACATGCATACATAATATTGTCTTTAGACTATTCTCATAAAAAGTGTCCGAGAGAAACTTTAATCTAAAAAATTTAAAATTGCGAAACATAATTGTTTTACAAAAAATTAGATTATGCAAATTAAGTGAGAAACAAAGTAAAATTATATAATCTGATAGTTTTTTTAAAGTTTCTTCTCATCGTAAATAATAAGTTTAATGTAAAAATGCATGCAAACTAAGCTAATGAATCTTTACAAATGCAATAGAACGGAAAAAGTAATTATGAAATATTTTAATTTGGTTGATGTTTCTTTCTGTTCTGCTTGTAAAAAAATAATAAGAAAACTCTTACATATTTATATCTGAATAGTTAATTTTGTCATTATAAGAATAAAAATTTGAAAAATTACAATTTTTCATCCCTATGCAGTTTAATATGAAAGAAAATTATTTATTTAACTATATTAAAATATTTACAATTTGAATGTTTAAAATTAAGATCATAATTTATTTTATACCTTTTGAATGCAAGATTTTCCTTTTACAAGCAATTATAATTCATTTAAATATTTTATCTACCTGTGATATGTGAGTATCAATAATTAAAAAAATCAAAATAAAATTATTTTCTTATGTATATATGTATATGCATATACATTAAATGCATTATAATTTTGGAGAAACTATCAAATAATAGTAATCAAATGATACAGCATACGGAGAATTAAAAATATACTTACAATCTGAGTATATTCTGGGCATTTTAAAATGCTGATGTAGACTTTAATATATTTTAATAATCAAATCATATCGTTAATCATATTAAATTAATTTTAAGTTTTATGTAATAATTTCATCGATGAATTATAGAATGTCTTCACTTTATATTTGTATATTTTAATTTTTCATTTGTATTCCACATAGACATATAATTCAGAGAATGATAAAGCAAATTTTCTTATTGTAGGAAGATTTATTATTTTATTTTTAAATATACTTCTTAAAGAGACGACTTGTTAAAAGGACGAGAATAAAATATAAAAATTTCTAAGGACAAACTTACTGGCATTATTCTTTCTTCCATTACTTATCAAAACGAAATTTTTGATGAATAAAACAAATGCAAAGGCTATTTATCAGCAGTTTTTTAACATAGCATAATTTTCAGTTTCCTGAAATTTTGAAATATTTTAAGCCAGAAATATTATACTAGTACAACCAGCCCTTCAAACCAGATATATCTAACTCTTTAGTTTCCATGGCCAATTATTGCACGCAAAATGTATAATCTCAGATGTACATCATGGCAAATAATCAAAATTGTTTTTTTAACATAATAATCTTCCATTTTATTTGAAGATTTTTTTAATCACTAAGGTTTTTAATAACTGAAAAAAGAAATAGCGTACAAAATAAAAATAGAATTTAGTATCTGTATGAATAATTTATTAACTTAATTAATTTTATTGCTTTTTAATACTTGCAAATAATAAAAGTTTCGAAAAAAATATTATTGCACGTTTAACCTTATCATAAACACATTAAAACCATACTTATAACAATGTTGGGTCACATGAGACCCGAGATAGAACGCCCTTGTTTAAATAAATGAGATCTCCATCATACAAACTATACTTTGTGACAAAATAAAAATTAAAATAAAATTTAGTATTTTTATAAAATAGCAACTTCATTAATTTTTTAATAATTTCAGGTAATAAAAGTCCCAAATAGCAAATATTATTAGTACATAAAAGTCATAATGCATCAAAGAAATTTACGATTTTCTATTGATCCCTATCAATAACAACGCTAAGCCATATGTGGTTAGGCAGTCCTTTCTTGAAGGAATGATATATGTCCCACATAAACTATACTTTGATGTACATCAATACCAATCTTATAAATTCGATAATTGAGTTTCAATATTATTTTAGCAGAGAACAACATCTCTACCGTAATCCAACTAGCGTTCCATTATTAAAAATAGAATTTAGTATTTGTATGAATAATTAATTAATTAATTTAATTATTTTTATTACTTTTTAATATTTGCAAATAACAAAAAGTTTCATAAAATTATTAAAAAATCATACTTATAACAATCTTGGTTCACATGAGACCGGAGATAGTATAGCCCTGTTTAATTAAATGAGATCTATGAATGTCATACAAACTATACTTTGTGACATATAAATAAAAAATAAAATTTAGTATTTGCATAAATAAAATAAAAACTTCATTAATTTTTTAATATTTTCAGGTAATTAAAAGTTCCAAATAGCAAATATTACTTGTACATAAAAGTCATAATGTATCATAGATATTTACGATTTCTTGTTAATCCATATATATATAACAATACTTAGCCACATGTGGTTGGGCAGTCCTTCCTTGAAGCAATGAGATCTGTCTCACATCAACTATGCTTTGTAGTACATCAATAAATACCAATCTTATAAATTCGATAACTGAGTTTCAATATTACTTTAGCAGAGGACAACATCTCTACCGTAATCCAATCAGCTACCCATTATTAAAAATAGAATTTAATATTTGTATGAGTAATTAATTTATTAATTTAGTTAATTTTATTATTTTTTAATGTTTTCAAATAATAAATGTTTCATAAAAATATTATTGGTACATTAAACCATACTTATAAAAATATAGTTTCACATGAGACCCGAGATAGAACAGTCTGCTTAGATAAATGAGATATACGCCCTACAAGCTGTACTTTGTGACAAAATAAAATTTAGCATTTATATAAAATAAACACATCATTAATTTATAATATTTTCGGGTAATAAAAGTTCCAAATAGCAAATATTATTAGTACATAAAATTCATAGTGCATCAAAGAAATTTACGATTTCTTTTTTTATCCATATATATAACAACGCTGAGCCACATGTGGATGGACAACCCTTCCTCCAAGCAATGAGATCTGTCCCACATAAACTATACTTTGTAGTACATCAATAAATGCCAATCTTATAAATTCGATAACTGAGTTTCAATATTACTTTAGCAGAGAACAACATCTCTACCGTAATACAATTAACTTCCCATTATTAAAAATAGAGTTTAGTGTTTGTACGAGTAATTAATTAATTAACCTAATTAATTTTATTACTTTTTAATATTTGCAAATAATAAGTTTCATAAAAAATATTATTAGTACATTGAACCATACTTATAACAATATTGGGCCACATGAGACCCGAGATAGAGCAGTTCTGCTTAGATAAATGAGATCTACGCCATACAATATACTGTGTCAAAAATAAAAATAAAATTTAGCATTTATATAAAATAAAAACTTCATTAATTTTTAATATTTTCAGATAATAAAACTTCCAAATAGCAAATATTATTAATACATTAAAAGCCATAATGCATCATAGAAATTTACGATTTCTTGTTGATCCATATATATATATATAAAATACTGAACTACATGTGGTTGGGCAATCTTTCCTTGAAGCAATGAGATCTGTCCTACACCAACTGTACTTTGTGGTGCATCAATACCAATCTTATAAATTCGATGACTGGGTTTCAATGTCACTTTGGGCGAGATTTCAGAGAACAATATCGCTACCGCAATCCAATTAGCTTCCCATTAGGTCTGCCTGCATTACACAGGGTTTGAATAATTCACAAACCAGCGGAAAGAGCTTTCCGCCGTAATTTAATACTGGATGGAGCGAAAGATGGTCGCACGCACTACACAGACCCGAAAAGTTTCAGTTCAGTCAGAGTCTAGCGAACTTCTAAATCTAAAAGTTTCCCTCGTGGGTCATGTACTGGTTTATTCTTTTTTCGGTGACTTAACGAACTTTATTTTAATCATTTTATTTGGAATGCCACAAGGAACAGATTTAAATTAATTTTAAATTCTAATGGCTTCAACATCTTGTTCAATTTAAGATTAGCCTCGAATGACTAGAAACACATTATACGAAATTATTTGGCTCAACTGAATTAGTAATTTTGGATAGTTGTACTTTTAGATCTATTCTTATTGAATTACAGTATGTTTTATTAAAATCACTTGCTATAATAAATTGTTGAAATTATTTCTTCAAATTATTAAATTATGAATTTCAAAATAGGATGATAGGATTAAAAAAATATAAATATGTAAAACATTAGTCTCGTGGTTCATGAACTGGTCTATTCTTTTTCGTGACTTTACGAACTTTATTTTAATCATTTTATTTGGAATGCCACAAGTAATAGATTTAAATTAATTTTAAATTCTAATGGCTTCAACATCTTGTTCAATTTAAGATTTGCTTCGAATGACTAGAAAGGGATTATACGAAACTATTTGGCTCAAATGAATTAGTAAATGTTGGATAATTATACTTTTAGATCTTTTCTTATTAAATTACAGTATATTTTATTAAAATCATTTGCTATAATAAGTTTTCAAAATTATTTCTTCAAATTATATTATATTATGAATTTCAAATTAGGATGTTGGTTTAAAAAAGATAAATATAAAATGTAAAAAAGTTCATGAACTGGTCTATTCTTTTTAGTGACTTAACGAACTTCATTTTAATCATTTTATTTGGAATGCCACAAGGAATAGATTTAAATTAATTTCAAATTCTAATGGCTTCAACATCTTGTTCACTTTAAGATTAGTCTCGAAAGACTAAAAGGACATTATACGAAACTATTTGGTTCAAATAAATCAATAAGTATCGGATAGTTGTACTTTTAGATCTTTTCTTATTAAATTACAGTATATTTTAGTAAAATCAATTTACTATAATAAATTTTTGAAATTATTTCTTCAAATGACAAAAACATGTATTTCCAAATGGTGTACTAGATTAAAAAATATAAATATAAAAAATTAGTTTATAATTATTTTCAATAAACAATAGGTTTCTTCAATATTTCTCTTGATGTTCTTAAATAAATATTTAATTGTATCAAAATGCTGGTAATCTGGAATGCTGGTAATATCGAATTTATTGAAAGTAATCACTGTAATACATTTTGTATTACTTAATTCCCATTAATAATATTAATTCAGGAGTAAGACACTTAATAAAAAAAAACACTTTATTATTTATTTAAAATAAAAAATAACTTTTTTCAACATATTTCTCCGATGTTCTCAAATAATTATTTAATTGAAACAAATTTAATACTCCATATTTTGAAGAGGTGTCACTAAAATATTAAATACAATATTTCAAAAGTCAATGCTTTTGGAAAAGCTATTCTTTAATTTAATTTTATGCATTAATTTTTATAATTAATTTCTTAATTAGTTTTAATACTTCGCTTTACTTAATCCTAAGTTTATTATTATTATTATTATTCTCCAATGAAAATTGCTAACGTTAATTGTGCTTTTAAAATTAAAATACATGTAACGTTTTAATCAATTAGAAGGATTAAAACGGAGAGGATTAAAAGTATTTACATAAAATATCAATTTGTCCACAATCTTAATTATAACACTTTAACTAGATGTTTTTTAAAAGGTAACCAACCACTACAAAACCAAATTGTTAAATAATGTTTTTTATATATTTTTGTATGCTATTATTAAATTGTAATTAAAATTGAAAAACACAAAAATTAAAATATATACACGTATATTTTAGACTTGTAATGACAATAAATAAGGAATTTTTAACTTTACGGAAACACTTTTACCTAAAAGAATATATAAAATATATCACATTTACATGTATAAATATTCACATATATCTATTATGTATGCATTGAGCCAAAAAAATTATAATGTAAAATTTAAATGAGTTACAGGCAATCGAGAGTAATTTAGAGCAAAAAAAATTAAGAAAAAAAAAATAATTTTCTTCGAAATTTCAAATAACTCATGATTATATTTGTAACCTTTCAGTTCAAGGCATACATAATAACATTAAAAAATACAGTTCAAATTGCATGAAATATTGTTAAAGTAAGGACTATTACAGCATAGCGGTGTAACAAAAATAATTATTTCAGAAATTCAATTTAAGTTTTTAATATAGAGATTCAGTATCCTAATAGCTACCTATTAAATAGCTGTAATTACTGCTTCTAACAAATCTATAAACAAACACAGAACTGTTTTCTACAAATAATGATCTGATCTTTAAAATAAAATGATAAAAATAATAAAATAAAATAAAAATAAAAAAACGTAAAATATTTAAATAACTAGGCTGATATACAGATAACCCACAAAATTTAGAATTAAATGTAAGAACAAAACGCATAACAGCAATCTTAAAAAAAAAAAAAAGTAGCAATAAATCATAGGCAGAAAATAAATTATGTTCATCAGTTATCGTTGAAAACTAAAAATAATAAAAAATAAAAATAAAAAATAAAAAAATAAAAAAAATAGCATTTCTAAAAACATTTTTTTTTTTTTAAAAAAATGAAAAAAAAAATATTTAATAAAAAAAAAAAAAAAATTAAAAATTATAGAGTTCCGAACCCACTATAGAATTATAAGCGCGATTTCATAAATAAGCATTTGAAAGAAATTTAAATATTTCAAAAAAGCAGCATTTCTCAAAAACAGATTTTTTTAAAAAAAGCACGTGAAAGAAATTTAATAAAAATGCACATGAAAAAAATTTAAAGCAATAAGAATAGTCCTCGAAAGAAATTTAAAAAATTAACCAATAAGAAATTGAAAGTAGTTATAGAACTATATAGTATAGTAACTATAGAATTATAAGCGATTTCATAAATAAGCATTTGAAAGAAATTTAAATATTTCAATAAGAACAGCTAGTGAAAAAAATATTTTAAAAAATAGCCAATAAGAAACGTTCAAAGTGGTATATAGAACTACAAACTAGAAGTAACTGTAGAATTCCAAGCGATTTTAAAAAAAGCACATGAAAGAAATTTAAATAATTCAATAAGAAAAGCTGGTAAAAAAAAAAACATAAAAAATTAACCAATAATAAACGTTGAAAGTGGTATATAGAACTATAAACTAGTAGTAATTATAAAATTCCAAGCGATTTTATAAATAAGCATATCAAAGAAATTTAAATATTTAATAAGAATAGCTAGTGAAAAATAATTTTCAAAAAATTAACCACTAAGAAACGTTGAAAGTGCTTAAGGACATCGCTGACCCACTGTCCCCAAAACAATTCCATGAATAAAAATTTCGATATTTCGTGATTTGAAACTGGTCCGTTACCTTGTACGTATTTCATTCATTATGAAACAATATTGAAACCATATATCATTAATAATTGAAAGAATTACTTTTAATGAAATGTATTTAAATCGAACATATGCATGGTATAAAAATAAATTATAATCATCACTAATCAGTCTATGAGTTTTCAAAAACAAAATAATTTTTCCACTCATACTCCATGCATCAACACACTATCTAAAGTAACAGATTCATTTCAGCTCTAACCAAACATGAGAACCACGCATCAAACTTCATTAAAGATCATAAAAATCAAATTCGGTTCTTACCGTTCTGAGTGGATTCATTTCTTCGAAATCTTTCCAAGCAGTCTTCCGGTGATGCGTGAATGAATGGATCATCAGGTCCGAGTTGAATCACATTGAGTCCGTCCTCCAACATGCTTGCAGATGAATCAAAAATCTCTTTGCCCAAGTTTTTAAAGTTTCTCGAAAGCAGATTTCGTAGAACTTTCCCGCAGGCCTTGAATCAATCTGATCTTCACTCAAGAGTTTTGAATGATTCCTTTTCCGCAGAAGTTTCTTTCTTGCCGATCTCGAATAAAAGTTACGTTCGATTGTTAAATTGTTTTAGAATCCGTGTACTTTTGGCCTTTTCGCATTCGAATATATTAAGTGAAGTCTTTTAATTTGTCTTCAAAAAATGTCTAAATCTTCTATTGTAGATATCAGATTTCTGTGTATTTAATAAAAACCAAAACTTCCTATCGGTTTTTGTTCAGAAAATTATCCCAAAAAGACAATTTGTAGACGACATAAATTAATTTTTCTTTTTAATTTCTTTTCCAACTTTTCCCAAGCGATTTATTTTAAAGTTTTTTCTAAATTTATTCTATCAAATCAGAATAATCTATTCAGAATTAATTTATTCTAACAAATCAAATAAGAATTACCAAACTAATTCTTCAGAAAATATGGACCATCTTTTATAGCTTCCATTAACAAATCTTATTCTTAATTCTTCCTTTTGTTTACTAAAAAACAAAGTATTCAAAATTAATGAGTGCTTTTTCCAGACTTTTTTAATATAGCATCTACTTATTAACCAACATCTATTATTTTGAATTGAAAAAATTAATTATAAGTACTCTTATAAACTTTTACAAATTTTGGTAACAAGTTAAATTTATCAAAAAAGTTCTCAACTTCCTATTTACTAAATGAAACACCAATAAATTAAAAATAAATTAATTACCATAACTTCTTAATTCAATAAAGAAATATATTTCTCTTCTATTCCAAAATTTATCGATACTTTTTTGAACACTTATTAGCAAAGAAATCAATCCTCAATCTTAAAAGATCAGAAAATAAATACTGCAAAAACAGAAACTATCTCTTCAGAAACAATGGACTCGTAAATATCTCACATCGACAAAAGTTCTGCTAACTTTTTTCCCAGATTGAGAACTCACAGTCTCCACTCAGCACTCGCCATCATCTGTTGCTCCGATGCCGAAGGATGATGCGACTGCTGCCCTTCTCCTCGCGAATGATCCCTCGCAGCTCGTTGGCGCGCTTTTTCACAAAAAGACCGCGAATCATGTGGGAGGACCTCCACCGCGCATGCGTCATTGTTTCATACTCTTCTTCGGGTTCTTTCATTAATGAAAACTTGAGTGGAGAAATGGGGTTTTTTTGTGGAAAATAATTAATATGGAATGTAGAGGCGTGAGTAGGTTGTGTTAAAACGTTTTTGGAGCTTTTTACCTTCGAGTTAAGTGATTAGCGATAGGAAAAATAATATAAAATGATAGCTAATAAAAAAGAATTAAAAATATTTTTTACATGATAATGAAAATGATGTTCTTAATTTTTTTTTTATGAATATTTTTTCCAGTTCTAAGAAAAAGATTTCATTTTGTGTATGAAATAGTTTTTTAATGAAAGTTTATGTAATCATAACTTTTATTATTAAGAAATCAATAAAGAAGGTTAATGTAATAATTATGTAATTTAATTAATGTTTATTTCAAGATAATGTAATAGTTATGTAATCAGCATAAGTATGTCATTTTTCGTTCATACAAATTTTTTATCATGTGTTGTTTCTTATCCCACTTAGTCGACAGCAACATATAGACCTAATCCAAGAGCCCGTATGTTCTCATGGAAAATTGAGGAAGACAGCTTCTATTGTGTTGGAGCACTCATCGGTAGTAATCTGACTTGGCTCCATGTTGATAAAGAAGGGCAATTCCTAGGACTTTTAGGGGTAACTACCTAGAAATTTGCGAATTGCATGTTAGAAAACTCGGAAAACTTCCACCAGGTAATTCGACTCACGAAGCAAGGTGCTGAACATCCCAAGCACAATCAAGACTTGTCGTTTTTGAAACAGTGTCTAAAACAAAACCGCCAGCGGATAGAACCTCAGCTCTAATAATGTGGAGAATATTGCCACTCTCACCAGTGGACAACATTGCCACTCTCACCAGTGGAGCACATTGCCACTGAGCAACGAATAAGGCATTTTTATCATGTAAACAGCACAATATTCTGTCTAATATTTTTGTCATCAATATTGAACCCTAAATAATAAAAATCAATCGTCAGTTTCTAAAAAACGGCGCTTATTTATATTCTAGTATCCTACACATTTGTAACACTTGTCTCCTTTTTAAGGTTTCTTTATGGCTTCTAGGAACAGAAATATAAAGCATGAAAATTCTTTGTTGTAATACCTATTTTTGTTCACATAAAACATAAAATTTCATGATTAATACACAAATTCGTTCACAAGACTAAGATCCATTTTAAATTTTATTATACCTTACATTAAAATAAAATTGCTTAGTTTATTTATTAGTACATCGTATAAAATAAATTGATGTATATATATATATATATATATATATAATGAGGGATTTTTACCACAATTACTGGTGTGTATATATATATATATATATATTATATATATATATATATATATATATATATATATATACACACCAGTAATTGTGGTAAAAATCCCTAATTTGTAATAAAAGACGACAATAACTACGCCTTCTCATTCAATTTATGTGTAGCACGTGCTCACAATATTTGTACAAATATTGTTTTAAGAACTGCCAACACCAAATTAATGAATAGCACGTTTGCATAAATACTAAGTATGTTTTTCGAATTGAGTTTTTCTGACTAATCTTTAATGTGCTATATATATTGATTAATATTTTCTGTTATGTTTAAGTGTAAAATTTAAAAAAAAATATTTGTTTTTCAAAATGGGAAAGGTTTCAGATCTGTCACCAAAGAAAATCGGAGAAATATCTCGTTTGATTAAGGGTAATAGCTAGTATTGTAAGAAGTTCGATAAAAAACATTAAAAAGAAAATGGAACATGGATACAGTTTACAAAGCATGCGTGAAAGAAATTGCGGAAGAAAACGCATAACAATCCCACGAACAGACAGAAAAATTAGTGATACATGACATTTTTGATAGAAAATCGAAAAATATCTAAGCGCATGTTAACTAAACATATCAAAGACAGAAGTATTCAAACTTCACAGCGTACCATGCAGCAACGACATGCAGAATTTGGTTTGATGGCAAGAAAAACGTATCGCAAGCCGAAACTCACCGAACAGTTGGAATGGGCACGAAAGTACAATAAAAGATTGGAAAAAAAATGAATATGAATTGTCATAATTATAATTCTCTATAAGTGTCATGAAAATTTATGTACGTAAGTCATAAAAATATTTTTTTTCTTTTCCTCAGATTTGCTTTGCAGACGTGTCAGTTTTACAAATCATGACTGAGAAGACAAAGTTTGTACGAAGATTTCCTGGAGAAGAATATCATGCTGATTGTATTATTCCGACGGTTAAACATGCCACATTTATCATGGTGTGGTCTGTGTTAAATTTTAAAGGTTTTGGTCTTCTGTAAATTGTGCAAGGTACTATGAAACAAGACCAGTACAAAAAAATCTTGCCTCAGTTCTCTGAATGGTATGGTGATGAAGAATGCAACTTTTATGCACGACGGAACTCCTTGCCAAAAAACAAAAACAGTCAGCAAGTTTTTAGCTAATAAAAACTTAATAAAATTAGCAACTTTGCACTGCAACGTTGTGTAATAAATATTATTACACAACACTGCAGTGCAAATCTCGGACGGACATGAATCCAATAAAAAATGTATGGGAACACATGAAATGTGAGATCAGTAAAGTGGCCATAACAACAAAACAGGAGCTCATAGAGAAACTGATTGACGTCTGACATCGTAATGTACACCTCCAGAAAGTAGTAAAAAGTTACGCAGATAGTATGACACAGAGAATAGCAGCTCTTATTAAAGTAAAAGGACGTCACAAAAATATCGATTTTTTTGTAAATACTGGCAAATTATTTTCGCCATATTTATTTTTCAACATAATAAAACGCCTTTAAATCAGGTAGATCCTATTAGGACCGGGATTCTGTTTAAAGTAATTGAATAACTGAATACCGCTTAAACAACTATATTAAGTTTTTAGCAACTATAAATGTAATTATTAGGCCATCAAAATCATATATTTATTTTTCAATATAATAAAATTCTTTAAATCAAGTAGATGTGTACGACATGATACTGTAACTAATAATTAAATAATTGAATACCACTTATATAGCCATATTAAAAATTTTAGCATTATAAATGTTCTTTTCAGCAATATATATATATATTGTACAACATCATAAAGAAATATAATTTTCATTAAATATTATTTATGTTTGACCTTTAATTGCGCATATTTAATCAAAAAATATTAAATTATTGATGAATTTTTTTTTTTTTTGTGTGTGAAAGAAATGGGTTTTTTCCTTCTTGTATAATACTAATACTATTCATATTATAGAGCAATTATTGCAGAAAGATAGTCAGAAATAATCAGCAATTACTGAGGATGTTAGAAACATGATTGTACAAAGCCTGTTGATTTCCTTTTATCTGAAATTTTCATTGTATATGACAAAAACTTTTTCAGTAATGAAGAAATAAACTTTTTTTATAATTTAGAAACGTGGTGATTTTCATTTTCATAATTGAGGTTAATATTTTTATATATTTTCTCGTTTATTATTAATAGATATTTCACAAGTTTAACACTACACATTATCTAATGTACCGGATATACTAAAATGTAAGGTTTTTTTTTTTTAGTTAGTCTAAAATGGCTAGACATATTCTCTTTCATTCTCTTAAAAAATCTGGTTTATATTTGTTAAAGAAATTTTTTAAAAATCAACTTTGTGTTTACGTGTAACCATGTTTTGGGGGTGACGGGGGAAGATTTTAAACAATTTCATTTTGAAATTATTTTATCTGAGTCTTTTTTGTATGTCTGTCCTATTAAAAAAAGAAAAGTTTTTCTTAGACATACAGTAATTATATTTTTATTATTACATTTTACTATTATATTTTTATAAAGCTTATTACATTTTTAATAAATTTTCGCTTTAGAAACAATAACTTTATTTATAGAACTCTTCATACAATATTCAATATTTACTTTAATTAACCATTACTGATAAAGGCCTTTTTTAAAAACAGTTTATTATTAAGTAAATTAATAACTGTAAAAGCTTAAACATATAAATAATAAGACTATTATAAAAAAAGTAAAGGTTTAATAATGTGTATCTTTTACATAATAAATAATAAAGTTAATAAATAAGTTTCTTTCATTGCCTTATTGAAAGCATTTATTAATAAATTATTCAAAAAAGGAAAAAAGGCAATCTGTTTGATATAATGCGAAGATTATATTAAATATTTGAAAGCTTCTCTAACAAAGATGGTATCATACGATATCTTAAACAATTTTTTTAATGTAGTACTACTATAATGAGTAATTTTTGAGAGTACTTAGTTGATACAGTTTATAAAATTATAAATAATTCATAAGAATTTATATTAGCGGTTAAAGTATATTCACCACATCTTTCAATCCTATTACAAATAAACAGCATTGAAAGGATTTGATGCTCGAGGCAATGTGTTGTTATTTTGAATTTTAAACGTATCAAACGAAACCCAAAATAAATTAAAAATAGCAACTATTCATTCATTAAATGTATCGTATAACAAGTTACCCCGGGCAGAATTTTTTAATACTTTCGATAAATGCCATGGCATTATCATTTAAATGCATAAGCAACTTTAGAAGCTAAAAGGGATTTTTCATTTACATCGATAGTTTTGATTAAAAAATATAAGTAACTTTAAAATTAAGCATTGCAATATTATTGCGTTGCCATATGTACTGTATGTTTCTGCATATAAGTAGAAAATGTGTTTTTTCTTCAACAATTTAAAATTTTAATTTTTTTTTTCCTTCGAAAAATTCAAAACTGAGCTGAAATGAAAAAAATTTTTATGAAGCCCTTTTTTAGTGTTATACAGCAATATTTTTTTGACATATTTTTCGTATCTATCTTATCTTAATTTGATTTGATTTCGTAGTTTATATTAATGATATTTTAAGATTTATAAGTAAAAAAAATTGTTAACATAAGAATAAAATTCAGAAAGTCACTGTTCAACATGTTTTAAACTAACTCTGCATTTCGGAAAAGCAGGATAGATATCAGCAGATTTTACCATATATTAGATCTAAAAAGCGTATTTTTAGTTTTTAAACTATTAATTTATTTTAGTGCAAATCAATTTTTCTTATCTTAATTTGATTTGATTTTAGTTTTAAATAAAAGGTACATCTGAAAGTCTTTATGTTGCAGCTTTAATAAAAATTACGCAAAAAACTGAAATCTGACTTTATGTTGCAGCTTTAACAAATTTCAGCTTATTATGTGTGAACATTCGAGAACGGATGAAAAAACTCAGGAATATGCCAATGTTTAATAATGCACGAAATTATGAAGCAATTGACTGGAAACACTACAAGAATGGTCAAATTCAATAGCCACATGAATATAGCAGTATTGAATAGATCTAGAACTTCATGAAAAATGAATTGTTCAAGAATCTCTAAAAGAATATACAAAAATAAGATAAATGTTGTCGAGATAAAGAATGAAGAATTCCAAATTTTACAAGAAACATTATAACATTCAATAGTCTAAAGAATATATCAAAGTTTGACAATTCTAGGCATAAATGGAGAATAGAGTATTCCAAATTTTACAAGAAACGTTATCATATTAAATAGTCAAAAGAATATACTAAAGTTTGAACATTTTAGTCGTAAATGAAGAATGAAGTATTCCTAGTTCTACAAGAAATATTGTCGTATTCAATAGCCTTAGGAATATATCAAAGTGTGAAAATTCTATGCAAATAATAAAGAACGAAATATTCCAAATTTTACAAGAATCACTATCACATTCAATAGCCAAGAGAATATATCAAAGTTTGAAGATTCTAGGGATAAATGAAGAATTCCAAATACAATAAGAAGCATTACACAGCTCAAAAGGCATGGGACAATACCAAAAGAGACAAAAGAGACACTCTATTATTTCTGGTGTACATTTTAGTACTTTGTTAGTAGGACGCACATTTCGCTAACATTAGATGTTTCGAGTTGCAGACGATGCAACAAATAAGGATAATGTTTTATTTCTCAAAATTCATGAAATTATTTAAAAAAGGAAATGGATTATTTGTTTTATTAAAAGATTTTTTTTTATAAAACAAATAATCCATTTCATTTTTTTAAAAATTTCATGAACTTGAGAAATATAAATTACAGAAACAAAAACATGCTTTATTTAGCGATATATGGCGATTATTAGCTTACGTCAGGCTAATGGAAAAGTGCGTACGTTATTTACAAGGTGAGAGGTTCAATATGTAAGCCAACCTTGTACTTTAGCTTTAAGAAAAGTACTTAAAATTTTCAGCTTATACATAAAAATACACAGTTTTTACTTAGAATAAAAGATAACAAATAAATACTTTGGGGACATAAAATTTTGTTGTCATTGAAAAATAATTTCCTCAAAACTTTCAAATTCCTTTACGAATTTATTTGCAAATGTCAATATTAAATAAACTGGAAACATCCACACCTAAATATGTTATTACGAATATCGCTTCATATAAATTTGCTTTTATTTTACTTGTTTCTTATAACGCCAAGAAAAATGAAACTTAAAAATAAATGATATAAATACGATAAAATATGTATATTTTGTATATAATATATTTCGTCATTGAAAACTAGTTTAAATTTCTAAATTTTGTAAAAATTGGTTCCTACACATTATTGTTTATACGCAAAATTGTTGTGAAAAAGATTCTATAAGACAATTCTATAGATTGCATAACTTAACAATTAAAGATTTATCATAAAATATTTTAGCTATGTTTCAGATTAACTAAAATATCAGAAATTCAGATACAAAAAGAGTTCGCCACAAGCTGAATTTCTTTAATATAATAGTAATAATAGCTAGTCAGACACTAGTACAACCAATTTAGCCATATAAAGACTATTTAAGTCATCGCAAAATGTAAGGGAATCTTCATATTAATGTGTCTTTTAAGTCAATTTAATGACTTCCAAAAAAATTAATAATAATAGCACATCTTTCCACAAGTAAATTTGATAAAGCTGACAATGACTTAAATCTACTAAATTTATTAACTTCCGACATTCAAAAATTTAAATAATTTCTGGCAGAAACTTAAATAAAAACTTAGTTATAAATAGGGCTACTTTTGAGTTCGAAAAAAAAAGAATTCATTTTTAGCTAAGAACTTAAATTAATTCTTTCTTTTCTTGTTTGACAATAATTATGTCAGATTTTAATTTTTTTTTTTTTTTTTACACATGTGATTCTTTATTACTTTTTATGAAATCTAAATCTAATCTGCAAATATTACAAAGCAGAAAAGAATGTTTTATTCATTAATTTCATTTTTTAACATTCTAAAATATTAAAGACGCTAAACATTCCTAAAGAAAAATTGTACAGGTTTATATTATTAAACGAAACTTTTTTGCTGTAAATACTCCTTTTACACATACATATTTTCTTTATAATATGTTGTTGTTACCTATGCCTTTATTGGAACTCAATCCATACAAATTTGGCCACTTCAGAAACAAAAAGAACATATAAGAAAATTAAAATTACAAAAGGAAAAGACCAGACATTCTTAACACAAGCTATCAAAAAGCTTTAAATACAGTTAAAAACAAGTTAAATGTTCTAAGGATAAAAATTTAATAAGCCAGAAGCATCATAATAAAAGTCCGTGTGATCAGGAACACGTTTTCTCTGACCCTCCAGTAAAGAATACACAAATCACCATTCTGTTGTAAGTTGGAGTCTAAGTCTCGAGCAAACAAGTAGATGGGCCTTATTCATTTTGTCTGTCTTACATAAAACACATATATAAGAGTTCACAAACCCTATTTTGAGTAGATGTTCACTCAGGTAACCGTGTCCAGTTCTTAATCTAGAATTGGCAACAGCTACTTTGCGAGTTTTTCAGTAAATTTTTTTCCACTAGACTCTCTCCCAGACTTTTCCTTTGGTGTTCGATAATAATTTACTAATAAACGATGGCTTAATTTTGTCTCGTATAATTCTCCTAAAAGAGTCAAAAAGGATAGGACACGATAGTGTAATATCTCTCTTGAACTTCTTCTCTTGAACTCTTCAGAAACTTCTGTTCAATTATTTACTAAAGGATCTGCCCATTATGGGGCAAGTAGCCATAGCCTCTAGCCGTTACTCATTTAACACCACCCAGGAGGCACGTGTGACTTAATGATGTCACGAACGAGTAACATTACCTCACAAAAATATATTATACATATGTATAATTTTTTTTTTTCATGTCTGTATTTTTTTTTCAATTCCTTCTATTAGCTCACACTCCCTATATATATATATATATAATCTTGTTCAAATTTTCAATCGTTCATAATCATCGTAAGGGTTAAGACAAAAAAAAAAAACATCTATTTGTATTATGATTTTAGTTAAAATGAAGTACAAAAATACATAAACACAAAAGGAACAAAAAAAAATTATAATAGTATTCTATAAAATGATCCCTTTTTCAATTCCTTCTATTAGCTCACACTCTCCCTATATATATCTTGATCAAATTTTCAATCGTTAATAAAATACTTTTTATTCATCCACTCACATTCAAATACATTTTTTTAACTTGTAGTGGATGACACTTGATGTCAATACAGTTTTTTCAAATATTAATTCAGTAATTAAATTTAATTAATTAATTGCATATATCTACCAATAGATGGAGCCAGATAAACTTATAAATAATTTTCATTCATTTTTTTTTTTTTAAATACTTTCTGCAATATAGTGAAAAAAAGCAGGAATTGACTTAAAAAACAATTTTTTTATATTACTTGTTCGTTTTAAAAAAAAGCCTTTGTCGTAAAACAGACAAAACATTTTTAATAATTAGAAAATTGGTTTTAATAAAAAAAATTTAAATTTTGAAGTGTAATTAGATTGTTTAATTGATTTAAAATATAAGTATTTAAGTATATTAAATATTTAAGAAAATTTTCAGAACCATAACTTCAATTGTTGCATGAATATGTTATCTATACTGGTTCTTGCCTAATTAAATGGATTAAAATTTCATTTTTATTGATCCATGATTACCAGTAATATTTTGTCTATTACCTTTAGCATAATTAAGTTATCCATATTATCTTTTGTACTATTTTACTCCAAACGTATAATATATATATATATATATATATATAAATATAAAACTTATTTTTAGTATTTTTAAAACTATTACATTAAAACAGTATAACTCTAAAATTTTTTTAAAATTCCATTTAAAATAAAGAAATGAAGATGCTTGCTACTTTAATTCAATTAGCAAGAAATTTCATTCTTTTGAGATTACATTAATATAAAGATGCATAAATATAATTTACTTCCTTATATTTCAAATAATTTGAAACTAGTTACAAATTTTAGAATATTTACGATTATATCTTGGAATCTCAAACCCTGTTTCTTCCAAATCTGTTCATTGAATCTCAACGCTTCGAAGCTATTTTAATTTCAATTTACGCTGTTGAGTTGAGTTGAGTAGACAGGGTCCTAACTCCCAAAACACCTTTTACCCCTTCAATCAGCATCAAAATACAGCCTTCTTTGATCTATTTTAAGGTTTTCCTTATTGTGTCTGAGAGTTTTGCTAAATTTTCTCCACCTTCGATTCTTTCAAATTCTGTTTAAAATTATTTTGAAGCCTCCTGCGTGTTCTGTAGCGAAGATATTCGAAATATAAGTATTTTTATGCTTCTATTTGAAGACTGTATACATCGCGAAACATCGACAGGTGATTTTTGTTGAAGAAATTCTTTCAACGGATGAGCACCGACCATATTGCTATTTCATCTATTTCCGTATCCAGTTTTCCAATAAGATATAAAGAGCAAATAGATTCTGGGAAAAATTCAAAATAGATATATTTTCGATAGAACAAAAATCTATGCTTTCAACCTGTAACAAATAGACATATTGCATTTCAACTATTACTTTTCAAAGATATAAAGATAAAAGAAGATTAAAAAAAAAAAAATTCAAAGCAAATTGAATATAACAAAAAAATTGAATTTGCTCGGTTTGGAATTTTTTCAGAATATCTGACAAATTTATTTGGTTATAAATCTAACACAATTTTATACAATTCATTAATTTATATAAAAATTAATTAATAAATTATATAAATTTTAATAATATAAATCGTTATAAACCTGTCATTAAATATTCTTAAATAGATAATTATGTTTATTTATAAGAAAAAGAGTTGTAAAGGTATGCATTATTTTAAAATTTGGATTATTAAAAATTGTTTCTTAAAATGTCTATTATTATTTATTGGCAATGTAATATAATTTAATGAATAAAAGTATAGCTAGTTTCATGTTTATAAAAGCTAAATTTGCCATTTTCTAAGTTTATGAAACATGATTGAACACGAGGGGTTTTTTTTTTATACTTACTGCACTCAGTATTAATTCAAGTAAATAATTTGTACCATGAAAATCAGAAATCTTTCTAGATGTTTATTGATTTATTAATATCAAATTTTATTATAAATGTGTATTCAGTTTTATTGTTATTATATACAAATGTTTAATTTCACTTTTTTCATTATTTTTATGATTATTTAAATTGGTATTTTAACGTATATATACCAATTAGTGCATTGAAGTTAGCAGAACTATCAACTAGCATTGAATCAACAAAACTTTGACGTGATGTTAGGGAAAGATTTTGAGAAGCTTCTAAGAACAATTAGAAAATTGACAACGGATTGGGTAACGTTGGAGAGAAATTTTCCAAAACTTCTAGGAACAATTAGAAATGCGAGGACTTTTTAAAATTCTTCATAACGTACAAATAAGTGGCAATTTATGTAAGTTGTTGTACTACACTAAGTTGTTGTTAGTACTTTCATGCATCTTACTCACAATTAGCTTTAATTATTTATGTAAGATTTTTACAATTAAGTGTATCTTTTGTTATTTATGTTTATTTGAATTTTTAATTAATTGTTTCATTAACTTTTTAATTAATTGTTTCGTTAAATTTTTAATTAATTGTTTCGTTAACTTTTTAATTAATAGTTTCATTAACTTTTTAATTAATAGTTTCATTAACTTTTGTTTTATTAACTTTTTAATTAATAGCTTCATTAACTTTTTAATTAAATGTTTTATTTACTTTTTAATTAAATGTTTTATTTACTTTTTAATTAAATGTTTTATTTACTTTTTAATAAATTGCTCATTATTTGTTATTTGTAAATAATTTTTTTTTCTTGAAAATGAGTTGGGGTGTTACTTTATTAAAGGTTCGTTCAGTATGAAATTATCAAATTAAATTGGCTATGTGTCATTCAAGGGATATGCAAAATACCTGAGTGCAAATTTTATGTTTGAACTTATCATTTTATCATTATTTGAGAAACAATAGTTATAAAATTCATTATGAATTTTGCGAAATTAGTGCCGTAATCAATAAAAATATAATTTAAAATTATGACATTCCAAGACTGATTATCCCAAGTTTATTTTGAAAGACAGCAGCAGCTAAGCTAAAAACAAAGGCATGTAATAACGTTTTGATAAAACAACATGAACAAATAAAAATTCGATTTTTTTCCCCCAAAGAAATTCTTTTCGTTTGCAGTTTGGACTTCAAATTTAGCAACCGTGGATATACGATTTTTACAAAAAATTTATATTTTTGTTATTAAATTTTTGATTAAATTCAACAGATTATTTCCTTTTATTATTTCACTAAATCATTCTTCCGGTATAACGGCAGTTCTATTATTCAAAATCATTCTTTCACATTAAAGAAAAACCATATGACTAAAAACCAACTAAAAGCAAACAACTCAAGAGTAAGTAAAGTAGTAAACTAATATATTAAAACTGTGAAGCTTGGTGAATTCAAGCCTATGTTTACAAGTTACATGATGTCATAAAAATTTCGTACGCCATTATAATTTTTTAAAAAAAAAATGCTGTAAAAGTAATAAATATATGCTGTAAAAGTAATCAAAACCTTTGATAAAATTTATTTGAAAACTATTATTTCTTTGTTATCACGTATAAATTGTTGAAGTAAAACATTTGTAATTAAAAATAAAGGTTTCAAATTTGGTAAAATAAGTCGATCCCCATGGTTTTGAAAAAGAAATGTAAGCTGGAATAAAATTCCAAGTCAATCTATGTTAAATTACGATAATATTACAGAATTCTGGATTATATTTCTATGTTGAGCCTCAAGATGGATCCCTTCATCTTGGACGCTCTACTGCAAACGAATTTGCTATGAAAAATTTGTAGAGCAGTTTTTTACATTGCATGGTTTAGAGCTCCAATTTGATAGTAAGTCAGCCCTGATTGATAATGTTATGCTATCTTAGGTTAAAATAATGAAATCATCTAACAACTGAAATCTGCTCGGCAAATTTCAACTTATCATGTGTGAACATTGAGAACGGATGAATAAATTCAGTAATATAACAATGCTAATAATAATACAAGAGGTATATGATGCATTTGGAATACTACAAGAATGACCAAATTCAATGAATGCCACATGAATAGAGTTGTGTGATAGATGTGATGTAGTGAATAGATCGAGAACTTCTTGAAGAATGAATTGTTCAAGAATCTCTAAAAGAATATACAAAAGTAACATAAATGTAGTCGTAAATGAAGAATGAACTATTCCAAATTCTACAAGAAACGTTATCACGTTTAATAGCCAAAAGAATATACAAAAGTAAGATAAATGTAGCCGTAAATGAAGAATGAAGTATTCCAAATTGTACAAGTAACATTGTCACATTCAATAGTCAAAAGAATATATCAAAGTTTGAAAATTCTAAGCATAAATGAAGAAGGAAGTATTCCAAATACAATAAGAAGCACTATACAGCTTAATAGGCATGGGAAAATGCCAAAAGTGATAAATATGAAATTTCAAAAAGAAGGAATTGATCAACGCACTACCGACTACTTATAGTCAATGGATATACAGATGTTTAAAATCCCAACCCAAAACACGAAAAGTGATTCAAAACCATACTACAAAACACTTCAAGCAAAAGCCAAATTCTCCAGAAAATTCCTGAAGAATAACTTTATTAATGAATCATTTCAAGAGTTAAGTGGCCCAAACTATCATTTTCAGTTTTATTTGCTTAACCCTCATTTTTAGATAACGTCACAGACCCCTAATCAGGACAGCATCATGTTCACACGTGCTAAAAAGATGCTTAAATTAAAATCAATGCAACTAAAATAATTAAGAATATTCTATCAAATAAAACAAATTACAATACAAGGACTTATATTAAAATAGATAATTTCAAACAAATACATGGCATTGTAAACCTTTAATTCCACCAAATTTGTTTAATACTACACAAACAAACAATATCTATATAATAAACCAGCAGACCCGGCCACGCGTTGCTGTGGCTTTCTTGTATTTCGTTCAAATATTAGATACTATAATTGGTAATGTTAAGGAAGTGTTTGGTAAAGAATGATGAAAAGTTTAAATTAAGCTTCAACGAATAGAAAATGTTTAATTTTTATTAATTTAATGAATGAGGTAGATAATGTTGATTTGTAACACTGTTTTATAATTATTTTACCAAATTTAATTTTTAATTATCATTGCTTTCATTTATCTAAGAACTAAGCGATGAACACTATTTCTTGTTAATCTGTCTTTCGTCAAAATGAATAAATTCGTTAAATAATCTAATAAGTTATGATTTTCTAAAAGATTTTCCAACAATTCTACAATAGCTCTTTGTACTTGCTTGTTCGAAAAAATTATACTGACGTCGAATTGTCACACGTTCTTCAGAACTGCCCATAAAATAAATTTGAAGAAATTTTGGCTTTTCGTTAGGTATTGGCATCAACGACCCGATCTTATGGTACACCTGAACTTGTATTTTGAATGTACTTTCAAAATTACGTCCATCGGATGAGAAATCGCCAATTTTAGTTTCGCCAAATGACGTCAATGACGCCAAATGACGAAATATGAAAATCGTCGATTTTGCATTTAAATAAAAAAAAATCTGAATAAAAACTATCCTATCTCTCAAGTTGGAACAAAATACACATTTAAGAAAAAAAAAGTTAAAATCGGATTGCTAGTTTCAGAGTTCATCCCGAACAAACATCGTGACACGGGAATTATATATAACAGATTAATAGTTAAATGTTAATTTTTACATTATCCCCATCTTTTATCATTTCAGGGGTACAATGTCCAATGGAGAAATTCAATTCAGTAGCTATTTAGAAAAATAAATTTTTGAAGATAGAATTCACAATGCATTTTACGATATTTAAATCAGAAAAAAATTTCGACTGGTTCACAACTATAATATTTTTTACTGCACACAAAATTTGAAATAATAAATTTTTTAAATTTTTTCAGAAAAAAAATAGTTTAGGCACGCTTAATAAATTTTTTTGTAACTTTCTTCAAATCTTCGAACAAAATTTCCACTTAAAAATAATAAGGATCTTACCTCACTAAATCTATTTAAATAATGATTTTTCACCTTTCTGCCTTTTGTATAATCCTTTCTATATTATTTTTAAAAGCAGATCTAAGATAACTTTTCATCCGAATAATGTTAGATAGCGCTCGTTTTTGTATCTTGCAAAACAGTATTTGAATTTTTTTTAAATCGCAATCAATGAGAAAAATCTTATCTTGGGGCTTATTTATCTCTTTAAAAGATCGTTATTGTCGACTACGCTTTGTTAAACTCATTGTTGGTATTTATTTATTGAAAAATCATTGTTGGATTTGTTTATTAAAAGATCATTGTTGTCCGTGTAATCGAAATAAAACATAGACTCAAAATTAGAATAGTTTCATTGTTGAAATTGTTTATTTTTTTTATTTAAAAGCGTATTTTTGTTACTCTAGGAGAATTCTTAGTTGTAAGTTTCAATTCAATGTTTTGTCGTATTTATGAGAAATAATTTTTCTTTAATCGTGTCTATTTTCTATTTATGCATTTCTTTAAAAGTAAAGACCCTTTTTTTTTATTATTGTTTATATGATTTAAAATAAGTATAATAACTAATTCTATTAAAAAATACGCAAGTGTCGATGATCTTTTTCTAAATTTCTGTATAAATTTTCTAAAATTTCCTTTCTACATCATTTAAATTTGCTTATACTCCTCAATAATCCGTTATTCATTTTCCATTAGTTTGCAATAAAAATAATTTAATGCCAATTCTCAATAGTTATGCGCTTGTGCAGGAAATCTAATTTCACAGGCAATTACTTTCAGATCACTAAGTAACTTTCAGGCTATTAACTTCAATTTCTATTTCGTTGTAAAATGAACTGCAAAAATATTTATATATTATTTTAGATTTTCTGATTCGAGTAATAAATTACAAAAATAAATAAATATTTGATGGCGAAAATTTGAAAAGATTTTGTTAATTGAAACTTTTAATTATTGAAAATGGAGAAAAATTTAAATAGATTATAAATCCATTTTAATTAAATAGATCTATAATTGATGATCTATTTTAATTTCTTTCTACCCTTTCAATTAAGTTTTTCTACATTTTCAATTAGGTTAAAACTGTATTTTGAGGAAATTGAAACAACATTCTGTTTATATTTTGAAAGCTAAATTTTTTACCGATTTCAAACTGAAATACAAAGGACGCTACTCGATATAGGAAAATCATTAGACTCAGCAACACATATTTCGTACCAATTATAAAACACAAATAAAATCACATTAAAATCTGCATTTATTTTAAATAGAAATTTTTGAAATGAAAGTTTCTTATGTTGCGCGAAAAGATTAATCAGCTTTAAATAATAACTTGTACTTTTATTTTTTTGGCTTCATAGTTCCACTTTTTTGGAGATACCAGTACCTCTAACTAGGACAATATCATGTTCCCACAGGATAACATATTACGCTAACGCGTAACGTTGAAAATTAACGTACTAAGATATTCTATGGGATAGTTTCCATTATAAGATGCAGTGACGTTCCCAGACATTATTTTTGCGAGGTGCATATCGTCATCGCCATGACAGAAGCACTTCCTTTAATTTAAAATTACTGCTTGGTAAAAATTAAGAAATACACTCCATCAATCTTATTTTTCTTATTTAAAGCTTTTCGTGAATTGATATAATTTTTATCAAATTATAAAAATTACAAAAATAAAGAGCATTTAAGAAAAATAATAAAACTATAAGAATAAAAATTCCTACTTACCAGAATCGGTGGAATCCATCATAATTGCAAAATTAATAAAAATGCTTCAATGATCTAAAAAGTGGTTGCAATTTTAAAAAAAGAGTTCTAAAGTTGCTTGTATAGTATATGAAAAATTGTATGCATATTAGTTTTTACACGATGAGGTTTATTCTCCGTTTTTTTGTTTTTGTTTTTGCACTTGACTTGTATTCACTTTGAGATTTATGCTCGCGTTAGCTACTTTATCTCAATTTATCCAATTACTCTTGAGAAGAAATCAGAAAAAAAGAAATAAGAAAAGATAATACAAATGAAAACAGATCTTCAGATAATCAGTGGACTTTAACTGATTCCAAAAGTATTAATGAAGAAGCACCGAAATGTGGCGTCATGCAGAACTTCTGTCACTAAATAATACAAAAAGGTTAGTACACACACACAAAAACTACGTAATTTTCCATATAAAATTAATTAGTAATATACTTTTATAATAAGGTTCATCGCTCATATAAAATAACCAAGAATAGGATAGGACTTTATATCCAAAAGTCAGTTCCAGCTTTTCTTTTTTGCATCTTGAACATAGTGGAGAAGATATTAATCCAAATCTATTGAGTCTGACTTTAGAAGGATAGGTTGTGGTGCGAAATCTTGAAATTAGTACTTCTTCTTTTCTATTGATAGGTACGAGATGATGAGTTGGTTTGATACTATTTAAATGCAACAGATCCCGTGCGTATTTTCCTTTGTTCCATTGTTCATTTGAGGTTTTTTTTTTAATTTCTTTTTTTTATGGCAGATGATGTCTTCCGGTGAAATCCAGTTTAAAATCATCCTGTCTGACGCGAATTTTGCTAAGGAGTCTGCTTGTTTCTTTTCATGTATGCCAACGTGACCTGGAGTCCAGATTAATTGTAAGGATAAAATGAAATACAAGTTTTGTTTGATATGATTTCCAAGCAGTTTGATAACTGCTGTGGATTTAAAATTACAGTTTGGAGAGTTCGAAGGGCAGAGAGGCTATCTGATAAAATAGTATAATGATGTGATTCGAGTACATATGTGGAAACTGATAAAATCAGTGCGAGAGTTTCACCTGTAAATATACTATTGGAATTTGAGATCTTCCCAGATGAATTTTCTTGAGAGATAAAAATTAATGCAAGAAATTGAGTGTTTGGTTAGAGTTTTGGATGCATCAGTTACTAAAATGATTTTATTTTTCCAATTTTCCTTTTTATATTGTTCAAAAACGACTCCAAATAAATTCGAAATTCGATTCTAGATTCGAAATATTTTTTTTTATTTTCTGGAGTTTCATGCCTATTGTGAATTGCTTTGATGATTTCGTAAAGTCGACCATTATATCCCGCAGAGTCACAAAATGAGTCCCAATGTTTTCTTTTCAAGTGAGAAATAAGTCGACGAACAGTAGCTAAAGTTTTTTTTTATATGCGATCCAGAAATCTCTGAAAAGTTGAGATCGAGCTTTATATAAAAGGTTTCTTTTGTGATGGAAGAGATTTCACACTTTGAATTCCACCAAGGTTGAGATGGCTTATGAGAAATAATCTGGTTCTGAGAATTATTAAGTATGTAACTGGTTTGAGAGAAAATCTTGTAATTCAGAATATGTTTCAAATGTAGGCAAGGAATGTTGATGATCTTGAATAGATTGAATAAGTTTAGGCCAACATATGGTTTATCCATAATTTTTAGGTTGAGGACTGAGTTGGAAAGACAGTTGAATTGGTAAATAGTCGCTGTCAAATGGGTCTCAATGTACGCAGAAAAAAATGAAGGGGTAAATATCTGCACTTGCGATGGATAAATCGAGAAGAGTGAACGATGAAGATATAATGTGGGTATGAGTGTTTGTATTAAAAATGGTGAAATATCTGCACTTGCAATGGATAAATCGAGAAGAGAGAGCGATGAAGATATAATGTGAGTATGAGTGTTTGTATTAAAAATGGTGAAATATCTGCACTTGCAATGGATAAATCGAGAAGAGTGAGCGATGAAGATATAATGTGAGTATGAGTGTTTGTATTAAAAATGGTGAAATATCTGCACTTGCAATGGATAAATCGAGAAGAGTGAACGATGAAGATATAATGTGAGTATGAGTGTTTGTATTAAAAATGGTGAAATGGTTGTCAAGAATCCAATTCAATAGAATTTCGGAATTGTTTTTATAAGAGGATGAGGCAAGAACAGGATGTTTAGTATTGAAGTCTCCAAGGATAATAACAGAGGAAAATAAATATTGACTAATGAAAAAGACGTATGATGGATTTTAATCGATGTTGCTTGGATTTCATTATCTGAATGTGAGAAGATTTAGGAAATAAATAGTGCTACAAGAAAATAGAAGTATCGATGGCGATCATCAAACCTCCCCTTCTTGTGTTGTTCGATCTGTTTTTTTTTTTTTTTTTTTTTTTTTTCTTAAAATTTGTTTGCCTGGTAAATGAAAGACGTCGTTGTTATTGAGAAAGGTCTCTTGGAGTACAAAAATAAGAGCATAATTGAAAAATTTGATTAGCTATGGTTTCTTGGCTTAAATGCTTCCTGCATTCCAACGATGTGTAAAGTATGAAAGAACATTGGATAAGAAAATTAAACTGAACAAGAAAAGAAAAATGTATTTAAAATAAAGAGCCTTAGAATTTTAATATGTTTTCATGTCAAATTGATCAGTATGTAGTTGATTAAAAAAATAATATTCTGTAAAGCTCTTTGTTCCGAATGGAGAGAGATGGAATTGTCTAATTCTTGTAAAAATTCGGATCCGTATTTTTTGGGTTTAGGCTTCTTTGTATCTTTGATATTGGAGATTTGAGCTGTAGTTAAAGAAAGTTTATTTAAAGATTGTCATTGAGAGCTGTGGTAAAATTAGTGGATAACAGAGATTCTTGAAAAGAGGCAGCCTGAGCCTGGCAAATGTTTGTAATTAATTTTTGTGTGTCTAATGAGTGTTGATGAAGTATCTGATGTATCGAATTTAAAAGTAAAAGATTTAGCTCTGTGTTGGACAGCAATCTGCAAATCTTCCAAAATGTCACGTCAGGATTTATAGTTCATATCCCCTTCTGAGGAATACTCCATGGGAGAAATATTTGATGTGGCACACGCCATGTTATAAAAGAGAAAAAAACTAAAAATAATAAGAAGGGACCAACTTTGTCCTAGATAAAACTCCGGATTGGGAAAAACTTTCCCTTAAAGGATGTGGAAAAGCAAAAGGAAAAAGTTATAAAATATATCGGGTGTGTAGAAGACGGGTTTGTAATTGAAACAACACACCCATCTTCTGGCATCATTTTTCTCTCGTGACCTCACTTTTAAACAACACTTCCTATATCTAAAAAAGAACGTCATTAAAAAGTTAAATGCCATCAAAGCAAGGGGGGTGTCGCTCTTGGTATCTCATTTAGATTGCAAACTTCACTATATGATTCCTATTCGAATACATGCATCCTATATTTTTCTACGTTAGCCATAGAGATCTCCAAATTCTAAACGTGTATCATATTGCTCTACACTTCCCGACAGGTCTTCCAAATTGGACTCTCATCTCTATTTTACGCAAAGAAGCTGGTCAACTGTCATTATTTCAGAGACATCATTTTCTTTTTATGCTTTTCCATTAATTAGGTTGATATTGATATCTAATCAGACAAAACAGTGCTGCTTGTCTTTTTAGAGGTCAGGGTTGGATTTCCCCCACACAAGTAATTCTAGGGGGGCACCTAGGCCAAAATGGCTTTTATCCCCATTTACCAGCAAATGAAAAAGTATCTAAAATGTAAATTATTTAAAAAGATTTAATAAATGAGGAGCACTTAATGGGGAAAGGGGGGAGTTTTATATATACTTACGTGATTTTGAGGTATCGGCGAGAAAGCGGATTTATTGAAAATTCAGGGTGAGTTACAAAAGGGAAATACATAAAAATCTTCCACGCATAGGTGGGAAAGGAATCACGCTCAGATGATTTCATAATCTGGTATTGGCTACAGAGTATTTACAAATATATACAAGTACAAAAATTTTCATAAAATGTATAAGAAGTATTTCTCATATGATGTAAAATAATGTGAAAATAGATAAAGGGAAGAAAATATTTAAAAGAAGGTAAGAGTTGAAAAAATTGCATAAAAAAAATAAAAAGTAAATGAATCTATTAGTGGGGCAATGACGTGCTGTCATCTATTGACGGAATAGGGTATTTAAAGAGAAAGTTGCCTAGTGGTTCTTAAGATTTTAGAAGTTAATTAAAATATTAAAAAGATTTTAGAAATTAAAAAAAAATATTATAGAAATTAATAGAAAATTTGTAGTTATTAATTTTTTTAAATATTAGATAAAACTATAATATTTAAATAAACTAATTTCAATTTTCCAGAATTAAGTTAAAGAATGATCAAAACTAAAATTAAATTGATTAAATAAAATTGGATTGAAAATAAATAATTATATAAATTTGCAAAAGATTTTGTGTGTTTAAAATTGAGTTCGATTAAAAAGTTCTTTCGTAAGAAGTGAAGTCTTGGTGTTATAGAATTGCTGAAAATTAAAAAGTTCCTTTATTTATTTAAAAGTTCTTTAGTCGAGAAACTTGTTGAAAATCTCCCTCACAAGAAGCATCTCACAAAACATCTGGATAATCACGGATTAGCACTCCGCCGTCCTATAAACAGCTTAATTCCCTTTAGGCAATACATCCCGATCATAAAATAAGCGGACACACATCCTCTCCCAGCTACTATGCAGTTCTTCGCCATCTGTACTTTGCAGACAGAAATGTAACCAATAAAAATGATCAAAGTGGGAGTAGCATATCCTTTATTTTTTTATAAACGTACACCGACCATCTTTGGTCACAAAATAGTGACAAAATAAAACAGCCATTCTTTGATTTTTTTTACTGCCCAGTATACAAAACCACATTGTACATGAGATATATAAAATACTAATGATAATTTTACACCACAAACATAGTTATTGTAGTACATGAAATATATTAAAAAATGTACCTTAAAATATATTTTTATAAACATGTATTTTATTGTACCTTAATTATATTTTTTATATACATGTTTTAATATATGACACTGCAAATTTCCAATTGCCAAAAATTTCATGAAATGTTTTTATTTGAATATCCCAGAGCGACAATTATAGAGACACATAGAATTTTCTTAAGCATGTAGTACATATGGTATACATTCAATAAAGATAGGCAATAGGAAATTGCAAAAATATATTTTATACAAAAACAATATATGTCTAAAATATTTTCGGCCTCCAAGAAAAAAAAAAAAAAAAAAAAAATCTTAGTTGACACTAAGTTTTTCACAAGAGAAAAAAAAAAAAAATAATTTTACTTGTGAGGTAATTCAAATATGTCACTAAAATACAAAAATCTTAATTTCAAAAGATAGAATGACTTACACACACAAAAAAAAATTTAATTGATTAACCCAAACACAAAAGCAAAATAACTTAAAATATCTATAAACCTTACAAGTCCCTCTAAAATGCACTATAAACTACGTTAATAGAATATCACTTATCCATACAAAATTTTTCCCTACGAACAAAAAGGAAGCGTTAGCATATCAATAATCTGAAATTACATATGTAAAAAAAAAGAACTTCTCTATTCCCACGTATTAAAACAATTCATGTTTTACTTGAATAAAACTACTCAGATTTTTTTATAAAGCTATCTTGTAATAAAAAGAAAAAAATAATTTTCATAAAAGATTTGCATTTTTCATTTGCTTCTCTATTAAAAAAAAAATTAATAAATCCCTTGTCATTTCATTACATTGTTCACTTAGAAATCTTAACAACATGGATGTTCATTGTCGAACAAGCTTTGATGAAAACTGTCATAGATATAATGAATTATATTCGAACACAGTAATTGAATCATAAAAATTCAAAAGCTTTTTGGGAAATAATGAATAGTAATTATGGATATCTCTGTACGAAGAGTAAATAAAAAATAAAAAAATTGTACGTCCTTTCTTTTTCTTTTCTTTTTTTTTTTTTTTTTAATTTTATTTTATTTTAAAATATTTTTATTCAAAGAATATTTTTCAAAATCTGCACAGCTAAGGAAACGGAAATATTACAGGAAACTTTTTTAATCAAATTTTCGTAAAATAAAAAATGTATAGATAAAATCAGTAATTAATAAATTATTAAAGATATTTTACGATTTCATCCTATAGATGGCCCTTACATATATCTCGGCATTTAATCCTGAAATTTTTCAATAAAGGATACGTATTGACACAAACATTTACTTTCAATTAGATAAACAGAATATAAATTCCAAAACTGTAAAACATTATTTACTATTTATAATATTATACGTTATGAAATATTTGTGTTTGTTGAGGAGGGAAATATGGCTCTTTACTTTCGACAGCTTATTTGCAAGTTGATAAACACTGGGAATGGAGAAAATGATGAATTAAAGTGGCAATTATTGCTTCTAGTTTCTAACTTGGAGATGCAAAATATATTCTTTATTCTCTTTCAGCTTAAAGAAGTTGCAAAAAATAAAAACAAAAGGATGTGTGTAGAAAGTTAAATAATTTATTATTTCAAATATCGTCGTAAATTAACCATGTAAAAATTATATTCTGGTGCAAATTTGTTTGAAATGATAATATATTTCGCATTGCCAACAATTATAAAACCTTTTTAATGTAAAAGATGTTTTTGTTGCTTTGTTTCTTCATATAATGGTCTACACATTCTCCACTTTTTTTCTGCTTATTCAATTCCTTCTATTAGCTCACACTCTCTTTATATGTCTTATCAAATTTTCAATCTTTAATTAAATACTTTTTATTCATCCACTTAAGCTCAAATACATTTTTTTTAACTTGTAGTGGATGACACTTAATGTTAATACAGTTTTTTTAATTAATATTAATTCCTTAACTAAATTTATTTAATTAATTTTAGTTTTTTTTAGATTTAAGTTGCATAAATCATCAATAGATGGCGCCCGATAAACTTAAAAAAATGAATGAAAATTATTTATAAAGGACTTTCTGCTATATAGTAAAAAAAAAAGTAGGAATTTACTTTAAACATTTTTTTTTCATATTACTTGCTTATCCTAAATTTGCAATGTGACTGCTTTAAAAGATATTTTGCATTTCAAATCTGGCAACAAAATATGTACAACAAAAAGATGTTTGTAAACACAGAGGCATGACAAAAAGTTTTCGATTATTGTTAATCATTTTGTTTAGTTCGTAACATAACATATACGAGACCAGTTTCAATTACAGGGGAGATTTCGGCTATTGGAACAGATCGGAGCTAGCGGACGCTATCTTAACTACATAATTAAAAAAATTCTTCTTAAACAAATACGGTTTTTTTTTTTTTAATTTGAAGAATTATCTCTTATAAAATTATAACTAACTTTCAATTAAAAATGCAGTACATCCTTGAATTAATTGAAAAAATATACTTGTCGGTAACAAAAAATAAAAAAATCCTTCTCTCATGCTTTAAAAATGAAGTAAATAATCCAAATTTCTCTCTTTTTTTATATTTTGATTTTACATTCATTATGTAAAATCCAAATATACTTAATAATAAAAATTTTAAGACTTTTGCATTTTAATATTGCTTACATTTTATTCACCTTTAATTGTTTTAGGTATTAGAATTATTAAAAATTGATGTTCAAGAAAAGATTCTAGAAGTTACTATTCAAAATCAACTATGCATATCATATCCTCCTCCATTGTCATTTCAAAAGTTTTTTCTTCGTTGCCTTTATGATTGTGTAAGTTTTATTTTTTGTTTTATTAAACATATTCGTTTGCAGTCATTATAAAAGAAATTTCATATTTTTTATTATAAATTGTTAAAAATTTTAGAGGTAATAATTTATTTTATCTGTTACTCTTTATTTAATATATTTTTCCATTATTACATATATCTAAATAAATTGAAAAGTTCAAATATGAAGAAAAATTTTAAAAAAAGGTTTGAATTCATTTTAATAAAAAGAAGAAGAAAGCAAAGTATTGATTATATAATTAAAATTAGAAGAAAATGACGATAATAGAATGAAAAATATAATGTAATTTACAATATTAAAAAATAAGTACTGTTATTAGTGGCAAATTGACTTTCTTTTGTGAAATAACATGAAAATTTCACTTATTTAGTTTTAAAATAAATAGAACTACCATTTAAAATATTTTAATAAATAATTGCAGCTTTTTTTTTCTATATTCAGATTTTGCATTAGTTTTTATATGACTTTAAATAATTATTTAAAATTAATAACATTTTACATTAAAGTGTTTTCATCAATGTAAAGCCCATTTTCCTTGCATGAATATAGAATTAAAAAAATTTTTTTTAATTATTATATGTAAATTCCTTGTTTTTATTGAAATTGTGTTTTGAATAGGTTGAAAATTTCGGTTCTGAATGTTCCAATGGTCTTGCAAATGCTTATGCAGATATTTTGGCAATACAAGATACTGACAGGATTGGTTACCATTCTTACAAAATAGTAAGTCCATAAATTACTACATGTTTTAAGTAATAATTGAATTTAATAATAAAAAGATTTTGAAATATAACCATATTTCTATATTCTGTTTTTAAACTGAGAAAATAATCAAAATAGTTTTTTCCATAGACTATAGCAAAAAAAGGAGGGGGTAAAAAAATACTTCTATAGACAATATAAAAATTTACAAATATAACTGTTGTAATGGAATGAATTTCTGTTCTTACTTACTTATAAATTATTGCTCTTTTCCTTAATTTTTTTTTCTAAAATCATGATTATATTTATATTTATTATTAAGACAACTGATAAATGAAAGAATTTGATTCTTGTTGCAAATATGGATTATGTAAATTTCTGACTCCATATTCGAAAAAAAAAAAAAAAAAAAAAAGTTATTAAAAGATGTTACTAGCATTAAAAATGTAAAATTTCTCTTTGATACTGAAAGTTAATAAATAAAAGAAAGAGAAATCCAAAAGTTGGCAATGGCATTGTTTTAAAGCATGATAATTTCATATTTTAACACAAAAAAACAATTAAATTTAATTCCTATTTTGATTTGAATTGAATTAATTTTTTCAATTGATTTGAATTAATTCAAAACAATTGAGAAAATTAATTTTTCCATAATACAATTAATTAATATTTAATTTATTTAAATATATATACATCTAATTTTTTTCCAATTGATTTGAATTGCATTAATTTATTTGTTGCATTTACATTTCTCATTGACATTTTTCAGCGTAAAATTTTAAAAACAGTGAAATAATTGAAAAGATTGCTCTATGTAATTTGAGAAATTATTTAAAAATAACTTTTATTGTTTTACTATCTTATCTACATTTAATTAGCATCTCTTAATTCAGTAGTCAAATTTCACCATTGTGTACTTAGAAAAATATGTTATTTTGTCAGGTCTTGTTGGACTTCAATGGAGTTGACATGTGAGGTTTGAAACCTAATTTGATGTTAAAATAAAGAATTTTTCAAAAAGCAAAGCATTATTTTTTGAAAGATATTTTTTTAAACTGAAGTTGGCAAATGCATCCAATATAGGAATAATTTCGGAAAATAGAACATTGGATTAAGTTTATATCTGCCAGTTTAGCAGTGAAATTTCACTCTCGAGTTAGTGAAGTTCAAGCTACATTTGTTGCTTTGCCCACACGTGTGTTACAATGATATTTATTCATAAATTTTAAAACCATTTTGAAAAAATAATTTAAAAAAAAAAAAAAAAAAAAAAATTATGTCCTGAAAGTTATTATTTTGTCAACTAAATTTCAAAACTGCATCCAACAAGGAATAATTTAAGAAAATAACACATCTGATAAAATTAAAATACTTTAGTTACATGCAATTTTGAAAAGTAATTTTACTTTTTCATATTGTATTGTAATGCATCCTCTTACATAAAAATTAGTACTATAGCCCTTCTTTATATTGCACATTTGATTATTTTGCATACTTCTTGTAGGAAACATGTCACACAACCTAAATAAAGTTGTTGACTTTATCAGACTTTTTTTCTAAATGCATAAAATAATGAGAGGCTTTTTATTTTTCTATATTTTACTTACTTTCATTTTATTGAAAATATTATTTTTTTTTTTAATTTCAGGTGATATTAATTGTAACTTAGCTTTTAAAAGCTATAATTTATTAAAAAATATTAGAAGAGCATTTCACCAATGATTTCAATCTGTGTAAAGAATCTGATCATTTTATTTTAAATTTATGCCTATCCAAAATTTATATTGTAAAAATTTTATTTTTCAAATTACTATACTTTTTTTATATTATGTACTATACTTTAATGGTTACCAAATTTATGATTCTCATTCTCATAAGCTTTAAAAATAGTGTTCTTGATTTTTCAAAATTTTAAACACTTTGTTTTTTTAGCATCACCTTTCATGTTCATCTTTTTGAATATAGGGCCATTTTTGCTACACATGATTAAATGTATAATCTTAGCAATAAAGTTACTCAATTTTACTATTTAATTTAAAAAGAATAAATTCCAATCCCTAATTTAACAATTCTATAAAATATCACATGTATTAAAAAAATTTTAAATTTTAACTGTTACAAGCTACAAAAAATATCTTCAATTATGCACTGGTATCTAATAATTGCCTTTTCCATTTTAAAGGATGGAAGTTGTACAATTACTCTACAAGAGGATTCCCATTTTGTAACCAAAAGTACTACTGGTCTTCAGACATGGGAGGTTGTAGTTTAAATTTTAATCATCTGAAATATTTTATAGCACCAAATTTATTGAAATTCATTTATTTATTTCATACAATAGGCAGCTAAATACTTATCTGAATGGTGTATTAGAAATACATCTACTCTTGAGAAAAAGTAAGTATATTTTACTAATTTCTTTTGCAAAATTTTTCATGAGTACTTAAAACACAGGAATCAATGTTTTTTAGATTTTATATTGTATTAACAAATTCTAAACTTAGCTCTTTGTATTAACTTGCTTTAAAAATTTACAGCATTTATCTAGAATATGCTCCATCGCTTGTCTCGAATTATTTTCAATTTAGTATTCAAACTGAAAATTATTATATATATATACTAAAGCAGAAAAGAAGAATTAGAAACATTTTTTTTCTCTCCTTCTCAAATGAAAGAATTTGTTTTACTATTTTCTCAGTCCAAATGCATTATATATGTTTAAAAAATTAGATTATTATGGAAATAAAATGAATGTTTTATATTTTTAGGACTGTATTAGAACTTGGATCTGGTATTGGACTCTTAGGAATAATAGTTCTAAAATACAGCAAACCTGAAAAATACATATTCACAGATAAAAGTTGGGAGGTATTAAAACTATTGTCTTCAAATATCAAAATCAATATTCCAAATCCTGAAAATTCTGGAATTCAACAAAAACAGCTATTGTGGGCAGATATCAATGATAAAGACGCTGCTACACTATCACCCGATATAATTCTTGGAACAGGTATGAATCATTTTTAATGTTGGTTTTTATTCTATTTTAATTCTTCCCTTCCTCAAAATTTTCATGAAATTTGCAGACATAGTGTTTGACATCGATATTATAGGAACCCTTATACAAGCATTGAAGAAACTCATGTTTAAAAAGTCATCATGTGCTTATATTGCCTCAACTATAAGAAATCCAGAAACAAATGATAAGTTTTTAGAACAATTAGGTAGGTAAATTATAGCAATTTTTTCATTATGAAAAAGTTTATTAATAATATAATAACATTAGATTTTATTATTTACAGGTTCATCAGGTTTATCATATGAAATTCTAAAAAACCATGAAAAATCTCTATTTATTTATGATGAGTCATCTGTTTTTATGTTATATAAAATATTTAAATAAAATAATTTGTTACAGACATATTTGCATTATACTAAAGAAAAAAAAAAGAGGAATTTTTTACATTTAAATAAAAAAAAATATAGCTCAATTTTTGTATATTAAAAATCTTTCATTTTTATAGTTTAACCTATGATAATAACATGAACTTTTTTATAAAATAAAATTCTGTTTAAAATGCATATAATATTTAATAAACAAAACAAGAAAATAAATAAAATTTATTGTTTAAATTAATGGAAATGAGAATTTAATTAATTATCTTTATAAAATCCATTTACAATATTATATTATGAGTAATAAAAGCATGGGACACTTTTGTAATAATTAACATTAAATTTAGTCCATTTTCATTTACCAATTTATTCAATGTACTCTTATATTTCGAAAGCTATTGATCCAATTAAAGGTAAATTTCAAACAGAATAAAATCTGAGTTACCATAAATGATTGCACAGGAATTTTACAAGTTTAAGTCAAAAAAGATCAAGTTTTATTAAGTAAATGTACAGATTCATGCTAGAATTTGACCCGACATTCCATGAGCTAAACTACCTTTGCATACAAATCGCTATTACATTTCCTTTTACTATTACATTTTCCTTTTATCAAAAAAGAACTGTAGATCTGTGAGATCTTAAAGGAGAATAATTTAAATTAAAAAAAGCTTTTAGTATTGTTATATATATATAACCGTTTTATGAAAATATATGCATTGTAAGTACAAAATGTGTGTAGCATTATGCATTTAAAAATGTTTTTTTTTTCCTAGATTAAATTTAATTTAGTAATGAATGACTTCATCACATGTATTGATATCTTCATGAAAACTTTTTGAATGCTTATTACTTGGTATTATAAAGTAGCAGACTTAATAATTCTTTGTCATTTCTACATCTGAATATGTATATGAATTAAATAATTGAACTTTTACATCGGTTCATTTATTCAATTAAAAATACATTGAATTATGTACAATAATTATTTTTTTATTTCATTGATGTTTTGTTTTGATATGTTTCCCTTCTTCTGCTTATTAAATTATTCGGTTAAACATGGTAAGCAATTTTGTAATATTTTATTCATTAAAGTTTACATTCAATATCTTGGGAAATTTTTTTAGTGTTTCACCTTCCGGTTGTTATTAAAAAAAACCTTCAACACTATAAAAATAACAGAGCTACACCATCCGATTTAATTCTAACTATTCTCTAAACATTCCTGGCATCATTAAGAACAAATTGCAAAATTGTTGGAGTAATTTTTGTTAGGGATACACATGAACATTGCTTTTTATTTGTATTTTATATATATATAAAAAGCAATGTTCATGTGTGTGTCATTTTTTTTTTTTTTTTTTCAAATGTATATAGATAACAATGTTACTTGTCTGATTTCATTCAAACCATTCTAGGCACTCATAAGAATAAAACTGTGAAATTTCCAATGAAATTGGTCAGGTAGTTTTTGAGTATATGTTAAATATGTGGTCATTTAAATTAAGAAATAATGCTGTACATTTGCCAATTATTCCCCAATTGCCAAGTATCAAAATCTAAGAAAAATTATCCAAGATAATAAAGCTAGTTTATAATCAATTTCAAGCTTCTGAACATAGCCTAACAAACACCATTTTACAGAAAGAAATCTCTTGAATGAACACCTGTTTTAAGTTTAATTACTGTTAGCTATAAAAACAATTTCCGGATGAATAATTTTATTTTCATTAATTCTGTTTTGACAGTAGCATTTAAAATGTGCAAGATGAAAAATTATTTTCTATTCTATGATAGAATATATAAAGAATAAATAAAGTTTGAATATCTAATATTATTCAGAATATACAACCACATGTATTTTTGTAATAAATATTTTTTTTATTCATATAGTTTACAACCACAAGCTTAAAGTGCTTAGTATGTTGTTTTTTGAAGGAATCATATTCTACTTTAGTTTTACATAAAATACAGATTTTTATTTGAAACTGTACAGATTTTAGACAAAAAAATTGCTATTGCAAAAAATGAATAATAAATGGTGGTAGTAAACTATTTTTCATTTTAAATGTCAATCTAAAATCAAGTATAATTTAGAACTATAAATGAATTTCTATATTGTTGCCTCATACTCTTATCCAGTACATATTTGCACGCACAATGTTATAGTCTCTCATACCTTCAACTGGACCTGTAAAAAAGAAATATTTACAGAATAAGAGTAAGAAAACCTTATAAACATTTTACTTTATGAATTGAAATGTTTCATAAATATATAAATAACAAATTTAGAATTTTTCTTCGATTTCTTTAACGTTATATAAAATAATTCTTCAACATATATTGCAATAAACTTGAAAAATAGATAATTGCTTACCATACGCAGCTACTGCGGGACATCTATCATGAAGATACTTGGCGCAGACAGCTCTCAATTGTTTTAATGTCATAGACTATTTTACAAAAATAAAAAATAAAGGTTTATAAATATTCAATTGAAATAAAGATTAATGATCTGTTGTCAAATATTTTTACCTGAATATGCTCATCAACTTCTGATAGTGGAGTTCGTTTTCCATAATGTAGAACTTGCCTAAAAAATGAAATTACATAAATATGATGATAGCATTTTAAGGAAATAATGCTTCCTATTTATGAATTAAACTAAATTGCAAATAATTCTTTTAACTGCAAAGCAATGTTAAAACATAATTTAATTTACAATAATTGAACAAAAGAATATTCATGATTTTTTTTTAATTTGGCTCAGATTTTTAATTCTATTTGGTGGTAATAAAAAAAATAACTTTAATGCAAAACCTGCAGAGCACTTTTTTTTAAAAAAATCAGAATTATGCACTGGGTCTTCAAAATTAAGAGAATTTTCACTTGTAGTCAAATATAATCGACATTACTAAACAAATTACAATGAAATTAGGAATGTATTCAGATTGATATATACCTTGTTCTAAAAATATAGATAATCAAAAATGACATTAAAAATTACAATATGATTCATGCAGAAATGATTCAATTTATGCTTATTCATCAATTTACTTGAATTTATCATAAAACGCATGTTGCAGTAATTAAAAATGGTATAAAAAATTACAATAAAATAAATAATATATATATACATATATTTATTTTATTCTTTATTTGTTTTTGGTTGTTGTTTTTTAGTGAATGATATTTTTCAAAACAGCTTTCTATATTACAACTTCCGATGATTCCCTATTTTCCTAGCCTTTACTTTCCAGACAGAGAATTTGATTTATTTCATATGGAAGTGGGTAGCATCAAGTATTTATTGAAGCTTACTTTATTTTACTCTATTTGCAGATTACGAGGTAGAGCTTAACTCTCTAGCAGCAACAGTTCATCTAGGAGTCCAAATGGAATTACGATTCACAATATGAATAGTGTCCCACTGACATACTAATGTCTAAATTTTTTTTTTACAACATGTAATATTGAAAAAAAAAAGGCAAAGGCCACCAAGGCATGACATGGCAAGACTCATTAGCATCAGAAATCAAAACTAAAGCATATAATATAATAAAATATAAGTTCCAACAATACCAATTTCATGCTCTGTAAGGTTCTGAGCAAGTTGAAATTGTCCTTCTACCTAAAATGACCTACATATACTGTATAGAAATTACGTCTGGAGCTCTAATTAGCCAATTTAATTACCAAATACCTTTATTTTCGAAAAATTCAACATATGTGGCCATGCAATCATAAAATTTCATTACATTCAAATTTTTTTTTCATTCAATAGTTCAGAAAAAAGAGCTTTGGAAGAAAATTATATTTTTGCTTGAGTTTTAGAGCCATCTAATAATTAGAACTTGTATTGCAAGTATATAATTTTAAAAAAATTTAAAAAAGGTCCATTTTTTAAAGAAACAGATTCCAAATAGTGCATTTATTCTTAAGGATCCCCTTTATCTTTAATTAAACCATCAATCAATTGAATCATGATAAAATATGCCAAAAATAATATTTTTGAATTTAAATTCTTTGAAAAAAAGAATTCTTGAGCAGATGATTAATTTCTTACCTTCCAATATCAGCACAAGTTTGAGTTGTTCCACTCAGTTTTTCAATGAGATCAGTTCTCAACATATTTTTTGCAATTTGGAGATCCATTTCAGTTATAGCAAAACATAACCTCATCCTATGTACAGTAAATATATTATTATCGATTAATATTTTTAAAACATATGCTATTATGCATAAGCAACATATGCATATTTTAAAACATATGCATTTAAAACTATTAAAAATCATAACAAAGAAAAGTTGACTTGAGATAGTTTTGAGCATAAAAGTGAATGTTAAACCAGTAAGAATACATTAGAAAAACAATCAAATTAATTAAAAAATATCCACTAACCATTCATTCTGAAGATTGAACATGAAATCATCAAGAACCAATCCATCCATGACAAAATAACATCCCCTGAAAAAATAATACACATATCATTATGAACAATTTAAATAAAAAATCTTTTTTTTTATTTAATCACAATAAATTGTTAGAAATATTACTATCCAGTTAGAATATTGAAAATTTATTAATTGTTGCATTTTTTCCAGGTAAAATATAACATCAAATTTAATCTATCTCAAAATGGCTAGCAGTCAACATGGGTAAAAATGGCTAGTCTAGCAGTCAAAATGGCTAGCAGGCAACATGAACTTAACTCTGATATTATGACAAAGAAACAAAATGACAAAAGAAAGAATAATACAACTAATTATATAAAAAAAATTAGCAGTTATGTGAATTGTAAAGGTGTAAGCCACCTGAAAAACTAACAATTAATTTTGTACACACAAGTAAAGAAAACAACAAAGTTTTTTTTTTAATTATTTTTATTTAAAGGAGGCAAGAAATCTCATCTTCAACTGCCTTCTTAACAAACATCCAACACTACATGAAAGAAGTTTCTAAATCTTATTAAATTTAATTTTAACTTCTAGAAGAGTTCTTAAGTTAATATAACTAAGTTTAACTTTTACATTAAATCTAGGCTATGGTAAACTTAAGTTTCTAACTTTTTCCTCCTTTTTTTCACTGAAATCGATAGAAGAAGAAAAACTATTACATTGATGTTAAGATTTCTGTGATTGATTTTGTTAATGAATGATTTTGTCTTCAATTACATGTAGCAATACTTTACAAATTTAACTGATGAAATGAAATAATTATGAACAAAACAGTGCTCAATTCAAGCTGTGCAACCTACGAAATGAGAAATTTTTTCCAATCTTAAAATGGAAAAGATATTACCTTTTAGAAGAAAAAATAGTCTTTCACAGAATGTTTTTAATTTGAGAATTTAATTTAGTTTTTTACATTAATGTGAATACACCTTTGTATTATTAGAAAATTTATGGAACCAAAATAGTATTAAAAATAATTCTTTTATCTGTAGCTAAAAAAATACTAAGTTTATTTTCATTAAAATTCAGTACACATATTACCTACTTATAATAACCACCATTAAGGCATTAAAAAAATAACTTATCACGTTAAAGAATATTTCCCATTTTACATACATAAAATATTAGTATTTTTTAATTAATTTATTACCAGTTTTATAAATGCACAAATTGTAAAGTGAGAAATAAATATGGTAATTTAATTAAGTCAGTGAGTAAATTATTAATTACTTCCTTAAAATGAAAAGGATGATCAATTTATGGTAATAGGCTGAGTGGAAAGCAATTCAGAAATTAATTTATCTAAATTGAAATCGATATAAATGTCCAAATTCAATCTTAATATCACTTTTTTTTTTTAAATTACTTTACACAAAACATGCCCTTTGCTCTACACTCCATTAAACTTATATGTTCCATTGAAGTGATGGAATAAAATAAGTTGGATACTTGTCATGTACTTTTTGAGTTTTTCATGGAAATTGCTGTAGAAACAACTCAAAACATTTGTTCGGCATATACAAGATTTATAAATCAAATTCAATGTTGGTTTAAAAAATTCCGAGAAAGGAGTTTTAATCTTAAAGATGAACAGAGAAGTGGTTGGCCAATGCAAGTTGATAATGATGATTTAAAAGCATTGGTAGAATCAGAACCTCATATAACAAGTAGAGAACAAGCTGGTAGACTTCACAAACGGTAGTGGAGCACAGTAAATGGAACCTAAAAACGGTTCATGAGCTGGTGTTTGGATTTCATATGAGCTTATAATTCAAAAGTGTCAGCAACGAATAAATGCATGTACATCACTAATCACAAAAAATGAAATTGATCCTTTTTTAAAGCATATGAGAGCAGAGGAAAAGTAGATATTTCATATAAATGTTATATCCTAAAAAGATAATAGTTAAGACTAAAAGAAAAATTATTCTCAACACAAAACCATGACTTTATTCAAAGAAGGTTTTGCTTTGCATTTGATAGCATGTGGAAAGTGTTTTATTTAAAACTACTTGGCAATAGCCAAACTATCACCTCAGGCATTTCCTGTCAGCAATTACAGAAATTAAAACAAACTTTATTCACTAATCAATATGCATTATCCAATAAAAGGGATGTGATTCTTTAAAAAGATAACACCCTGCCTCACATTGCACAAAGGATTCAACAGAAGTTGAATGAATTTGGATAGAAAATTCTACTTCACCCCCTTATATTTCAGATTTAGCTCCATTAGATTATTATCTGTTTAAATCTGCAGCATTTTTTTTTTTTTTTTTTTTTTTGTGATAAAATGTAATAAACAGGAGACTGAAAATTCTGTAAATGAGTATTTTGCAGCAACACCAAAACAGTTCTTCCAAGATGTAATCAAACAGCGATAGATTTTGTTGCCAAAAGATAATTAATGTCTTAGAAATGATACATTCATGATTAAATATGCATAACAGTAAATATTTTTTCCTTTCAAAATTGTATATCTAAATCCATCCTTACTTTCCATTCAACTTAATGCATTGTGTTTTGAAATAATTTAACAAATAAATATTGTAGACATACAAGAATGAACAACTACCATAAAGACATAAATAATCAAAAGCATATCTTAATGTTCTAATTTATGGTAAATATTTGATATCAGTAATTAGCAAGACATATTTATTAATGATATTTACCACAATCCTGTATCACGATATAAGGTATGGAAAGATTCAAAACTGTGACAGCGCTTTTCTTTGTAAATGTTATGGATCAATTTATTTACTGTGTGCTGAAATATTATACATATATATATATATATATAACAAATTTTATAAATATTGTAAATTAATTATTTTTGCAATATATTTAAGCATACTTACAGCACCATTTTGAAATGTTTTATCCCAATTTCCAACAATCTGCAAAAACATTAAGTGAAATTAACCTATCAAACTACAAACATAATGAAAACCCTTAGAAAATATATAAAATAAATTTAACTCAATAAGAAAATAAAAAATATAAAAGACTTTTAAAGAAAGAAATCAAAACATATTCAAAGAATTAAATAAATTTACATCATTTCCATGCATGATATACGAAAAAATTTTAGATTAGGAATTGTATATTGATAGGATAAACATACACAGAAAAGATAAAACTGCACATTAAAAAAAAAAAAAAAAAAAAAAAATTTTCAAACACAGATGTGTACAAATGCCATAGATGACAATTAAATACAAATTAAATCATAAATGCCTGAATTACAAAATGTATGATTGACATAAAAATTAAATGAGACATATAAGAATTAAACTTTTTACTTACAATGTATATTAAACATTCATAAATTTATAATAATCCAGTAAAATATTTATCATATTATAAGATACAAATAGAAAAATTCGAAATTTTTAGATTGTTAAAGAGTTCTTTATCAAGCGTTTTTGTCATTTAAAAAAATAACAAAAATCACATTTAATGTTAATAATTTTTCTTAACAGACATAGTATTGTGTTCATTATAATATTGTTGTAAAGTAATTATAACTAAACACAAATTATAAGTTTTGAATCAAACTATATTATTTCTAAATATAAACATTTAAGGGCCTGAACAGCCGAGTGACTAGCACTTGGGGCCACAGGTTTCAGGTTCGAGTTCTGACGGTGCCATAGATGTTTGTAGTGGTTCTGAATCCACTTTTAAACTTTAGACTGTTATATGGCTGTTGGGTGTAGGGCCTCGTAAAAAGAAAAACATCTCTCGTCTACCCACCATGGGGCTATTGAGATGATGAAGAATTTAATTTTGTAAACACATTTTCTACTTAAAAGAAATTGCTAATACAATTACCCTAATGTGCTTAAGAATTTCCTTTGTATCTCAACCAGCAATTTTTATTTTCAAGTTCAGAATCAAAGAAAATTCAATTAATCAATACTTGACAAGTGAAGTAATCCGAAGGCAGCTATTTTTTTAATACTTCATTTATTAAAATATAAATTAATTCATTTTTCAGATATTTAAAAAAAGCATTTAAGAGTAATTGAAAATACTTAAAATTATTATAATTCAATTAGCTATTAAATAATTTACTTTAATTAGTGAATAACTTACAGTTTTAGCTAACATTAGAGCATAAATATCTGGGGAATCATGTCCACAAGTGTCAACAGCAACAGCTACATGAGCAAAAGGCAGCCAATCATCTCGATCTCGAATCTATAATTAAAAAAATAACAGCAAGACTATAAAAAAATCATTGAAAAATATTAAGCAAGCAATATTTTTACATTCAAAATTTTTCTATAAATTATAATTTCTAAAAGAAAGGTACAAACTATGCAAAAAATCCAGATAATAATTAAATAATTATACCGACTTAAAACATAAATAAATTTGAAGTACAATGCAACTTATTTAACATTTATTTTTATATCCTGCATGATTGCATCATTATTTGTAAGTTTATATAGGAATAGAACATTATATATCCATGCATTAAACTTATTAAAAAAAAAAAAGAAATGATGTTTTGAGAATGATTACAGATTCAATACTTCTTTCATTACACACACACACTATTCAGAAATGTAAAATTAGTATTTAATAAAAGATAAAAAAAATTATTTATTACCTCACTACCAGTATATCTGCATGGTTTAATTACAGGTATTTCAGTTGTATAGGTATGAGGAACTGAATTGAAATATTTCTGAGCCAATTTCACAAGTTCATCATGCTTAAAATCTAAATATATATATAAATATTATTTCTAATTACACAACAAATAATAGTAATAATACTACTGTATAAACAGAAATTTAAAAAAATGAAATAAATAATGTTAGAATAGATTTGTGTTAAAATCTAACATAATTGAATATTTTCAAATAGCTGTTACAACTTTGTTAATCAAAATGCTTCATCTATATTATTGAAAATTATTATAATAATGAGCAGAACATGAATCTAGTAAAGCATTTTCACTCACTGAGGAATAGTCAGAAATGAGAAGGACAATTGTGAGATCCTGGCAAGGAAATTGTACTATTATCCTTCTTTCTGATTGATTATGATTTTCAAAAATTAGATTGATCCTGATCCAATTAAGAATACCAAATTACATTACTATTGACCAATAGAAATAAAATTTAATCAAAATTAAGATATTTTAATGCATAATATAAAATAAAATTTTTAATTTCTCTTAAATTTATATAAGAGCAAAGTAAAGAAAATAAATATCAAAATATGAAATACTTAACAAACAAATTATTTTATCAATATTGCTATATGTGTTTTTTTTTTTTTTAAATAAATGATGAACTAATTCAAAAATTTAAGATAAGTTATAAACAAAAATAATTTTCAATGAAATTTTTTTTAAAAATATATAACTAAACACATAAAATGCACATTTCTGCTTTATACAGAATATAGAAATTATGTCATTATTAAAAAAACACAAATAAATTTAAAGTTTATTAAAATTCCATTATATTTAAAAGGAAAGAAATAAGGAAGGTAATAGAAATGATTAATTTTTAATTAAATGCTTTCAAGACAATAGAACTACTAATATGTGCTGCAAGTGTTCAAAATAGCTTTTATTAATCATATTCATTTAAGTATAAGGTTAGTAATTCATTTCTATTAATTTTAGTAAGGATATTTTTTTACGAAGATAGCTTGTAATGGTTACTTTACGAATAATGATAATCACATTACTTTAAAATGAGTATTAGATTTTGATTATCATGCAGATATTTTTAGATACATTACCTCTACCTAGTAATAATATCAACATGAAACATGTTAATTTGATATATTTAAATCAGATGAAAAAAAAAAGATTAGCAAGACTGATCATGATGTAATAACTATTATGCAAACTGTTCAACCTCAGCTTACTTGAAGCCATTTTGTAAATTTTAAGTAAAAAAAATTATATGCTTCAGAAAATTTACTATATTTTATCTATATATATTCAAAAAAATTGCATGTAGAATTACCTCCAGAACCAACTAAAGCCATTCGAGGAGCAAGAAAATTATTCCTGACATAGAATTTTAAATCCTCTTTAGAGATTTTCCTGAAACAAAAGTACAAAACTTAGCACAAACTAAATCTTATTAACACTATAATGAAGAAAAAAGTAGTCAATACACAGGAACTAAACTTACAATAAAATATACACTTATAAAATTAAATTTTCAGCCTACAAATTTTTTTTTTCTACTTGTTTTTTCTTCACAAAAATATATAATTCAAATAATTCTAAATAAATATGTTTGGTTTAATAATAAAATAATTTTTGCAAACATTCTTTAACAAAAAATACATTATTATAAAATACTTGATATTATCAGTGGGTCCCAAGACAGTTCGGCCGAGAGGAGTTCCTTGATATGCTGTTAAATGAAGATAATCAAAAGTTACTAATCTATGATCACTTTCAGCTTCATTTAACCTTCTCAAAATTACATTTCTTTCTTCTTCAATTTGATGATCATCGAGCTTTGAATTAGTTACTACATCTGCCAAGATATCAACAACTGCAAAGAAAAAAAAGACATTGAAATATATTGTCTTTTTTACAGAAAATAATGAATAATGATCTAACATGACAGAAATATTAAATAAAAATATTTTATTTACTTCCTATAAAATGTTATGTAACATATCGGAGACGAAAAATCAAAATTGTCAGACATAATACAAAGAATTTTAAGTAAATTTCTTATTAGCTTAAATCAAATGTAAAGATGACAATCATAATGTAAAGAGTCATGATTTATGACACTCTAATGCATTTTTCTCTTGATACCCAGTTAATGGAATAGTAACCATTTTTAATACATTATTTACCATTTATCAATAAATATAATGTTCAGTTTTCTGTTCATATGATAAATATTCAATTTCAAAAAATAAAGAAATAACATTGCACATATAATTAATAGAAACTAAATAAAATTTACTTTTTATTAAGACTACTCATAAAAATATAATTTTTTTCACAAGAAACTTCTGAAAAATTAAACACTTCTTAAATTTATAATATTAAATTTTTTTTCACAAAGGAAAGAAACTAAAATAAAGTTTATAAATAAATAAATAAAACTCGTTTAAAAACACTTGGATGAATATTAATCACTATAATGATGCATATTAAAAAGTTTGGAGTGTTGTAATTTATATATTTAAAAATAAGAAAAAAAAAAAAAAAAAAATTTCTTTGATTGTTCTAGGGTGATTAAAAAATTAATACAAAAATACCCTTTTTTTTATAACTTACTTAAATTATCAATAACTTTAATACATAAATTAGACTAATAGAGATGTGCATTCATAACCACTTTATAATACACAATAATTAAATAATTTTCATTAAAATGAGATCATTTAAGACTTTATGTTACCATTTCATGAGGAGAATTATTTTATTAGATATAATACATGGAAGAGAAATTTTTTTTTTTTAAATACACTCATGTCCATAAATTAAGGATAATGAAGTTCAGGCGAAGAAAGAGACAGAAGCAAAACAAATTTGACTTATTTGTAAAGTCTATTTATTAAACAAAAGGTAAAGAGCAAAAAAGATGCTAGATGTTTGACATCATTAATAAAAATTGCGATTTTTACTCCCTGGAGCAAATTTCAAAAAAGATCCTATTTACAAAAAACAGTATAACATCTGATCTTGGGGAATATTACACCACTCATCAAGCAATGCCCTCCGAAGTTCCAGTTGACAGGTGGGAGGGAGTTGACGGGCTGCAATTCGTCGGCCAAGCATATCCCACACATGCTCTATTGGATTCAAGTCCGGTGAGTATGCTGGCCAATCCATACGGGTGATATCCTCCAATTGAAGGCATTCGTCTACAATGTTTGCACGGTGAGGACGGGCGTTGTCATCCATAAACAGACACCCATGGCCCCTGAAACAAACGTACATGTTGTTCCAGAATGACATCCCAATAGATGTGGCCTGTCATCGTTACACTCTGAACATGCAGGTCAGTTCTGGAACCAAGAATAATTCCTCCCCAAACGAGCCATCCTGCACCACCGTAACGGTGTCGTTCAATGGTGTTCTCTTAGTGGTAACGGGTACCTGGCGCTCTCCATATGAAATTCCGGCGAGAATCAGACTGCAAACTAAACCTGGACTCGTCGGAAAACATCACACAAGACCACTGTTGCGGTGTCCATAATGCATGCTCTCTACTCCAGGTTAATCGCAGGCGACAGTGAGTTGTGGTAAGTGGAACACATCTGACAGGCCTATGAGCATATAGACCAATGTCCCCTAAGCTTCTGTACACGGTCTGCCTTGAAACTGTCGTACCGGTAGCTGAAGAGACAGGTCTGATGCTGTGCTCCATCTGTTTCTTTTGGCAGTAACTGCTACATATCGGTCCTCCTTCGGCATTGTAACTCGGGGGCGACCTCTGCTGTAACATCTAGTCACATTACCATCATCTTGGAATCGTTGACAAAGCCTGGAGATGATACTCTGGGCAATTCCAAGTTCCTCGGATACTTCCAGCTGGGTACGTCCCCATTCCAGTCGTCCGATAATTCTACCACGTAAAAAATCATCCAAATGCTTCCTTTGTGGCATAACTATGCGGTTATTGCACTGAAAGGCTTTTAAAGCGCTTGTGAACAATTTTACTTCTTTGCCACCATTCCTTATATACCCCTCTCTTACACTTTCGTCATTGTGAGATGTGTGTGAGATTCAAGATGTGTGTGATAATTCTACAGGTCAAATTTTTATTTTAGATTTCAATTTCTGTGGGATTCTGAATTATCCTTAATTTATGGACATGAGTGTATATTATGCTGCACAACATTCTGAAATGTAAACATAATGAATATTTCATAAAGAATTTATATACAAGATTACACATACAAACACTAAATGTATCCACTAAATTCTACCCTCCTATACTGATTCCAAATGAGGTCTTGACTCAGCCAAATTCAATACTAATTAATTCTTCCCATCAGATAGGGAAGATATAAACATCTTACAGACTAGCAATTTCTTTATAGCAAAGAGAAAATGCAACAGCATGTAATTTTGTAAATTACTGAATAAGATTGCATATGTATTTCTAGTTTATCTAAAAAATGGGTAATTTTCTTAAAATAAATGGAAATTTTTAAATTATACAAAGTTGGAAAAATAATACACAAAAAGAGATATTTCTTCTATAAATATATTAGCTTTTTCTGCACTTGTCATTTTTCTTTATAACTGTAGAAAATCTGTAATTGTTAGCATGTCTGCATAAATAATATTAAAGAATAATTCTACCTTTATTTAAATCTCTTGGTAGACATCTTGCATAAAATGCTGTTTCTTCCCTATCAGTATAGGATTGAATTTGTGCTCCAATATTTGCAACCTCATTTTCCAAATCCTTTTGAGTTCTATTATTAGTTCCCTAAAGAAAAAAATCTACATTTTATATCATAGAAATATATAATTTATGTCTAGCCACAAAATCTGCAATTATTGAAATTAAATTTTAAAATGTTTCAGGTAATTTCTTTTTGCAATTATTTAATTAATATATACAACTTCATGCATGAAAAATTTTGAATTACAAATTTAAGTGAACAATTTAGAAATAACATAGTTTATTAATGTGAGAAAAATTTTCCACCAAGTAATTAAAAAATAAGTACATAAACACACACAAAAAGACTTTTTAGACTTAAAGACACTTTTCATGAAATATTGGCATATAGAATGAGAGGCGGTAAAAAGCCACAGGAATAAGCATTGAGTATTATTCTATATTTAAGTAAGCATTAATATATAGAGATAGATATATTACTTTGAATGCCATATGCTGGAAGAAATTCGCCACTCCATTTGTTGTATCAGTTTCATATCGGCTGCCTGCATCAATCCAGAGACCTACAGTAGCAGATGGCGAATCAGAATACTCAGAGGCTACCTTGAAGCCATTTTCAAGTACTGTTACTTGAGTTTCAGGTAAATTCAAAAGAGTTTGGGCATATGTAGCTCTTGAGAGTTGATGAGCACTACGAACCTTTAGAAAATAATAAAAATAATATTATAATACACATTTACATAACAAAAATAGATTTAAAAATAGAACAAATATTGTGATGAACTATCATTGCTGAGGTGCTTGTTCATGTAATGTCCTTTCAAATATGACTCCAATTTGCCTTTACAATTATTTTATTTTAACACAACAACACATACAACTCGATACAAATCTGTTATCCATTTATGATGTAATTTCCAAATCAGTTTATACTGATTCCAAATGACTCAGCCAAATCCAATACTAATCTGATAATTCTTCCCATCAGATAGGGAAGACATGCATTATGGTTTTCCTCTTGCAGGAATTATCAAGTATCCAAGGCTCAATATACCACAAATGTAATATAATTCTATCTTAGAGACAAATATTGTTGCCACACAAAATAATCATGTCAAAAACAAAAAATGCAACTAATCTCATATAATGTAAAGAAAATATACTAATTTTATTTGTAATTATAATAAAGAAAACAATTCTTTATATTGATAAAAAGATTGATTATATAACGTGGTAGTTAAAATTAAATTAGGAAGTAGGGAGAAATGTTTAACTTTCAAAAGATCAGTAAAAAAAGTCTGCAGAGAAATTGGATTCTTTAAACAGGAAGAAAATTTTTTTTATAAGAGACATTGGAGAGAGTTGAGGATGGTTCAAAAGAAGTTTGTTTCAGAAAAAAGCGTTCTGCCAACATAAACTGCCTATGAAAGAGTGAAATTTGGCTAGCTTCTTTGTATAACACTGGAATAGGAGTTTATTTGTGGAGACCTGTTGCCAACTGTAAAGCAATATTGTACAATATTGTGGTAGAAATTTGGAGATTACGGAGACCAGAGTAAATAAAAATGGGAGGACCATATTCCAAAATGCTACACACAATGGAGTTAACAATTTTGATGAGATGCCGTGAACGACAACCCCAAGAGTTTGCAGCCATTGCTTTAATGGCATTAAGTTTTTAAATAGTTTTCTTTTTTATTGTAAGAAAAGTGATGTTTGAAGTTGAAATTGTGTAAAAATAAAATCAAAAAGTGGGGTGTGTTGTTTCCATGGGATATTGATGTTATGAATTTACAGATGTCTGTTTAGAACTTGTTTTTATTTGAAAAATGATATGCTTTGCTTTTTTCAGCTTGGACAATGAAATTCAAATATTAAACCACCGGAAATTTTATGAAGTGGAAGTTGGAGATTAGAAAGAACTTTTTCAAGTTGACAGTCATTGCTAAAAAGAACGATATCATCAGCATAAATTAGACATTTGATATGTTTAGGGATGACCTCAAAGATATCTTGGACGTAAATCATGAAAAGAAAAGAACAGTGTAAGAAAAAAGTTTCCTATTTAATTAATTTTCAGCTATCTTTTTAAATAATCTTTCAATTCAATATAAATAAATTATTCCTTTTAATTCAATATTTTATTAAATTATCTCTCAATTCAACTAATTTGATTGAAATAACTCAATTCAGCCAACACTTATAATATTCTCAACCCAAACCCCAAATCCAGCTAAGCGGCGGGTTTGTTTACTTTTATGCAGACCTGGGAGAAATACCCAGAACTGCAGCTTGACACTGTGTCCAAAACAAGCTCCTCCCTAATCCCACTTACTTCTCTTATATTGACCGGTAATCAGCATAGGCTTTTTCCCTCTCAAAATGATTCCTTCTTTTACAATACTGATATTTTTAAATTTTTACAGAGCATTGTTACTCTCCTCAATTCAACCTTTTTAATAATTTTTAACTTTTTGTACAATCATTCAATTCTAATCTTAATCTTACCTATTTTGCACGTGGAGGCATGGCGATCTTTCTCCCTAGGCTCTCTGTAACCTTTCCGCCTTTGCTTTCATCGGCACTTTTTAAAATCAATAAAATTCTCTGACATTCCCAATTTTCCAATATTGTCCCTACTCTGTCATAAAATTGTCTTTCACTTAGAAATGCAGGCCATTATTTGGTACAATTTTAATGTCAAAAAAGCCAGCAGCCCTTAACTGCCTATTATTGATAACAGAACTTGTTTTTTAAGTACCAGTTTCAAAAGATAAGAATTGATGAATGAAATGTGGACGAGATGGATTGTTTAAGATGATGACCTGGATTTCAGGAAAATTGGATGCCTTACTAAAAAAATGAAACATATCTTGTCTAAACAAACAAAATAGATTGAAAGTAAGAATCAATAGCAACAGATATGACAAAATGGACAGTTTTGCTGCTTCTTGATATTAGATCACTATTTCATTTGCCATATAGCACCAAATCTAGAATAGTGTAGGAGGGGGCACGTTAGAAATAGGGTTGGATAATATTGAAATTTCTAAAATGAATATATTGTCTATCTAATATCATGATATTACAATATATTGACTATATACACATTTAAAACTTCAAATACGGAATTTGTTTTTCAACCACGAACAATGAAATAAGAGCCTAACTACTCATGACCATCAAATTTTAAAAAAATTGTTTTTAGTGAATTATTTTCTAATATGACTAATGTTTATTTTTGTTCACTTAACTTTTTATTTTATGTTTTTAACACAGCCTATTTTCTTTTTCAAAACAAAATATATATTTCACCCATTTGATTATGCATATTTCATTCCAAATTATCTAATTTTGACTTCATAGAGTGTTATATAATTTAGTGCATTCATTTAATTTTTACTGGACAATTTCAAAGTGGCATACTACCTTTTTTTTCAACAATAAATAAGCAAATTACATATCAATCACTATATTAAATTTGGGGGTTCTGCAGCTTCATCAGTCTTTTTTACACATCAAATGAAATCGCACCAGGATGATAACTATTTCATCTCAGTTTTTACTGTAACCTGGTTTTTTATGATTAATATTAACTGTTTCTCAGTTTATGTTTTTTACTATAATTGTTCATCTGTTTATGTTTTATTATAATTGTTCTGTTTATGTTTAATTATATCTGTTCCTGTTCTTGAACAAGTGTGTTGATATTCTTCATGTGCTTATCTGGTTTAGGTCTTGTTGAAAACACTACTTTTAGGTTATTTAACAAATTGTTGTGTGTCAACATCATTTGATGACATATCTGAAGTTTCTTAAATTTTTGAAATTTAAGTATTTATTTAGTTATTGTTTCTATTGCTTACAGTGCAGTACAACAAACATGTGTATCTGTAACTTATACCTAATTCTGATGTTAGCAAAATATCATCATTTTTTCCCCCAAAGATCATCATCAATCACCCATCATTTTATGATATTACAGCGAGCCAGAACAATGAAGGAGTGAGGCCTTGTATCATAAAGCCCATGGCAGACAGAGCAACAGAGGTGCGAAATCGCCCAAACTAAGACGATATTAATTATATAATCTGTTTATCAGCAAAAGAGCTAGCTGTTTAAAAATATTTTTGAAAAGTCATATGATTTTATTATAGTTTTTTTTTTTTCATTTTGCCAATGGAAACATCATACAAAATGCTTTCTGCAATTAAAAGTAAGCTATAGCTGAAGAAGTCAACTTTTGTTTAGGAAGGTGGAAAAAAAAAAATTGCCCAAAACAAGCAGAACTCCCATAAATTTAAATAAAAAAAAAATATTAGAGATAATTACTAACGATATTATTAGAGAACAAAATCAGAGATGAATTAAGATAATCTATTTCTAAGGACTCTTTCCTCTTATATTCAAAAGTAAAGGAATTGTAGATATGATAATAATGCCACATATTTCCTTTCAAAGTGAGATTAAAAATATATTGCTAAACGATAAAACATTTATGATAATTATCCTCATTATGAAATTATAATTTTGCAAACAAATCTATAAGATATACATATAAATTCACTCTTCATACACTTCACAAATTATACTCGCAGACCTTAAATCATTTAACATAAATCTAATTCAAAATGCAATTATTATAACTCACTGTTTAGCAATATAAAATGATTAATGTTTGTAATTTTTACAGAATATGCTCAGAAAAAAAAAAAAAAAAGGAAAAAGCAGACGAAATTTTCATTATTGACGACTTTATTATACCACAACAACCTTGGGAGAATTTCAGTTCAGTTTTTGAAAATTTATTAATAAATACGTACATAAATGCATGCATACATACAAATCTGTAAGATATATATATAAATTCAATACATATACAGCTTCATAACTTATACTCACACATCTCAAATCATTCAACAAAAATCTAATTAAGAATGCAAAGTCAGCCTTTTAAAATATCTAATGTTTGTAATTCTTACCGAACATGGTCTAAATAAAGAAGAAAAAGCAGAAGAAATTTTCAAAATATTCATCGCAGACATTTTATCGCCGACCTGTTTATCCCACAACAACCTTGGAAGAATTTCAGTTCAGTTTCTTGAAAATTACTTTTTAAAATTTATTAATACATATTTAAAAAATCTATATAATGAATTTAAAAATTTAAGAACTAAATTAAAAAAATGAATTTGATGTGAAATCATTATTTTATTCATTATGGTACTTATTTTTTTAGAGAATTTATTTGCAGTGATGATTGTCGATTTGATATAAAGTGAAGACAGCAATTTTAAATGGAATTCCTACAAATCCTTTCCATCTGTATAGCTGAAGTTAAGTGCAATGTTGATTCATGTTTATGCTTTTTTATTTTAGTTTTTTAATGCTATACAACTTAGATAATAAAAAAACATGTGATTTACTTTGTTTTATACTATTAAATATATGTGTATTTTAGAATATCTGTCATAAATTACTTATTTTTATTGATTTTATGTGTTTTTAGTTGTTAGGAAAAATTTATAAATTATCACATTTAAAAGCAGTCCATGTATTAATTATAAAAGCTTAGAAATCCTTTTTATTAAATTTGTTTATGTTTAATAAAAACTTATTATATTATCTTAATACGGAAGCGTTTATACATTGACGGGTCAGTTTGAGTTGAATGCCCTCTCTTATGACTTGACCTCTCATATAGATCATTACAGACACAGTATCCTAATTTAGTTGAAGTCTACTTAAAGAATATACTGTGAATAATTTAATACTTAAAGAATATACTGTGAATAATATAATTAAATGTAGTGTTTAAGTGGTTGTATTTATTAGAACGTATATATAAAAAAATTCTGAGTAAGATGTTTTCTTATAAGGTGTTTATCTACCTAGTTATTAAATTCTGTATGTACTTACATTAGTGCATTTTAAGAATATCAAAAAATTATTGATTTGTTTTTTGCAGTAAACATTCATTGAATAAATTGTCACTAAAGTATTTACCTTATCAGTTTTGTAATTATTATATTCATTTTATTATAAATAGCAAGTATTTTTTTTAAATAAGTTTATAGTTTTTTTTTTATTTATTTTCTTGTGACATTAATGCAAAAATATTAGATTACTTATTTTCAGTTAAAAATTATTGATATATATATGTACGTTTAAAGCAGAAAATTTTGTATTTTTATTAATTATGATTTATAGATTGTTTGTGTTAATTATCTAAATCAAATGTAATTTTCCATTTAGAAATCAATTTTGTTTTTCTTGTTGTAATTTTGTCAATGTAACATGTTATTTTATTTTACTTTTTGCTGAAAACATTTCGTGTAACAACTTTATTGTTTACATGTTTTTAACTCCTTCCGAAATAAAATTGATACATTAGTTGAATGTAAAAATCTTGTAGAATTCAATTGTTTAATAGTTTTTAAGTATCAGAATTACTTATTTATATTTAGAGTTATTATTCATATTTATTTATATGTTTTCCCCCTTTAATATAAACTATGAGTGCTGGTTTGATCAAGGTTTTTATATTTGATATTTTGTTTAGTGTAATTTTTAAAATAATGATAAAACTAAAATTTCTAATGTAAAAATATTCTAAACATAAATACCATACTTTATTATTTGTTCTTTTCACTGGGAATTAAACATTTAAATTAATAAAATTTAAAGATGAAATAGGATATAAAGAAGCTCTTCTTTTACTATAATTAGGCATTTTAGCTCTGAACCATACATTTCCTAATGGGCATTACATTGCTTTAACATCACTGAAGCTTAGGTTCTCTCCCACTTCATCACAAAACTTTAATACCTTAAAGGTCTTTAGCTATATTTAGCCAGCTGCATCATATTTATTAAAAAAAATTCAAAATAGTTATTCAATCTGTCACAAAATATTCAATTTTTTTAATACAAAATATATTTTTATATAACATATTATTTTCACATAGCTAATTAAATCTTTAATGAGAGCATTTAAAATCGTAGGTCAAATTCTGAGAATGTACTGAGAGGAATAATTAGGATGTAGCAATTGAACAATGTGACATTCATAGATCATCCACATTACAGTATATATAGTATGCATTTTTTTTTTCAGGGGAAAAAAAATTAATCAATATATAAAAAGTTAGTATGTAGTTAGTTAGTACTTTTGATATATAGTGCCTGTTCATTATCCCCCAACATGCACAATATAACAACTGTATAAAGATTTGCATTCCTTATATATGTCATATTTTATTTTTAAATAATGGCAAAAAGAGAAAAAAAGAATCGTATTTTCCTGTTATGCTCCATACACACAGTCTCAACTTGGAGCTAACATGGATAAAAACAATCAATAAGAAATTAGCATACAAACTTAATAATAAAATAACATTAATTAACCTTTTGTTACAGATTAATGAGTAAAATTATTATTATTATTTTTTTTTTTTTTATTTATTTATTTATTTTTTTTTTTAGAAAAATAGAGAATTCTTATTTTAAATGTTTTAAGCATTTCAATAATGATAATTTTGAATTAAAAATAATGTATATATTACCTTTTTTTTCACCTTCGCTTTTTATATTGTGTGTCAAGAGAGTGTAAATGATATATTTTTCTAATTACTTTTAGTTAAGGATTTAATGTTAATAAAGTTCTGTATAGTATCCTTTTTCGTCTTAAAAATATGAGGATTCCTTTAATTAATAATGTTATACAAACATTAATTGTAGATTGTGAACTTTGAATGCATTACATTTAAAAAGTATTTATTTAATTTATTACTTATAGTATATTTACAATTGCATATGATAAGTTATTAATGCTTGATTTTAGTATGAAATATTTTTATTATTTTTGCTTTTTCTCAACTTTTTTTACTTTGTTATCTATTTCTGAATTGTTTCTTATTTTCAGATACATCTACCACTGACTCATTTCGTACTTCCTATGATCTGAGATTTTTTTCCTCTGTTTCTCTTCCATGTAATCTTCAAAATTGTGGAGATGATTACTTTGCAATCGGGGAAGAATCTAGATTGCATCAATTTAAACGTACAATTCTTTTAAGAAATCAACAAAACACTTCTAATCATTGCAAACATTTTGCTTGCAATTTTTGCAGTAAGAAATTTAGTGAAGATCATTACCTACAGGAACACACAGCTGTTCATTTAAATGATAATTCATTTTTTTGCAAATATTGTGGCTTAGATTTAACATCCAAGTCTCTTTTGAAAATTCATACTTTAAAACACAGATTTGGCCAAAGATTTTCTTCTCATTTGCTGGCTTTTTTTGGACGAATAGGAGCAGCATGTGTGTAGTGCATTTTATTACTTTAATTAAAATTTTATATATATTTTATGTTAATGTATCTCTTACATATGTGTATAAAGATATTATAAAATAAAGATTTTCTATATGGAATGAATATGTAATCTTTTGGTTTAAGTAATGATATTTTGTAATAGCATAATTAATTTAAGAACTTTAAGTGTGAATAAATTTATTCTTTTTATATATGTTTTTCTAAGTATGTGTAATGCTTTAATAGTTCAATTATCAGTTACCAATTTAAATTTTAACACAAATATAAATTAAATTGTATTATTTTCAAAAATAATTACTTATGTACTATACTGTATCTCATTGGGTATTTTTTTAAAGTAAGTTTTTTATTTTTATATATTTACTTAAATCTGTATTTTTTTTATTAATATCTAATTTGTACCTTAAGTCGTAGTGTTTATTCTGATTTTTTTTTATTTATATATATATATAGTGTATTAACTAATTACACAGCTGCCAACTTGTATGGTTCAGTCATACAATGCACAAATTTAGGATTCTTTGTAAGGTTGGTATAGGTAATAGCAAACTTTTACATTTTCTTTAAAAAATTTAGAAGGGAAGCTTATTTTACCAGTAAGAGTTTTCAATCTTTGAGAAACTGAATGTAATTTTACGATCAGAATTCGCTTGAAATTTATCTTGTAAATTCTTTATTGCATATGTGGAAAGAAATTTAGTTTTTATGCGTTATAAAAAAAGTGTTCTTTATATGAGACATAAATTCCCAGAAAATAGTGAAGTTGAGTTCTATGAATTGCAAATTGATAAACTGGAACATCATATAGTTAAAGATGAAAAGTTGGTCAGAACGTAGGTCATTCAAGGAAAAATTAGTAATAATGAACTCATTAAAATATAACAGACTTTGTTTATGCTGTGCATTCTGACTATTCTTCACAGCAACGTTAAATATGCAAGAATATTCAGCTGCGTACAAAAAACAACTGAATTTAGAAGCACCCTGCTGGATGAAAGTATAGGAAATATTTTAATTGTTAAAAACTTGTAAAAAGGTTATGGTTTTGTACAAGGCCGAATCAACCGCTCTTGGATACTTGAATACCAGGAATAAAATCTGAGGAAAGTATGAGTTGCATAATTGTTATGACTCGGATACTAATAACTCATGTGCAAATGGTTCTACATCAGGTGTGTTTTTATTTTTGATGTTTTGTTACTAATAAAATTATTTGTATTTTGACTTCATGTGCTGCCTATTTCATCATGCACCTTGCATGTGTATATTTTTTTAAATGTATTTGTATCAGAATTTTAATTCTCTATCAATTCCTTTAAAATTTCAATATCCATTGAGTTAAAATTTTAGAAATACTTTGGTAAGAAAGAATCTCAATTCCATTAAACAGAGTATTTTAATATTAAAAATTATCTTATAACTAATATGTATCAGTACATTGTGCATAATGAACAATTAGTACAGTGCACCATAAAAGTTTAAACAGATTTTATTTATAATTATGCATTTATTGCGAAGTGAAGTCTTGAAAAAAATTCAAAGTTTCAGAATTGACATATTGTCAGGTGTACAGTTATAGTTAAATTGTGTATTTTCAATTGCTTAGAATAATTAATTATGTTAAGATTTCAATCGCTATTAATTTTGTATACATAAGTATAAATATTACAAGTGCTGATGAAGATGTGGTCTTCTGGGTTATGTTTAATTGCGTGTCCATATATATTTTTTTCACTTATAGAACCAAGCATTTCGTGTTGTTTAATGAAGGTCTTTAAAAGACTAATTTGTTTTTTTAAACTTTCTATAATTTATCTATGCAGTTATGATTTATTTAATTCTTATTTTTATTAAAACTGTTTAAAATAGTGTTGAAACTAATGGAAATGTGTACCATTGTATTTATTGCTTTGCTTTTTTTATGGCATTAAATTACAGTTTTGAATATTTTTATGTTAGCCATCCAGTAGTTATAATTATTATGTACTTCACATTCTGAGTATATTTATAGAAATTTAACCCTTATATTCATTTCTTTAACTAACCTTACACTTGTTTTTTTTAATTAAATGGCTAATCTGAATTTTACATTTTTTAATATCTTTTTTTTATATATGATTGCAACTCCTATACTACCAGACAAGCTCTCTATTCTTTTTATGATAATTTGAAAATTTATATATATATATATGATATTTTTCAAATTTACCATTTTTTTTTTTTTTTTTTTTTTTTTTTTTTTTTTTTCCATAATATATTTGTATGTATATATATGTAGTCAATTGACCTTTAAATATTTTATATTACTGAGATTGCTTTTTTCGATGTACAATATACTTTTCTTATTAAAAGAATTGAATTGAATTTTCTTATTAAAAGAATTTGATGTCATAAATTTAATATCTTGTTCATTTAAATTATTATTTGCAAAATATAAATAGCAAGTTTTTTTTCTTATTGTAATTTATTTAAATAAGGGCAAAAATTCTGTTATTTGCAATTAGTCAATGATTATATTGAAACATTTATCTATAGAAATGCATTTAATTTTACATTACAAGCAGGTGAAAATACTAAACTAATTTTCACTTAAAAAAATATATATATTTAAAAAAATGTTTATTCTGAATCAGTTATGTAATTTGAAGTTAAAATTTTGATGAAAATGAGGTTATTTGAATTATTAATAAAATTCAATCATATATATTAAACAAGAGTATTGGATATGTACTACTATGTACCCAAAACAATGCAATTTCATTAGAAATATAATTGTTTTTCATTTTATTTTCTGTACATTTCTGTTAAGTACATTCTTTATTTGTGTCAATGTTTGTGCAATAAATTATGTTAGAAAAAAATAGTATTTATGTAATTGTTTTTTTTTAAACTAGTAAAAAATATATATATATTTTAGCTTTACTTATAAATATTAAATGCTTTTGATCAAACTATGTAATATTTCATTGGATTATAATCTTTAATTAAATGGATTTTAATAGCCATATTTTATCTAAAGAATTTGAAATGAAATTACATTTACATGTTATAATAAAATGTGTGGGAAAAAAAGAGTATAAAATGTTTATGATATCTCTATTTTTGTGAGAATTAGTATATTGTAGTTTTGAAATGCAGTACGAAAATATTTTTTTATTATTCAAATATATTATCTTTTATTAAAATAAAAAAAAAATTTATTTTATTTGAAATTTTATTCAACATTTTTTGTTGTTAAAAAAGCATTTTTAGGTAGCAATTTTAATTAATTGATTTTTCAAAACTTTTGGAAGAAAAAAATGACTGTATCCAATCTAAACTCCAAAATTCTAGGGGTTTTTTTTTTTTTTTTCCCTCCAAGCATATTCTGGAGATTATAGACAGGAAATTACAGTAGTTTATTCAGTTTCTTTATTACTTTGTAAAAATCTATTTCCATCAAATTTAATTGATTGTATCTGAATTTGTGAAGAGATTGTATTGTGTTATTTGTCATAAATATGTTCATCAAAATTGCTTTTACAGGTCTTGTTTTTTAATGATTAAGGCATTTCATAGATAACTTTATTAAAGAATCAAAGTTATTTTTCATTTGTTCAACAAAATTTAAAATTTGTTAATAACCATTATTTACTTTTTTTTTATTTATTTATTTGCTTAAAGATATTATATTCTTTTTGCAAGAAGGTTTATTTAGTTTTAATGATCTAAATCCTATTAAAAAAAATTGATATATTTATATTTTAGAGTTATATTTATATTTATTTATATAATAATAAAATTAAGTATGATTATTTATGTTTAAATTACTGATTTTTTAATATGTAATTAAAAAAATATCAATTTGCTTACAATTTAAGAATAACCTTAATAATTTGAATGTACAATACTCCTAAACAGGCATTATGAAATTTGGTTCTTGGTAGAAAATATAATTTCATTTTATATTGTAATTTACATAAAATCAATATAATATTAAACCTGTAATGAAGTGATTATCAGAATGTCTTTTGCATTCAGTTATATATTACAATATTTTTAAATATCATGAGCAATATTTGATTCTGATTCATTTAATAATCAAATTTTTAATGTTGTATAATTTATAATTCTATATATTTAGTGTTAATTATCTTTTTCTTTAAAGCTGCTCAGGATAATAATGCTAGCAGGTAAATTTTTATTATTCGTATAAATATAATTTTATTTTGTAGTTAATTTCGTTTTTATTGATATTAGTTCTTAGGTTGAATTTTTCTTATAATTTTACTTTTCTTTAAATTATCTAATGTATATGCATAATTCATACATAAAATGTACAGAAGATGATTAATTATTATTTTAAATAAAAGTTTGATATTTTTCATGTAAATAAAAATATTCAAAAAAATTGTAATTAAATATGTCGATATTATTAAGATAGTTTTCAGAAATATTTTATTTAAAATATACAATTTTTAATTGTAATTTGCTTTTTGTATTACTTTTAACTATTTTTTGTAGATTTCAGTTATTTTTTTAGTTTTTCATTAGTATTTTATATTAGTTTCATTAAATATTTGCATTTAAAAATTTTTGCATACTTTTCTTTCTTATACATATATCAATATTATAAAATAGATAGTTTCTTGGGTTTAAATTTTGTTAAATTTAAAAATTAAGAAAATTAAATCTTTCATTATAACTTAATAAACAAATGTCTTCAAAAATTAATTTCTATTTGTATATGCAAAGTATCACTATGTTTAGTTTTATTATTTAACTAAAGAAAAATACATGAAACTTTTTTTTAATAAATGAGTTTTTGACATTTATTCCAGCTTTTTCAATTATAGTTATTATTTATAATAATTCCCCAAGTGAAATGGCATAGTTTAATTCATGTTATGTTTATTTAAATTTTTAATGTACATATTTTTCTTTTTTTTTTCAGATTCTAATAGTACCTCTCCAGAAAGTAAAATACCTTCTAACTTAGAACTTTTTGATTACTTTAATTCTGATGATTATCATGTAAAAAAAAATTCTCAATATTTCTGCACTCTTTGCTCATACAGTACATCTCGCATTCATCAAATAAAACGACATTCTGGTAAACATAATGGAGAACGACCTTTTACTTGTGATATATGTGGTAAAAGTTTTACTAAGAAATGGCATCATAAAATACATTTAAGAGTTCATACAGGAGAAAAACCTTATGAATGCAACTTTTGTCCATCTAAGTTTTCTGATCCAAGTGCTTTCAGAAGACATCAAGCTGTTCATAAAGTATCTGTTTTATAAATTATAAACATAACAATCTTTAGATATAATTGGATGTATTAAACCTAACATTATAGATATGTTCAAAAAAAATATTGTGCTTAAATTAAAATTGCATAAAATGCATATTTTGGCTGGATTATTGTTAATTAATAAAATGGAAGTTTGAAAATTACATAAATATCTTATTTGTTTCTAAGTTAAATTATTTGTTATTAGTACTCAATGCTCAGAATTTCTTTGAATTACAGATTTTAACCTTTGGGTTGGTTTATGTAAAATGAATGTGTATTGAATAAAAACAAATTATTTATAATATCCTGATTCTTATTAAAAAAAATTGGAAAGTTGGAAGACTTAGAAGTAATTTTCCTTCCAATCCAGTTTAGACCGTGCTCATCTTCTAATGTATATCGATATATGATGTGCATCACATTTTGTCCATTATTGCAAAGTGCAAAGGTATAGTTTGTTTTTGTGACTTATAATTTTTTTATGTGTAAAAGATGATTTATTTTTCTATTACTGAAAAGTTATTTTTCCCCCCCCAATGTAAATCATTTAAGAGAGTAGTCATATTGAACTGATTTTCATAAAACTTCCAAAAGTAAAAAATCACAAACTATGAATAGCAGCCTATAATCTGCACTAAGAAATTCCATAGTTTGTGTTTAAGTATTATCCATGTGTCCAGTCAGAGTATTATAGTTTATTAAAGTTTTGTAAACTTATAAAAAAAATTATGTATGTTTCTAAATAAGATTTCATTTTAACCATATATGAATGCAATTTTTTTTAAATCTAGTATCTTGAAATTTATTGCCTTTAAAATATAAGCATTATTGTTCGAGTTATAAACTGGAAATATTAATTTAAAAAGATAGCTAATGAATTTAATCAGTTGAATGATAATGAAACCCCTAGACAAAATTGGTTTTATGATTTTAATAATATCTAAATTAACAACTTGTAGTTTTAGGATTATAATGATTCTAATTATTATAGTACTACTACAATATTAACAGCTATTGACCAGAATTTGCATTAAAATCACAAGAAATTAAAAAGAAGTTGCCTCTAAAAAATCACCAATGTAATATTTCTGCTTTTTAAACCCCGAGTTTCGTATTTCATTAAGGATACTTTTATTTTACTATAGAAAGATTGTCCCGTTTAATACATTTCATTGCTAATCTCTATTTTTAAACTATCCATACATTTAAGATTATTAATAACTGCTCTAAGGTTTTAATTAAATAGTGTAATTCTGAATTCTTAAATAATTTTTCCTTTTTTTAGTTCATTCAGTTGTAGTGCATAGATTAAATTTTTTTCCGGAACACAAATGAAAATGAATTTTTGTTTTAATAATTTTAAAGATGCTTGATAAAAATGTTGATTTGTATTTCTTAGTAGTTTTATGTTTGGTTTGTAGTTCTACTGTCATTTTATGCATACTTTGGGCTAATTAGACCGGGACTCCAGTTTAACATGTTAGTTTTAGGAGAAAGGGTTTTTATATTTCTTTTCTGTCGTATTGCATTGTTGTTAATGAAATGTATATTTTTGAAATACCTACCTCATAAATATGTCAATTTCAAATTGAAGCTTTTTGTAAGCATTCCAATTTAGTTACTTTATTAAAAAGGGATTTTCATTTTATATTTGTATATATTGTTTTTTAAAATTGTCTTAATTGTTAAATATTGTACAGTTAAATATTTGTTTTGTTACTAAATATTTAGAGTATTTATATTTTTAAATTTTCACACATTAGAATTTAATAAAATATCTTTCTAAAGTATCATTATCAAAAAATGTATTTATATTTTTATACATAATATCTTATGTATATGATTATATATGTCAAGTATAATTTTTGTGTATTGGTTTTTGCTTTTTTTAATTTATTGAACTCAAAAATAATTTTAGTTAATATGGATTTTATTTTTCTTTTGCGATTCACTTAAATTTTCTTGAAATCATGAAAAAAATAACATTATTATTATTCTTAAGAATTTTGAATTATTTACGTATGAATTTGAGTTTATTTTAAATTTTATTTTTTAATTTGAAAAAGTTCATGCATGTCATGGTGTTACATATATGTTTTGTGTTGCTCACTATATATATATAGTATTTATTGATTATTCTTCTTAGGGAAAAAAATTTACTGTTTGTTTGAAGTGATCAAATAATTATTTAAGGCTTTTTAAACGCTTATTATTTATTTGGAAACATAATGACTTTTTCCCATAGATATGTTGTAAAATCTAAAATTGCATTTTATGGGTTTTTGTTCAGTATAAATATTTTTATTTTAAATCTACCATACAAAAACTATTTGTATGGTAGAAATTGAAATGTGTTATAAAGGTGTACTCTTATTTCTAGCAACAAAATTTGTCATTATATATAATATCTTAAATATTTTAATATATATATATAAATATGTGTGAGTGTGTTTGTGTGTGCGTAATAATTATAAATGAATTTTTTAAATGTTATATGTGCAATAAACATTATTTTTGCTTTAAGTGCATATTTCTAAATAGAAATATTTTTACTTCAAGTGCATGTTTTAAAAAATTGTATGGGAGTTTTTAAAAATAAAACTATTGATTAAATTGCTGTTATTTCTAAATATTAACATTATAATTTGTAACAATTTATTTATGTATGTTTATTTAATTTGACATAATTTTTTTTCGGATATTCATTTGACATCTCGGTGAACATTAAGAATTCAAGTAGTTTGCTAAATTATTTTATTTTACTATCTTGAATAAGACAGATTTTCATTTTATCTGAAAAATGTTAGATTTGTTTTGCAAAAAGATTTCATCGCTTTTCAAATGCAATAATTGTGAAAGTCAAATAAAATTATAATTGCATTAATATAAACTGAAACATTATTTAATATCGTGATGTAAATGAATAATTGACAAAATCTTAAAAGTTTATTTCATCTTTTCAATCTATAATTTTTAAAGGTATACATTATAAAAATAACATTGTATATCTTGTGAATATCTTTATGTTGTGAATGTGTTAAATGTATTGGTGAGTTATGTTATAAATTAAAATACAGGGTGCTTCAAAAAGTTTCAATAAGCCTAAAAGATAAGTCAGGAATACCAAAACAAATCACTTATGCATAGGAATATAAAAACAAAAACATCATGTGTTTATGCTAGAGTGCATTTTTTAAGAAAATCAGGCCATTATTATCCAGTTTTTCTCCATTTTTCACGCCTATATCTTACTGTATTGATTATGGGACATTTTTGACAATAAATGGGTTCTCTCTGGGTGGGTGTTTGAAAATATACGAGCAGGGACAGATCCATCACATGACCACCAAGATTTTCTATTGATGCTTTATTGGTGTTCTAAATTTTCGTAACTTCTGATGAAGACTTCATAGCAAGAGTTGTTGAATCAGAACACTTATCTGTGGTCGTCCAGAAGTATTTAAAAGTGTTGGCTAATCCATGATTTACCATTTTGAGACTTGTATTGTTGCAGTTATAATTTTTAACTTTTGTAAAATTATACACACATTGTTAAATAAACCTGTTTTGAAACTCAAACTTGCATTCCTTTATTTTTTATTCCTCTTGTATTGCGAGTGCACAAGCAAGATGTTTTCACTTAGGTTTCAATGTGAAAATCATTTGTTTTGGTATTCTAGACCAACCCTTAAAATTTAGCAGCACCCTTTCGAATCATACTGTGTATTTGAAGTATAATAATATTTTAAACTTTTATGAAGATTAATAATTTGTAGTCAAATTGAACAATTCTTATTAGTTGATAAAACCTTAGTATTTCATTTAATTTTTTCAAGTTTGCCACAAATTATTCGAAAATATAAATTTTAATTAATTGTTTTAGTTAAAGATATTGTACTTAACTGTGTATTAATAATATTTAGAGAAATTGTTTATTCAGTTAGGATTCAGATGTATAAGAATTATCAAAGAAGATTTTTAATACATGTTTTTCATTTGTTAAATTTTAGTATCTAGTTGTCAAACTGTTGTATTTCAAAACAAATATTTTAAAGAGAATAATTAAGTTTCTTGTTTGCATAGTTAAATAAAGAATTGAAAGCTAATTTAAAATTTTTAAGTATATCTCAGATTTTCAATTAACTATTTTTTATAGCTTTAAACTCTATAATAATTGAAAACATTGTGCACTGTATTTGTTTTTAAAACTAAGCTGCTTACTTTTTAATTTGATTCCAGATGCTATGTAAGCTGTGCCATATTTTATTGTGTTAAGCTAGCTCCTCATTATTGGAAACACTCAGCATTTTTTTTATCTCTGCAATTGGTTTTATGAAAGTAAAAGTGCCACTGGAAAATTGTTATTAATGTAAGTTGATCAATTTTAATAATTAATGAATAGTATATTGATTGTAAAATGTGATTACAGAATTGAAATAGTATAGTATATATATATATATATTAATTATGTTTGAGCCGTATGAGCTCGCGGGCTTGACCAGCCAAGTGGGATAAGAAACAACAACAATGTTTAATTAGAATGTTTATTAAATATAATTGTTTTTTATTTTAAAATACATAATTATGTTTAATAAATTAAATGTTTTAAATAATTTTTTTTATTATTATTATTTCTATTCATGGAATTTTCCATTTTATCTATTTAGTGATTTTGATTTAATTTTACTAACAGAAAAATTCCTATGACAAAATCACAACTGTAATTCTAAAAGTACAAAGATGCAGAAAAACACGGGTATAGTCCAACTACAGATATCTTAGAATGGTAAGCATCATTTTAATGGCAGGAATGGACAAATCTATTACTTGTTAAATGTACTAGTCAAAAATCGGTGCCACAAAGCTGCTTTGAAACAAAAAGCATTATAGTTACTGCAGAATTTTTCATTTAATATTATATAATCTGTTTTAATTATAAAATTTTTTTATTTCTTTTTATTGCAATTAAAATCCGTCCTAAATGGCATTTGATTCCCTATAATGCTGCTTGCTTTAAATGGGCTGAACTTGACCGTATGCCAGTTTTTCACAAGATTGATGGCCAGACTATACTTGCCAAACAATTTGAAAAAAGATAAATTCCATCCATAACATTAATCTATTGTAAATCATAGTTTTTACATTTTATTCATAATTTTTTATCAAATTATTTTGTATACACTGGGTAATGGTTATAAGCATTTATTGGCCATTACTTTGTTATGTTTAATTTTTCCTGAGTACCTTATTTATTTAATTCAATCATTACGATAAAAGTTTCTTAATCTATCTGATTTTTTTTTATTTCAGTTTCTCAACTCTAGAACCGAAAAAAAAATTATTTTTTCTTATATAGATTAAACAAAAAAAATTTATCACTTATGTACTATGATAATGATGATGTTATGATAAAGAGATATGATTATGATAATGATAAAGAGATATAATAAATATTAGTAATCATAATTAAATTTTATTCTCTGAAAAAATGAAAAAAAAAAATATAGTTGATGAAGTATAAACATTGTTACTGTAAACGCTACATTAATATTTACTTTTTGCAAATTCCTTATCCTTCCCCGAATTGTATACTTTCACATGCTGATTTCTCTTTACCTCCAATCCGTCAAATTAACATCAATATGATGCAGTTTAAAAATGACTGCTATTGATCTTAAAATTCACTTCATTATAAATTTAACTGGTTCCTAATTGTTTTTTATTAAAAAAATATTAGTTATATTATTTATAACCTATTTTACCTAATATTGACTTATGATGTTAATGTTTTCGATTAATTAAATAGTTCATTAAAATTTAAATAAATTTTACCTGAATGACATGTGAAGATTGAATAGATTTATAATTAAAAAATAGTAGTTATTTTAATTTCTGTATAAAGATAGTCATTTTGAAGAATTTATCAAAAATTAATTGTAAATTCAGAATAGCATTTTCTCTTCAAAAATCACTTTATTACAATTGAGAAATTTATTTGAAAAAATTTTTTTAATCTCGGAGAGGGATTAAAAAGCAAAGTCTGTAATTCTATTTATTTATATGTTTGTGTAGTTTAAATGGTAATGCTTGGTTTTAATAAAATTTAGATTTATTCAGAAATTATATATGCATTTATTAACCTTTAAAATAAATGGTTGCACCCATAAAGATGCATGATTGTAATACCTGCTAAAAGATTTAAGATCATCCTAGTGTGTAAGCTTGTTATTCTGACATCATTTGCATCCTAGCAGTCTTTCCATTGTGGATTTGTAATAGCAATTTAAACATATATAAATACATTTCAGAACTATCTTTTCTAGAAAAATTTGATGATGTTGTGCTATACATGTAGTTTTAGTATTCTGGTGACAATAGATAAAGAAAGGTGGGCATGTCCATATAGCAGAAAATTTTTTGCAAATTCCAAGAATAGAAAGGCACTAGATTGTATTACATGTGATAAACATTTCAACTTCCATCCTTGTAGGTATTTAAGGATCAATATTTTGTTAGCGCCAGTGCTATAACAAATGAATATACTACTATTGAAAATACTACTACTGCACTCCAACCATCTCAGTAATGTCATTATAAGACTGCATTGTTGTGCTTGATGTCAAACAAGTAACCATAAATGATGTGTCCCACTTTTGCCTGATTTGCCAAATCAGACCAGCACACCAGTATATCGGGCAACATTGCCAATGAAAAGATAAATCACTTGTTTTGAGAGTTCTAGTGTCGTGATAAAGGTGTATTTTTATTGATGACTGATTACCATTAGTATTTTACAACTTAATTTTACATTCATATAATACCACTTGGAGAGTAATCACCAATAAACTATTTGAAAAAGCTGCTGCTTTGATACTGATTTGATCCTTCCAAACCAGATCCATCACAAATTGAAAATGTGCAGAAAGCTATTGTTTGCTTATCTTACTACAGAAACTACAAGTTGGCTGCAGAAACAACAAACATCAAGCTGTATGAGAGGAATAATCATAAGATATCATTAGGAATACATGCTGTCAATGTATCCCTTGCCTTTTTTCTTGCTTTATCTATTGTACAATTATCTGTTGTGTGTTTTCCGGTAGTGTAATGCCATACTGGATGACATTATTCTGTAAACATTGTTTCTATTGGTCTCAATTAATGATTTAAATTATTTATGATTTATTAATTTCATTGTTTTGGAGTTATTTTGATCACTCAAGTTTTTATGAAATAGAATTATCAATCTCTATTTATTATGTTTGTAAATATTGCCTGGTTTTGTTTCCATTTTGCATTTTTGTATCTATCATTCTTTTTTAGAAATTTAGATTAGCGGATTTAAAATAATTGCGGATTAAATTTAAATAAGCGAATACTAAATTTTCAGTTCATATTTTTAGAACTTACTTCCATTATAATATATTTTTAATATTGGTTTTATTTTATGATTATTTAATAGTTTAATGTTTTTATATTTATAAATGTAGCATGATTTTACCTTATTTACTTTATATCTATATATATATATTTAAGAGGTAAAAATATAAATGTCTTTTAATAGCCATACAAATCAACTAAATGAAACAAAGAGAAATAAAACTATTCTTTAGTAATGATAAATTAGTAAATCAAAGACTAAGTGTTGTTTCAAATAGTTAGATAAATAATCATTTTCTGCTAAATGAGATTTTATAAAAATTAGATCGATTTCTCTATTTTAGATATTTGAATGTTTTATTTAAGTTTAAATTAATTTTAAAAAGCAAGACATTAAATTTGCTTGTACATAAAATCTTAATAGATATCTATTGATCAGTGTATTTTAAATATGTCAATAACTTTAAAATGTGAGTTTTTATTGTGCATTTTGTTTTGCTATTTATATTTAGTAAGATAAATCTTTAAAAATTATAGCACAATTTGAATAATCCAAAAGAAAATTTTTAAGAAGAAACTGTTTATAATTTTATTTTCCACTATATGTAACATTTTGCCAAGGTTTTATTTCATTGAAAAAATTATGTTCAAAAAAATTTTTTAACAAATTATCTTTAAATTTGATCAACTAACACTTATTAGCTTACAATTTATTGAAAATATCCTTAAAATTTTCAATAATTATAAATGTATGTGAATGAATTTTTATTCATATACAATTTTTTAAATTGAAAGACTAATTAAAAAAATTACTGCTTAAAACATTATTGAATTATAAATGGTGTGATGTGATTTAAATTTAAAGAATGAAATGAAAAGATTTTAAATATGAATATATAAATAAAATTAGACTAATTTGTTTAATATTTGTACAAAAGAATTTTTCCAGGTTGATTTATATAATTATTATTACTTTTTTTTATTTCAGGTGGAAAAGTTAAATTTTACTGGCACATCTCTACTTATGTTGGGATTCAAACATAATTATTATTCTTCTATTTCCAAATTCACTATTCATTTCTATGATAAATGTGAATATTTTTCGAATTTCATTACAAAGTTGAAAGGCACTACAAAATACGTGCTGGAGAAAAACCATTTATTCTATATGCGCTAAAGAATTCATTAAGAAAAAAATATCTAAAATGCCATTATAGACTTGCATGGAAATCATTAATTTCTTTGATATTAAAAATGCTAGGGTTAATTTTTATGATGTTTAAATAACCTTTATATTAAAATGTATTAAATTAGATTTCATTTTTATATCTTAAAAGAAAAATGTTGCTTATTTTGTGCAGTAAATTTGTTGAAAATTTAAATTTGATTTATTTTAAAATATTTATTTAATTTTCTATAGCAGCAGTGTTTGATATTTTAAAAATATATTGTCATAAAAATATTTCAATTGAATCCTATTTAGTTTTATATAATGACACTTGATTTTGTATTGTCCATGCATATAAATGTGTGTGTACATGCATTCACATTCAATTATGGCCATATTTGACATATTTCAAGAATTTTATTTTACATTCATTAAAGAAATTAATTTCAAATATTTAGATAACATAGAAAAATAATTTATGTGAAATTCTATTAAAAAAATAACATTTAATTATATGTAGTAAAAAAATAAAGTAATATAGTATTATATTTATTAACCACTTAAACATTTCTTGTTTAAAATTAATCAGATAAGCATATCATGTTAAAAATTTTAGTTATCTAAATTTTGTTTATGATAGAAAGTATAATTAAAAGAGTAACAGCTATAGAAATTAAATATATTATTTAATTTAAATTGAAAATTAGCAATAGAAAATGAGTTTTGCCACCTTAGAAAAATACAAAATTGTTTATATTTTTTTAGAGCACTAAAATTGAATTACTGATATGTGTAATGTTGACCTAACCTTACTTATTAAATTTGTTTGTATACTACAAGAAGCAAAATCAGTAGCGAAAATAAAGAACAAAAGATTCAACGCAGGCAAAAACTTTTGACATAAGGATATGAAGCATTTGGAATTTTACTTGTAATTATTCCATCTGAATTGGGTAAAATTAATTGCATAAAAACTATTTGGAATACTAGATTTTAAATAAAATAAAACTAATTGTTGTAATTCTTAAAATTTGTAATCTTTTATAATTTATTTTTATTTAACTCAATTTATTTCTCAATATAACATTTTGTTACATATAATTTTAAATCATAATGCTGTGTGAATGCTCATATTTATTGACTTAAAAAAGAACGGCAATACACCACTATTTCCTTAAAATAGTGTTATTTTGAAAATTTCTGTATTTTGCGATATATAATCATTTGTAAACATTTAGATACAAAATTGTAGAATCATCTTTAAGTAATTTAAATATATCATTCTCGTTAATATTAAAGCTTTTATATAAACCAAAACTTTGTAATTTTTAAATTGAAATTGTATTAGTTAAAAGTTTTATTTTACAGATTTGTTATTCAGAACAATTTGCATTTAATAACACTTTATTAGCTGATTAAGTAATTTACTCATTTATTCTAATACTATTAGGATAGCTTCTGCATACTCTATGCATAAATTTTATTCTATTTGTGTTATATATAAAATACATAATTTTTAATCTGAAAATTTTAAATTGGCTGGGGCCTACATAAGACTGTAGGCTCCTTAAAAACTTAGAAGTATCCCCCTTTTTCCCTGATATCTGTTGTTTAATTCCCTCAAATTGATAAGATAGTTAAAATGTTTTTATAAACCCTGATGTCTTGAGTCCAATTGTTTAAAAATTTAAGTTATAAAAGTAAAAAATTCCAATATACTGTGTTTTACATGTTATTTTAAGCTTTCTATACACAGAGTGTAAAAACTTTATTAAATATGCTAACTGTTTTTAAAAAGTCTACTTTGGTATGTGTTATACTATACTGGGGATGTCTCTGAGACAGCACAGCCATCGTGTGAAGGTATTGGTAGTAGCAGTGTTGGGCTAGATGAGCTGCCCAAAAGGCATGTGCAAATGACTTAATTTTATCTTCAGGTTTTCGTAAATTAGCATTTCCGTAAATGATTTAATTTCAAAAAAATCCGTTCCTTCTGTGCAAAGAGGTAAATAGAAGTGTTGGGCAGTGCAGGCTAGAAAGATATGTTTATGTCCTCTTTACAGAAATTTATTTTTAGACTTATTGGTGCCAATTTTGAAAAAATACAGATTAGAATTTGTTAGAAAAGACAGGCAACTATGAAATCTCAATGTTTCAGTGGCTCTTTTGAAACAATCAATTCTTTTTGTTTTCAACTCATTTGTGAGCAAGTTTTAACAGCCATTTTGTTCAAATGTAAATAGGACATTTGATATGTTAATACTTAAATTTCAAAGTATTTTAAAAAGAAATTATAGTTGTAGTTAAGCAATTAGCATTGTGAAAATTAATATTATTATGAAAACAAATGCAAAGTCTTACAAAGTAAATGTAAATATAATTAAATTACTTTAATTGACATAATTGGCTGTTCTATAAACATTACGTCAGATATAATATGCAAAGATAATGTATAGGGATGCATTTTACTTCTTTCAGATGAGCACAGGAAATACTGCATAATTTGGTTTGTATTTTATATCATTTATTACGCAGAGGATATCATAATCTTTAATTCTTTGATGATTCTTTAATTCTAGATGAATTTTTTTAATTCTTTTTTATCTTGAAACATCATTTGAATTCTAATAAATATTTAAATATTTATTTTGCTAAAAATATTTTTTGTACTAATTGAACAAGTAATACAGGGTGGAGACAGAACCGAGAAGTCAGGAAATTTTATTGATCCTGAAAAATTAGGAAAATTTTCAAAAATTGCTGACAAGAACATTTCACACCAAGCATGTGTGTGATATGTAATTTTGTGGCCAATCGTGCATGATGATTTGGATCATCCATTGTTGTTTTTATCCGATTTTTTTTTATGGTGAGCTGTCCAATTTATGATCTCATATTTAAACATGTCTTTCACTAGTTTGAGGTGTGTGTCTTTTAATTGTGCTCTGCTTGTACTTGTGCTATTTGCTTCATCCAATTTAAAAAAGTAAGGATTTAACATTTTTTTTAATATTTTATAATTATTTATGTTTATTAAACTTAAATTTTCATTAAATCTACTTTCAAAATCATTTAGCATCTACATTGATTGATATTTGTTATTTATGCTTTTAATTACTGAAAATTAAGTCTAAGGAATTATTTATACATTTTAAGTGTATTAAGCCTAAATTATTTGATCAAGTATCCTTTAGCATATGCGTTGAATGCAGACTTTGTTATTTGTGTTTTTAATTACTAATTCTGCTTTTCAATTGGACTTCCAGTATAAGTGTACGTTGAGGGAAAAAACGGTACGGTATTGTATTTCAACGGTGCAGTATCGCCCTTAAAGCACTTTGTCGTTCACCATTTTATGACATTTTGCTATTTCTTTCCGTGAGCTTCTTTAAAAAAAATAATAAATAAATCTTGTAAATCACTTTTAAAAAGTTAAAGCCCTCTTAAAAATAGTTTAAATTAATTTATTTATTTTAGTAAGAGTGGTTATCTTGTAATAATTCCGTGGTTTACGGTAAAATATAATTTTGATAGATTAAAAAATCTATCAAAATTATAATTTACCGTTTTTTTTTTTTTTTGTTTTTTTTTATAAATAAATTTCACAAAAACATTTTAATTTTCATATTAAATAACTGTTAAGTGTTTTTAATAATGTATATTGTATATGTGATTCTGAGTAAGGAGAAGGCCAGAAAACTAATTTAATTAGTCCTCAAGTCAGGGAAATGTTGCAAGCTTTAATCAAGAAATTTTTTTTTTTTACGATTTCTGCAGTCACCCTGTAATAATTGTTATTCTTGCATGGAATTTATTTGTGACCATATTCCTGTAGAATAATCATAACTAAGTAAGCATTAAAAAAGAATTACTATAGGAAATATATTGAAATTCCAAATGTAATATTTGTGAAAATTAAACTTGTAATTTTTTTAAACAATTAATCATACATTTTCTACTATGTCACATGTTTATTTTTATTTATGTTAAAAAAAAAAATGATGGCAATGATAACTTTCTGGTCTTGGATATGAAACTAATTAATTGTTATTATTAGTTTTAAAAAAATGATTGTAGATTTTACTTCTTCATATCAAAATACACATCTCTGTTTCCATTTCCTATTCCTTGTAGTGTTTTAAGTTACTCCTCCCTGTACCAAATATCTTGTTCCTTTTTCGACTTTTTTAAACAAAAAGTGAAAATGATATTCATTTGTATGCAGATTGAGAAAAAAAATTTTAAATAGTTTTTAAAATAAACTTTTTTTACTGCAAAGTAACATTCCAGAAGTTATTTAATTAATAAGCGAAGAGGCAATAACAAACATGTATGAATTAAATTGAGATTTTTTTAAAAATTCATTGAATTGAATTTAACTGTCGACTACTATATTTTCTCTTTTGCTTTCTCAATTATTACTAAATATAAATATATTTTTTTCGAAATGGTTTCTATTTTTATATATAGTTTTCTGTTATTGTTGTGTAAATTTATTATAATTAATTTTTTTTTTTGTTAGTATAAATAAAGGTATCTGAATTACTATTATTGCATTTAAAAAAATGCCTTTTTATATTCATCCAATTTTATTTCAATTACTGGCAGCTATTTTACTTTAAAAATTAGTCTTCCATTAAGTTCCATATTAAAAAACAATTTTAAAATCATAAATTGTTGTTGTTATTTACTGGGAGTTTTTAGTTTTATAAAATCTTTGACTTTGAAAGATAGAAATGTATCATAGATGTAAAAAAAGCAGCTTGAATTTTAGGTTATAAAAAGGCTTTTTTAAATGTTGATATTTTAATTACTTTTCCATTCTTAGAAATTAATATTTTTAATTATCACGGTTAGAATTTTCATACATATATATGTCATCAGCCTTGAATGTAATAAATTTAATTGTTGTTCATAATTTTAAAACTTTCATTAATAATGATGCTATTTTCATCAATAAAATTTTGTTTAATTTGTTGAAAATTATTATATTATTCCTTCAGAAATCAGTGTGTTCTTTACACATTTTTTTTAAATTCATGAGTATACATGCAAACTTTAAAAACAATTTTATTTATTATGTATACCATGTTTCTATATTTTTTCATTCGATTTATTTTATTTTATAGGTGCAGAGAGAAATTTTGGCAAATTTAAAAACTCTTCTGGTGTATATTCCTGCCATATATGTACATATTCGACTCCTTATAAAACAAACTTCATAAGGCACTATAGAACTCATACTGGGGAAAAACCATTTTTGTGTAATATTTGTTGTAAGAAATTTACTCAGAAAATAAGCTTGATATACCACTGTAAAGTAGTTCACGGCTCTTTGCTATAAGGTAAAATTTTAAAAGCAATTTTGTTATTTACTGATTCACTGCAGTAGCTGTTTTTCACACTTATAACATGTAATCAAATGTATTAGTTTTAAATAAAGAATAATTTTTAATATTTTATAAACTTTGGAGAGTTTTTTTAATTGAATTTCTATCAATATTATTATTTTCTTCAATAAAAGCCTTGCAAAGTTAGCTGAAAGAAAAAAAATATTGCTGAAGAAATTTTATATAGTGTTATTAAATGATATTAAGATGCTGTGCATTTATATTTTTAAATTATGAATTAAGGCACAAATGTTAATAAGTAATTGTTGTGTCATTTATGTTTCTTTTCTTAAAAGATTTTTTTTTATTATATAAGTTATTGCATAGTATGCTTTAATTTTTTTTTTCTTTTTAATTCATTTTATGTGTTGTAATATTATACTGTCATATATATATTTTTTAATTTCATTGTGTGTGTGTTTTTTTTAATTTGTAGTAGATTCTAATGAATATTTTAATTTAACTTTCTTTAACATTAATCGTTTATAAATAATTAGCAATTTTTTTCAATAGTTTTTAACAATAAATTGTGCAAGAAAATTATTCATTTTATGGAAGATGTGACATTAAGTTGTGCTTTTCATATTTTTAAAATGAAAAGGATTAATTTTGACATATAAAGTACCAAATTTTTATGTAATGAAAAATGTCTGAAAAACATATACATTAATTAACATTTCTGAATTTAACTTTTTTGAAGATATTTGTTTTATTGTGAGAAAAAAAAAATGAATCAAGCAATTTTTTATTATCAGTTTGAATCAAATAAAGATATTTATAAAGTATATCCGATATAACAGGAATGATAATAAGGCAAGGTAATAAAAATTATGATCTCTAGTTATGCCATGTACACTTTATTTTTTAAATATCTGCTTACTTTTGGATATATTTTAAAAATATTTATACTTATTACTCATGAATTTTATTTAAATAATATATAATAATATGGAGAATAATAAATTTTAAATACTGGTTGTTCATTTTGATATAAAAACATATTGCTATAAAAATGTAATTTTTACAGCAAATGTTAAAATCTGTTCAAATGTTTTGTTAATTTTTTAAACCTATTCTTTCTGTGTTCTAATATGTCCCCCCACCCCCCCTCTTAATTTCTTCGGTTTTTTAAATTTATTTTTTGTTTAGTACAACTGTAGATCTCTAACATTTCATACACTTTCAATAAATTCTTTATTTTTTTTTTCACCCAATCTGTAGCTCCTTTTTACATCTGGATTAATTATAAATTTGTGATAATTACTATTTGTTGCTTTGTAGATAATTGAATATCGCCTAATTTTTCATAGAATGACTAATTTGTTATATGTGCAGGTAAGTAATATTTATGACTAGTTCATCAGTAAAAACTATTGTGGTATTTTCTTATTCGAACAAATTAAGGTGAGTTTATATAAAATAGTTTTACATTTTATTATTTTGAATAAAATAGTTGTATTATGTTATTATTATTTAGTTAGTTATTATAATATAAATTATTTATATCCTAATAAAATAGTTCACATAAAATTCGTACAATGTCATTTGCAGTGTTTCAAATGCTTCATGCAATATTAAGCTACCAGTATCATGCTATCTATTAATTCTGCCATATTTAACATTTCTAAAAGATTTCCATTTCTATTAAATATTTAATTAAATTTGATGAAGTAAGTCAACTTTAGTTGTCATAAATGGATTCACATTTAAAAACATGCAAATGTTCATTTTAATAGAACAATTTTTACTTATGGAATGGTGTTCTAATATACACTTATTGGAAATTACAGAATATTTAATTTATTAAATTTAGTTATTAATTTTCTTATTTATATCGACAAAGCCTATATAAATGAAAAATATTCGTCACCAGGGCATGGTTATGTTTACAATTAATTTATGTTTATCATTTTTTTTTATTTTATATTACTAACATTTCATTTTATGACTTCTAAAATTAAAATTTCTATTTCAGTATATAAAGTTCTTATTTTAGAAAAAGGAAGCAATATATCTGTCATTTTTTGTAATACTGAATAATTAACTGAACACTATATAAGACCATATTTTTTAATATACCTTTTATATTTAAAAAGGTTTGTTAAAAAAACATGGTCTTATATATTGTTTTGTTTTATTTCATGTTCCTAAAATAAGTTTATTTACTGTATTAGCAATTTTTGCTCATAATTTAAAAAAAAATTTAATTTAAGATCATAATTATTGAAAATAAATGTCTTAGTATTGTAATTTTCACTTAAGGCATTGCATGTTAACATTTTATTTATGTATATAAATAGAGTTTTTTGTTTCTTAGTTTACTATTATGCTTTATATTATTCTTAATACTTTCATGAAATCATTTTTTTTGTGATATGTTTTGATGAGATTCTTTTTAAAATTATATTCATAAGCAACATATAATATTTTCTAATATTATTTATGTTATTAAAATTACAGCTGAAAGATTTTTTTATTCATTACTTTTTTTTTATAATTTCCAAGTTTATATAAAGTATTATTGTTTATTTTGAATAAACATATCCAATATTTTTTAATTTCTATCTAATTCCATTTTGTTTTCTTTTTGCAGGTGGAAAAAATATATATGAATTTTATGAAAGAAATTCTTTTCATTTGACAGCATCAAATTATAAGTTATATTTTTGTGATCAGTGTCCTTATAGCAATTATAACAAAACAAAGCTGACTAGACATTACAGGAAACATACTGGAGAAAAACCATTCCAATGTAACATATGTTATAAGAGATTTACTCAAAAAGAAAGCTTAAATACTCATTGTAAAACTCTGCATTTCAGCCCTTAAATGTAATTCTTTAAAATGTTAATTGTTAGCTGTAAAATTCTTAAATCTCAATACTTGAATTTTCTTTTAAGGAGAATTATGTAAGTTTCATATCATTTAAAATTGTTTTAACATTTTTCATTATATTTTAATGTAATATATAATATTCTATTGTTATTAAGTCTGCTGTGTTTTTTAATGCTACATAATCAATTAGTAATTTTTGAATCTTCGAACTTAAGAAAATATTTTGGGCATGATGAACATAAGTTAAAGTTAAAATATGGACTATCCTGTATCTTTAAAGTTTATTTTATTAAATTTAAATGTTTTTTAGTTTGTCTTAACTTTTTATGACTTGCTTAATAAAAAGTAAAAATATCATATAGATGCATTTATAATTTTTTTTTATAGAATAAGTTATGAATCGTACTATAAAATTGAGTGATTAATATATATATATATATATATATTAAAAATCTGTTATAGATAGAAGAATATATTTTATTTGATATTGAAAAAATTTTATTAACAAATTTATTGACTCTTCTATTTTGGGAATGCTTAATGTATTTTGTTCAATTCTGTTTCATAATTTTTGATAAAAATTATTAATTATGTATGTGTGCAATTTTAAGATAAGAACCAAAATTACTTTATACAAAAATTTAAGGAAGGTATCTTCCTGTTTATAATTTTAGTATTTCTTAAATTACTTATATTGTTTTGCGTCAAGTTATATTGTTAGTAATAATGTCACTTAAATTATCGATCTGTAAAATAATATCAAATATAATGCAATATTTTTATTCTGTAATTTTTTTTTCCTTTTAATAAAAAATTATTTATTTTACATATTATTATTTAAAGAAAAGAAAGAATTCTAATCTGATAGGAGAAATGATCCCAAATTTATATAATTATTCATGTGCATATTAAATAATATGTCTGTCTTTGATGTGAATGTCAATTTTTTAAGCTTAAATCTTTCTTGGTATTTTTTGATGAGATACAAATGATTTCATAAATATAATGCATAATTACTTTGTTTCATTAATTCTGTGACATATCAGTTCTTCAATCTTATGTTATTAATTGAAAAAAATACATAATTTGGAGAAATTAAATTAACAAATAGGAAATTTAAGGATGCATAGATTGATGAAAAATTACTGCATGGGCATACATAGATATTTAAGGTCCATGTCTTCTAATATTTTTGAAACTGATTTTAGTGAATTGTTTTTATTGTAAGTTACTAAATATTATAAAAGTAATGGAATTTTCTATATATAATCCACAATTTTTGTTAATGATAAGAAAATGATTTCACTTAAAATGAAATGGCGTATAATTCACAGATAATTTGCATTTATTGATTTGATCTCTTTGGCATACGTTGTACTGCGAATAAAGTTCCATTTGTGTTCCTGTGTTTGACAGCTTAAATTAGCATAACATATTTCAATGTCTAAGAGTATTTTTAGATGTCACAATAAAATAAATATATATTTATATAGGTGATAATAATCAAAAAGGATTTTAAGCTATAAAAACCTAAGTAAAATAGAAAATTATTGTATAAATAAAACAATAGTATCTTTAAAAAAAATGCAAAACAGATTTCTATGATATAAAAAGAATGAAGGTTAAAGAACTGATGATGATGAACTTAATAAAATAAATAAATTTTTTTAAGAAGAAGGTTAAAGAACAAATTTTTGAAATAAAATTTCTAAAAAAGTATGATTTTTATCTTTATTTACTAATAAAATTGAAATGCGGTTATTTCTTATTTTTTCTGCCGTTCTTCATCCAAATGCATGTGTTAGGAAAACAATGCCTATCACATTGTTTCATCTGTCATAAAAGCATGGTTACCTTTTATTTTCTTAAGTTTCCATGACTTTCTTACTTATAAAAACCAGTTTACTTTTGTTTTTCAATGAAGTTCAATTTATTACATTGAGCTTTAATTTATTGAATAAATTTTATATTTTATTTTAATCAATTTTTGCAGAAGCTTTGATGGCAGGAATGTCCTCAGATTCACAGTCAATAATAATCTATACCAATAAATTCTTTTTTAATTTGTGAAATATAACTAGGGAATAATGATAATTTTGAATACTGCAAATGTTTGTATTAAAAGCATATATAAAATAAAGTTGGAATCATTTAATATTAGATATTTGTCAGATTGAAGCATAAGGAACAAGTTTTTTTTTTCTTTTGATTTGTGATATTTAACTATAAAATTTAAAAATTAAGTACTAATATGTATTTTATTTATATGCTTTAACTTCTGACATTTTGTGCAATTGAACATTTTTCTAATCATTGTGTATGTTTGTTTATATATGTATATAGTAATCATATTTGAAGTAATAATAATTAAAAAATATTCATGAAATTTTTTTTTAAATAAATGTACATAAAAATTTTTTTAAATAACTAATCAACATCAGATAATCAACATTATTTAGAATTTTCAAGTAAAAATTTTGTATCTATTATATTTAAATTGAAAATATTTCTTTTATATGATATTAAAACAGCTAACTTTTTTTTATTTCAGCTATGTGCTATAATGAGGTAATTTTAAAATTTATTTTCCATTGCACAAAGCATATATTTAGTTTAAACTCATTTGCCACTTAAATCCATGCATGTTATAACTAAAAAAATACAATTACTTCTTTATATATTTTATCAAATTTATTAAAGCATTGCATTATTTTTGTTTGACTTGAAAATGTTTGTTATAGCAAATATATTATGCATGTGTTATACTTTGCTTGTATATTGTTTTTATTTTTTGAAACAGCTCTGCATGTGTTTTCATGTTTCATATACATTTTTTGTATTGAAAGTTGTGTTGTAAAATATTTGATTTTAATATTTTTTTATAAAATATGTTAAATAACTATTCTTATTTAACATGATGAATTTATTTCGTGGTAGTAAATATGGCTGTTTTTATTCATAAATGTAGAATATGATTTTAAAAAATTATGTTTAGAAGTATTTTATTTAGATAATAAATGTTTATTTTTCAATAATAAAATTATTTTAGTCCTTTTTATTTGTAGAAGTTATTAAAATATAAGTTAGTTCTACATGTATTTTTTATTAAAATTTAATTGCTAATTTTTCATATTTTAAAATAAAAATATAATATTAAAATTTTATAATTTTATTTTAAGAGCATGAATAGTTTTTATGTTTTATCAAATTATTATTTAAGTCCTTTTTAGTGTATTGAATGACTTTTTTTTAAATCAGCTTTTACTTTTAAGTTAATGAAATTATCTTAGTGTGGAAAGAAAAAATAGATTTTATTTAGATATAAATTATTGGATCAAATGAAAGTAGAAAGTAGTCTTTAAAATATTTACTTTTAAATTTTAATATCTTCTTATTTTTCTTGATGTGAAAAAGTATAAGCATCTTTACTTTTGTTTTTCAGTTACCCACTATTTCTTAATGGATTCTCCAAAGAGAGATTATAGAAACCTGCGCCACAAGTGCCATTATTGTTATTATGCTACCAACCGTCCTTCTCATTTAAAAAGACACTACTTAACTCATACACAGGAACGTCCTTTTTCTTGTACAGTTTGTGGAAAATCATTTAATCAAAAAGTTAGCTTACAAGAGCATTCTCGTATTCATACTGGGGAAAAACCATTTCAGTGTGATGTTTGTTTTGTTCGTTTTACACAACGATCTAGCTTAAAGAACCATAAACGATTACATACAAAAAGTGACTCTACTGCAGAAGTTCTATAAAAAAAAAATGTTACTAAATCAAAATTTTACTCTAAATGTAGTTTAATACATATGTTGTATTAAAGTTTTAATAATTATATTTATATAAATTTAAAATGGTTGTTATTGCAATATTTATCTTTGTATTGTCAGAATTAATAATGTTGTGGTAATTTTTAATGCTATTCTTATTATCTTGGGAAGATAGTCTTGAAGTATTTTTGCCGTTATTAATAATTTTACACTAATTTTTTTTTTATATTGATATCTGTTTGTATTATAGTTTTATTCATTGAACTCAAATATATTTAGTTGTTTATATTTTAAAATCTCAGTATATTTTTCTAGCTGGATATTCCCCATGAAATTAACAGGGTTCTTTCATTGGGTTATTTTATAAAACAAATTAATTTCTTACACAAATTTTTTATTTCATTGTTTTTTTCTGTAATATAAGAAATTGGTATATTTATGTTTCTGCTATTAATATTAAATATTAATAAGTATATAGTTGTTTTTTATCAACTTTTTAAATATTTTTAATTATCAGTATTATGCATAATTTTGATACAAATATCTTCTTAGCTAGATTTTCTTATATACATTTATATAGTGCATCCTTGTTAAAATGCCATGGAAATGATGGCTTAAAAAGTTTTTTTTTTTTTATGTTCCATATATGCAATCAATTATCTTCGAAATTCTACTTTTTATGGCAAAGCATGAATTTTGTGATTTATTGAAGTTCTTTAAATCACAAACTTGGTGGTAAGTGGTTTTAAAATATTTAGAAATATTTTTTATTTTGAGTTCAAAAGAATCTTTATTTTGGATTTAATACTGAGTTATAAACCACAATTCTGTCATGCATTTCATGCTAAATTAAAAAAATTTTATTCTAAATTCATTATGTATATATAAATATGTATGAATGAAAAACATTGTGTGATGAAGTAGAAAAGCACTTTTTATAATCGTCTGTAAAATATACAAAATTTCATCTATTTTTACAAATTACCCCCCTTCTGATATTCAGATTATTAGATATTTTATTTTAAAACTTTTTAACCGAACATGACAAGTGCTTTTTTACATGAATTTCCTAAATTTCTATTTGTGGTTTTAGTATTTCTTTCTTTTTTTGAATGTCAATTTTTTTTAGTGAAGTGTGCAAAAAAAAATCTTGCTGAAAGCTATAGAAATTTTATTTAAAAAAAATTTCATTGGCATCTCATGCTCAGGTGATTATACAGGTTCCCCAAGTTCTTATATTTTGCAAAAAATTTCTCTAGAGAATTATGTTTGAAATTTTACAATTCAATTTCCACATGAACATTCTTTGTTTATTTATATATTTTATGTGGTTAAGGGAGTTACTTCGGTGAAAGGATATGAGCTTAAATTGTATTGTGTGGAAAATAAATGTTTGATTTCATACGTAATATATATATATATATATATATATATACATATATTTATAAATCATTTTCTATGTTTATAAGTTTAAATGTTTTTTAATTAGTATAGTCTTCTTAATGTAAAGAGAAAATAATGTAGCATGTTACTACTTCCAAACATTATATTTTTATCTTCTAATATTTTCTATCCATATGAACAAATTATATAAAACATGGATACTTAATTTATTTGCTATTTTATATATATGAAGCTACTCTTCAATATTGTTTATGTACTTAATTATTTGCTTTCAAAATAGAAACAAAAATCTCATTCTGTGAACAATTTTTTAATGTATGAAGATTGTTAATTATTTTATACATGTTATCAATGTGTTTCGTTTTTTCACCCTTTGCAATGGTTTAGATGCAATTTATATTATACAAATTGTTTTCTTAAATTAATGAAAATTTTATTTTATGTAATTGTGCAATACATGCTTATATTAATTTGAACAATGCATGTATTAATTTTTACTGTGGAAAGGTTCATGTTATGTTTTGTTATTTGGTGTGTGTTTATTTCAAAAGTGTTGTTAATATGTGGATTATCGGCAGCAAATAAAAGAAAAATATTTTATTTTGACTTTCCTTTTGTTTATAAAAAAAAATGCAATTTTTTAAAAATTTATTAAACTATTTTCTATAAATATGTTGGTTTTAAGAAAACTAAATATTTATAGAGTTAGATCTACAAACTATTATTTTATATGTTGTCTAAGTAGTAAAAATACGGAGTATAATATTTGGTGTAATAAATTATTTTTAGTTTTATGTCAGTGTTAAGTTTTTCCTTTTGATATTTAATTTAGACCAAGTGTCATCAAACTTTCTGGACCACGATCAACATTCCCTGCTCTACAAAATTAGATCCAAGCATTTATTACACCTTATTAACTTAAAAGGCTATTTGTTATAAAATCATGTTTCTTAAGCAATATTTATAGAAAATAAATATTTCATTATATATATATATTTTCCCATTTTTTCATTTGTATTACAAAGAAAAGCTAGATATAAAATTTACTTTGAGTTTAGAATTGTGCTGAATTTAGTATAAGAACCTTTCATTAGCATGATTTGATCAATTGCAAAATTCAACGGTACATTTTTTTTTCCTTCGCATTTGTGGTATATACCTTCATGAAGAAAAAAAGGGAATTAAATGAAATTTATTGCAAGTATGTAATATAAAATATATACTTAAGTCATCTATAGATTGAAAATAGTTAATAAGTCTCTTTTAAGCAAATTGGATATCATAACTGAAAAAAAAAAAAAAAAAAAACTATAAATCTCAATTAATATTACAATGTTAATTTCTATTTTATCTATACAGATTCAGAATTTGCATGTTTTTCCTCCTTTAAAAATAATTTATTATTTTTAGTTTGTATTATTGAAAAATAAATTGTGCACACTGGGTCTCATTCCAGACCTGTACATCAAGTTGACATTGGCAGGATTCATGATGCTTATTGACATGATTGGAGACATCTGGTTTAGAATAACTTGAATTTCTTTCAGGGTTGGTTCAAAAAATTTTTAAGTATATATATTCAAGAGCAAGTCATTTTGGAGGAAAACTTCCAAGAGGCAGTATGAATGTTGATGTAAGATGCTTACACATACTATATAAATCACTGTCAAGTCTCCTCATTTTTGAAAAACAGTAAATACAATGGGCAGCAATAGTAGATTCAATCCCAAGTCCTCCTGTATGCTAGCAGTGAACATCACTACAAATTCAACATGTAGATTTTTTTTTTTTTTTTTCTGAAGCAATGAATATACTGTTTATCGAGAAATCAAAAGGGAATATTGTGCTGATTAATTTGAATTTATCTTTGTGCTATGAATCTGCAATTTAAGTTGCATTGTTATGGTTGTATTAAGTTTTTTTTTTTCGAAAACGAAATTATTTTGCATAAATATATATATAAAAAGATTCTTTTTAATATAATTACGAGAAAGTTAATAAAGATTGAAAATGCTTATAACACTCTTTATTTGAAAATAGCAATCGATTGTGAAGAAGGTTCACATATATTTTGAATATGAAGCAATGATTAAAAAAAAAAAAAAAATTCCATTAATCTTAGACAATCTATTTGCCTTTTTATAGGATAATAAATATTTTAAATTACCAAAATGATTCTCTGAAAATAAAATGCATTGTTCATAAATTTATAGATGATTATGAGCATTAATATAAAATTTTATTTAGAATTATTATTTATGTAAATTTTAATTTTGTGTTTATTATGTTTCATGAATCTAGAATTCATGTAAGTTTATTTATATATGTTATAACCTTTAATTATTACTATTATTTTTATTTTTTACAAAAATAGTGTTTTATATGTATTTGAAAAAAAATTGTCATTATTTATATGAAAGATAAATTACAATATAAAGCATTAATAATTTTTGTGAAAATAATAGATTTGAATATATTCCATATTGATGCAAGTTCAGATTTTAAAAGTTAAGTCTCAGCATTTTATCTTCTTTTTCCTTAATTTTAGACTAAAAATAATGCATTTTACATATGTAAAATAAATAATAATTTTATTTAATATTTAATTAGTTAATAAACATATAAAATTTCTTATTGAATATTTCAACAAATTTGAAAAAATCATTATTAAATAATTGTTTTTGGCATGTTTGTAAATAATACAAAAACTAATTTTAAGAATATACTTAATGTTTTATAACTATTCTATGATGTTATAATTTGTTTTTGCATTAAACTCTATAATATTTTCTCTAGCCTTTCATTTGTTTTATTTTGACATGTGAAATATTCATATTGAGATATAATAAAATTTTTAATGTCTTAAATTTAGAGTTCTAAAGAGTACTATAAATAATTCCGTGTTTTTAATTTTATTCAGCTTTTTTTTATCCCATTCTACAATTTTATGTTACCTTGTACCATTTTTAATAAAATTCAATCCTAATGATTTACAAATACTTCTGGTAGTTAAACAAATAATCTGCTTTATTTGTCAACTAATCAATTTATCTAAATCCTTTTTTATTGCATGTTAACAATAAAGTTTTACTTAGTTTTGATAGTTGCATTCTAATATATTGATTTTAAAATTTTTTAGGTGTCTTAAGAAGTGCCGAAAAGAATTGAAATCATTGGCTTTTACATTCTTGATACCTCTGCAAAAAAGAATTTCATTATAAGTGCAATTGGTGTTTCCCTGCAACAGATTTTCCTTCCTCCTTGAGATTCATTTAAGAACTCATTGTTATATGTATATACACACACTAAAGGGCAAAACTTAAGCAACAAATGCATTTTTCAACATACAATCATGAAATTTTTGAAAAAGGCCTTTTGCGACTAGTACATTGAAAAGGCAGCTCAGTAGAAAGGTGATGCATATGCAAATATCAGCACAGTGGCATCAGAGGAGACCTCACAGCAAGTAAACGTATGGTATTGTGCACTCTCAATGCCACTGCAACTTTAAAAAAAAAAAGAAAGGGCGCATTTCCAAACATTACCTGCAGACGAAAGTGAAATTTTACTTTCATAACGAGTACAAGAAACCATCATGGTGCCTTTACATGTAGTAGAATGATTTGCAAGCCTGAAGAGAGGCATAGTTTCACGAGTGTTGTGCATGCATTTGGAATTAGCAAAAGTCAAAAGTGTTGTTTCAAGAGCTTGGAAAGCCTTTCAAATAACAAGTATAGCTGCAAGAAAGGTTAACAGTGGTCGGCCTAAGAAAACAATGGCAAGTGATGACCTGTATATCGTTCTGCAGACAAAAGAGACTGTAACCAGACATTGGACAACCTCGTACAGCAGCTGCATTTAGCAACTGGATAATAAGTATCACGGTTTACTAGTGGCCTATTCGTCCATCGTCCTTAACGCTGCATACCATTAACAGCAGCCCATCGACAACACCGTTTACAGTGGTGTCAAGAATACAAAGACTGGACATCTTCATCAATGGAGTCACGTTCTGTTTACTGATGATGACAATGCACGTCCACACAGGACCTCTGTTGTTGATGAATTTCTAGAAAGTGAGAAGATATGCAGAATGGATTGGCCAGCGTACTCCCCTGATTAAAATCCCATTGGACAGGTGTGGGATGCTTTAGTGATACGCTTAGCAGCAAGATCTTATCCTTATCCTCCTGTGAACACCAGATAGCTGAAACAAGTGCTCCTTGAAGAGTGGCAACTCTTACCTCAGAAATTGCTGAATAATTTGGTATTGAATAAGAACAGACAGTGCCACACAACTATTGCAGTTAGGGGAAGTTATACATCTTACTCATTGGCTTTGATGTGTTGTTCTTCCTCTTGGACATCTCATCCGGTTGATTTGGAGGGAAGTAGAGACATGGTTCCATCTCACTATAACATCAAGGAAACGAACCATTGGGGTGGTACTGGAGTGCTTGTGTGGGTAGGCATTTTGTTGAATGGACGAACAGAGCTCCATATTTTCGACAGCGGCTCACTTACAGGAGATCCTTACTGCAATGAAATTATCCTCGCACATGTGCGTTTGTTCCGAAGTTCTATTGAGCCAGACTTTATTTTTGTGGATGACAATACATGTCCACACTGGATCTCTGTCGTTGAGAAACTTCTAGAAAGTGAGAATATCTGTAGAATGGATTGACCAGCATACTCCCCTGATTTAAATCCCATCGAACATGTGCGGGATGCTTTGGGGAGACAGCTGAAACTGATGCTCCTGTAAGAGTGGCAACTTTTACCTCAAGAACTGCAGGATAATTTGGTATAATTGAATATGAATAGACAGTGCCACTCAGCTGTTGCAGTTAGGGGAAGTTATACATTGTACTAAGGGAGTTGGGTGTGTTGTTCTTTCTCATGGACATCTCATCAATGGAGTCACATTCTGTTTACTGATGAGAGTAATTTCAGTCTGGGTAACGATTCTCAGCTCCAGTTGATGTGGAGGGAAGTAGAAATATGGTTTCATCTCGCTATAACATCAGGAAAACAGACCATCGGGGTGGTCCTGGAGTCGTGCGTCTGTTCCAAAGTGCCATTGGTCCAGCCTTTATTTTTTTGGATGACAATGCATGTCCACACTGGACCTCAGCTATTGAATAGCTTCTAGAAAGTGAGAATATCTTCAGAATGGATTGACCAGCATACTCCCCTGATTTAAATCCTATCGAACATGTGCTGGTTGCTTTGGGGAGACACCTGACCGGAAACAGATGCTCCTTGAAGAGTGGCAATTCTTACCTCAAGAACTGCTGGATAATTTAATATTGAATATTAACAGACAGTGCTATGCAACTGTTACAGTTAGGGGAAATTATACTTCGTATTAAGTGACCTTGGTTTGTTGTTCCTCGTGGCCAGACAATGTTTTTTATTAATGCCATTCCATCAGTAAAGCCTTTTTCTGCTTTGTTTGAAAATATATGCATACAATTAATATTTTGGAATCTGAATATAATCCGAAGTGCCATTGGTCCAGCCTTTATTTTTGTGGATGACAATGCATGTCCACACTGGACCTCAGCTATTAAATAGCTTCTAGAAAGTGAGAATATCTTCAGAATGGATTGACCAGCATACTCCCCTGATTTAAATCCTATTGAACATGTGCTGGTTGCTTTGGGGAGACACCAGACCGGAAACAGATGCTCCTTGAAGAGTGGCAATTCTTACCTCAAGAACTGCTGGATAATTTAATATTGAATATTAGCAGAGTGCTATGCAACTGTTACAGTTAGGGGAAATTATACTTCGTATTAAGTGACCTTGGTTTGTTGTTCCTCGTGGCCAGACAATGTTTTTTATTAATGCCATTCTATCAGTAAAGCCTTTTTCTGCTTTGTTTGAAAATATATGCATACAATTAATATTTTGGCTACAATACTTTCTTCGTCCTATAAGTACTATATTGTGCCTCTGTAGTGTGAATTTCATGTCATGTTTTCAAATCAAAATGGGAGGTCTTCATTTTTTGCAGAATTATGGCAAAATCAAAAAATTGCTTAACTTTTCCCACTGGTGTATATTGCATTATATATTTCCTTATTATTTAAACCTTATTTTTTACCGACCATTGTATTGCACTCATGTAAATATTTTTATCATATTCTTATATTTAAAAAAATGTATATACTACTTATTTCTATTTATGCTTCCTCTCCCAACATTTTCATGTAGGAGTTTTATCAAAATTTCAATAAAATAACCGAATGACCACCAATAATTCAATTAGCCAAGCAAACTAATTATGTTGATTAAATTCTGTAACAATTGTTGCTTATCATGTATTTTACACTTTCTTGTTTAATGTTTTGTAATTACTAGTAGGAATCACTCTATTTAATGTTGTGTATCTTATTTTAACAGTCTTATCATCTCTAAAACTAAATATATTTAACAGTGTGAAATTGTAATTATTTGGTGTTTTTTGAAAATATTATAATGCTTCAAGATATTGTTGTTTACTTCAGACTAGGATTGTTTGCAACTAACTTATTTCTTATTGGAAGTGCTAATCAAATATTTGTGCTTCATATTTAGGGGCTGTAATAAAAGGGTGAATGTAAATTAATTGTTTAAGAACCTGATATACTATATTTAGAAACATATTGAAAACTCATTTTTATTTTCAATAAACATGCAGTACCTTTTTTATAATATGCTCCTTATACAGAAAGCTACTTGTTATATTCATGCCAATATTTTAATTATCTCTTTAGTCTTTTAAACTACTATTTTATCCCTTCCATCATATTGCAGTATTTAAAATTCCTTAGGTTGAAAAGTTCAACCATGAAAGACTTGATATAACCCGAATGAAAACTATGAATGTTAATTTACTATTATTCGATTTTGCCATCTTGAAAATTTTTGTGTTTATGTTATTAATTTTTCCTCGCTTGCATCATAAAAAAGTCATTGTATTATGATTTTTTTTTTTACTTAATGATTTTGTAATAAGACTTATTTGTATTTGTACTATTTTCAAGCATTTAGTTATAGTATATATTTTCTGTAATGGTTCTTTTTCTCAGTTTTTATTTTTTTTACTGAGACAGCCTTGGCATGTAACCAGTTGTAGTGGCTGAGGAGAAGAAGAATCTTACATTATTTTAATATTTCTGAATATGATAATCTTTTGATTATTTTAAAATGTATTGAGAGTAACTTTAAGTAGTTAAAATTTAAATATGATAAAATAATTCATGTTAAGAGCAGAACTATATTGGTGATTTTATTTACTTGGCAGGAAAATAAATATTTCTTCATGGGGAATTGGCAGTATTTTAATAAATATGAAATAAAATTTGGATCTATATTGTTGTTATAATTGCATATTTTGAAATTTTTCCACATTCAGTGTCTCTATTGTATTAATCTTCAAATGCCTATATAATCCTTTTCCTGATGCTGTATAATAAAATTTTCATGACTCATATTTGACTATAATTTAGAATACAAAACAGATTGTTGTAAATTTAAATGAAATTTTTTTTAATTCTAAATGTATGTAAATGATTTTATATGTATAAAACTTTTCACTTTCTCTTTGAATTGATTATAAAAGAAATTATAATATATCAAAATAATACATCAATTTTGAAAATTTATTTCCGAACATGCTTTTGCGATTACATAATTATTGCATATTCTTTATAATTAAAAGTTTCTAACAACTTGTATAAATCCTTAATTATTTTGTATACTTAAAATTTCTTAAATTACTATATATAAGAGTTTTGTATAAAAAACATTTTTATTATTAGAGATAATTTTATTTATGAATAATATGTATTGCATAAATTTTGTATGTATTCCTTTTTTAACTGTCTTAAATGCATTTAATTTTTTGTGTACTCATAATCTAAAATTTGATGATGTTTTGTATGTAAATATCTGTATTAAGAAATGAAAGTCTTTTCAGTGTTTTAAATTTTTATGTAATATTTTATGAATTACTTTGATTATGTTTTGAAATGTACATGTTGAATTTAAATTACTGCATATTAGATACAAGCCACTTTTTCTTCGATTTATCAAGGAAACTTTCTGGATATTTTTTTTTAATAGCTTAGATGGAGGGGGAGAAGGGATTTCCAATTTTCAAAAACAGGAAAAAATTTATAATATTTCAAAAAAAAAATGTAATGAATGGATTTGCCATAATATTAAGTTTTTACTTGTTAATAATGGTTACATTAATCAATTCTGTGTTGTTTTTTTCCCCTTCTTTAAACTAAACAACTTTAAAATAAAACAGTATTCTTTAAAATAATAAACCACAATTCATTACATTACAGATTTTTAAGGGTTGGAAATTTGTGCATATAATAATTTTAAATATATTATTATATTATTTCTTTGTATTATTTTATGTAGCTTATTTAATCACTTTCTTTCCCCTTAGGTTCTAATTGTAGTCAGAATTTCGAAAATCCCAGTACAATGGATGCTGTTCATTTATCTCATTCAACTATAAATGATGGTAAATCTGTATTATACCATTGTGATAACTGCTCATACTTTACAAGATTTTTGTGTAATTTAAAGAGACATTATATGATTCATACTGGCCAACGCCCTTATGTTTGTACATTTTGTGGGAAAGCATTTAATCAAAAAGTTACTCTTACAGCACATGTGCGTTTGCACACAGGTGAAAGACCATTTCCGTGTAATAAATGCGCCCTTCGTTTTTATAATAGAGCGTCATTAATAAGACATCTTATTAAGCATGATGAATAATTATTTTTATACTTTTCCATTCTATCTTTTTATCTATAGCATATGTATCTGTAAAATATGTGTTGCGGTTTGTAAGGAATTTGACATTATATTAGTATTTAAAATATTCAAATGTATGTCACCTTGTGTAATAATATACTTATATGAAATATCATAATGCTTTTTATAGTTATAATTTTTATATTTAAATATAGTAGGAGAATTTAGTCCATGAAATATTCTTGGAATAATTCAATTCCAAATATTTTTGAAATGTGCATTTTATATATTTATTTATTTTCAAAATGACTTTTTAGATTAAAAAAATTAATATTTGCTTAATAGATTGTCTTTTCATGATTGATTATATCTTTTAACAAGATATCAGTTATAATATTCACTCTAATTTAAAATAATTTTTTTTTATAACTTGAACATTGTAAAATCATAGTAATATTTATGTATTGTTTTTTAAAAAAAGTGTGTGGAAAAAATTAATTCCAGATATTGTTACTTTGACTTTGTATATTTTTGATAGTATTTCAATAGAATATAAAAAGGCATTCTTAAAGCAGGATAAATTAAATATGCATTTGAAAATATTTCATTAATTTACATTTTTATTAACTAAGAAAAAAATGACTGATTCTTAAAAATACAATATTTTAATATGACTTGTACCAATCATATATATGTATATATGTATATTTTGTGTTTAAATTGTTATTTATGCTTGTATATTTCACATTTTACTATATTTCTTGCGTGAAAAATATTCTTATGGTATTGGCAGTGAAAACAAATTTATTTCAATTCAAATTACAAGAACAGTAAAGAAATTCAGTTGTAAAATTTCTAAACAAGTGCTATTACTAAATCTACAATATAAAAAAAATTCAATGGAAAAAGGGTATTTTGTTTCAAATTATTTTGATATAATTATTATTGAAAGATGCAAATCTTGTTCTGTATATATATTAATAAACTTTATTCTTTGTTTTATCAGAATGTATGTGTAATAATTGCTGGTTAAAATATATACTATAGAATCTATACTATTGAGCATTTTTTTTTTTCTGTTTTTGTTAAATAATTATTAGTAATGTTATTAATTTTTGTCTTTGGTGGCTTTTTTTTTTAAAAGTGAAAGCGAGCTAATGTTTTAACCATTATGTACAGCTCTGCTAGAAAATAAGAATCCATTAATGCTTTTTCTGCAAACAAATAATAGTTAATAAATATTCTAAACTTTCAATTAGTAGTTAATAATTTTTCATAAAATATTCTATGAAAAATTAGAATATTTTATTTAATGTATAATTGGGGGAAACTATTATAAGAGGAAAGTTATATTGAATTGGGAAAATTCAATATTGTTAATTGTTATTAACTGAAATGCATCACAATTACATAAACTTTCAAATTTCTCTTAGTACCCGTATGATTTTTTTTTTTTTCATTGTAAACCTAAATTGGTAAATTTTAATTTCAAGCATTGTAATAATAACTGATAAATAGTTATTTTTAAGCATCTGTAAAATATTTTGATTAATATTATATTATAAATTGTTATTCATAATATATAAAAAAATTTTTATAAAATATGCTGTACTATACATTGCTACTTTTGTGTAAATAGTATTAAATATTATGTTTTTAAACAGTGCTTCCTGTTTCAAATTAAAACTTTTGCTTTGTGACCAGATAAATATGATATACTTTTTTTATATTCACACATCAGTTAATTTTTCAGATTTTTGTGTATTTTAATTAGAAATATTGATTTCAATTAAGTTGCAAATCTTCAGAAAAAATGCTTGTTACTTCTGACTGTAGATTTTGCTTTCATTATTGTAATGTACGCACATCAAATTTAGTTTTGAATTATATTTCTCCTTTTTTAAAAAGAAATGCAACAGGACGTTAATGTTGCCATGTTTGCCTGTGTTACTTAAACCTGAAAAGAAATGTTGTGCATTTTTCTTAATAAGAGTGCTCATTTTCATGCAATATTTGCCAATGATCTAATAAAAAGCTTCTATAAAATATTATTTTGCTGTTTGTTTAAAGTCATATTTTAAAAAATTGATGTGGATATCATGTGACTCTTTCCATTTAAGAAAGATGTTTGTGGTGTTTTATCTTGCATCTTTTCTGAAAACATTTTCAAAATTTATATATCTTTCTAATGAATCTTTTCAGAGTAAGAAAAATTGTATTCATATATCCAATTAATCTTGCTTTCATTTCAGTTTTGAATGATTTGCCTGTTACTTCTCGCAAAAGAAGAACAAACGATCGTTATCAATGTGATGTCTGTCCCTATTCCACTGATAATTTCTCACATCTTAAAAGACATTTCGTAATTCATACCGGAGAATGTCCATTTTCATGCAACGTCTGTGGACGATCATTTAATCAAAAAGATTCTTTAAAACGTCATTTTGTTGTTCATTTGAAGTCATATAAAAATTGATGTATATTTATAGTTAATAAATATTTAGTTATTAGTTAGTTTTAATATTAGTTTATCATTATATTTTTCACACTTTTGTAAAAATTTTAATTTATTACAATATTTTATTGTAATATGTGACATATAATAAGTTACAATAGAAATAAAGAGCATTTTTTAAGATGAATGCTTTTGTATTATTTTAAATTATTATTTATTTACTTTTTTACAATGTGATTATTTTGTGTGAACTCAATTGATAGTTTACTTCAACTTACTTACTTGATTTTTACTTACAAGATGAATTGCCAGTTAACTGAATAGCATCATTTAAATGATTTTTTTTTTTTTTTTTTTTTTTTTTTTTTTGACTACCATCAGGATTTTAGTGTTTAATTCATGCACACTTGCCTTTGATAATTTAAAGTAATATAACTGTATTATTTGTTGTCATAGTGTACACTATCAACAAATAATACGGTTGTTAATAGTGTACAGTTCAACAAATAATACAATATGCATTTCAAAATTAAATAATATATCAAGCATGTGAAAGAGCAAGTGACTCATTTCTTTTATATCTTTTTTTGTATCAAAATATTTTCAGAATTTATGTAGTTTTCTAATTAATCTTTTTAGGATTAGAAAAGTCTACATTCTTATATACAATTAAACCTATTTTTCATTTCAGTTTTGGAGGATTGGGCTGTTGCTACTTTGGAAAGAAGAGCAAACGACCGTTTTCATTGTCATGAATGCCCCTATTCCACTGATAAGCTCTCACATTTTAAAAGACATCTAGTAATTCATACTGGAGAATGTCCGTATTCATGCCACATCTGCGGACGTTCATTTAATCAAAAAAATTCTTTAAAACGGCATTCTGCTATTCATTTGAAATTATTCAAATAAAAATTGATGTACATTTATTGTTAATAAGTTTCATTTAGTTTAGTGTTATATTTTTTCAATCTTTTGTATTTTTTTTTTTTTTTTTTTAATTTCTGTAATATTTTATGGTGATATGCAATATATGATAAGTTACAACAAAAATAAAGATAGTTTTTTATAATGAATGCTTTTGTATTAGTTTAACTTTTTATTTATTTACCTTTTTGCAATGTGATTAATTTATCTCTTTCATGTGAACTCGATTAATGGTTTACTTCAAAATGACTTTTTTTTTGCCATTTCGCAGCCAACATGATTTTAGTGTTTAAATCATGAATAGTTGACTTTCGTAATTTAAAATAATATAGCAAGTGTGTTATTTTCATTTTAGTGTACACTATAATATGCACTTCAAAATTAAATAATGTATCAAGCACGTGAAAGAGCCAGCGACTCATTCCACTACATTTCAGGATAAAATTTGTGATGTTTCAGGCACCTTATATATATATATATATATATATATTTGTATCAAAATATTTTCAGAATTTATGTAATTTTCTAATTAATATTTGCCGTATTAGAAAGACTACTTTCTTATATACAATTAAACCTATTTTTCATTTCAGTTTTGGAGGATTTTGCTGTTACTACTGGCAAAAGAAGAGCAAATGATCGTTTTCACTGTGATGTCTGTTCCTATTCCACTGATAAGCTCTACCATTTTAAAAGACATTTCGTAATTCATACTGGAGAATGTCCGTATTCTTGCAACATCTGCGGACGTAAATTTAATCAAAAAAATTCCTTAAAACGTCATTCTGCTATTCATTTGAAATTATTCAAATAATAATTGATGTACATTTATTGTTAATAAATTTAATTTAGTTTAGTGCTATATTTTGTTAACCTTTTGTAATTTTTTTTTTTTAATTTCCATAATATTTTATGGTGATATGCGACACATGATAAGCTACAACAAAAATAAAGATAATTTTTTATAAGAAATGCTTTTGTATTAGTTGAACTTTTTATTTATTTACCTTTTTGCAATGTGATTAATTTATCTCTTTCATGTGAAGAAGATTAGTGGTTTACTTCAAAATGAATTGCTATTTATATGAACAATATCATTTAAGCTAATTTTATTTTTTCCATTTACCTACTATCATGATTTAGTGTTTAAATCATGCATAGTTGCCTTTGATAATTTAAAGTAATATAATTAGTGTATCATTTATTGTCATAGTGTACACTATAATATGTACTTCAAAGTCAAATAATGTATCAAGCACAGGAAAGAGCAAGTGACTCGCTCCACTACATTTCAGGATAAAAGTTTGTGATATTTCAGGCACCTTTTATATCTTTTTTAAATCAAAATATTTTCAGATTTTGTGTAGTTTTGTAATTAATTTTTTCAGGATAAGAAAAGACTACATTCTTATATACAATTAAAGTTACTTTTATTTCAGTTTTGAATGATATGCCTGTGACTTCTCGCAAAAGATGTGCAAATGGGCGTTACCGTTGTGATGTCTGTCCCTATTCCACCAATTATATCTCAAATCTTAAAAGACACATCATAGTTCATACTGGAGAATGTCCATTTTCGTGCAATATCTGCGGGCGATCATTTAATCAAAAAGATTCTTTAAAACGCCATTTTGTTATTCATTTGAAAGCATCTTATAAAAATTGATGTAAATTTATTGTTAATAAAGTTTTTAGTTGCGTCATATTTTCTTACTTTTTAAATTTTATTTATTTTTCGTCATTGATATTATGTAATTTATGCATAAAATATAAATTTTAGAAGGTCATAGGTTCTTCTTTACACTCTTGTGATAATTATTTATTTCGAATTACAGTTAGTATGATTAATCTCAAATTTTCAGACAAAAACAATCAATAGTTTAATGTAATGTTTTTCATTTTACCTGAATTTTTAAAAAGTATTTTATGAAACTTGCAGTTCTAGCATTTTACATTTTGTTATTGATATACCAAACTTATATATAATTAATGTTAACTTATTTTTACAAAATAAGTGTTATTGTTTTTATAAATTACATTTAAAAAGAATTTTAATGAAAATTGTGACCAACGTAATAACAAAAATTCGAAAAAATATACCTTTAAATCGAATGCTTTAATAGTAAAGCTTAATTTTTTTTTTAAATATGTATTTTTATATGCTATATGGTTAATTTATCTTTTTCGTCTGCATTCGTTGGTTTCCTTACATTTAAAAATAAATTTCCAGATAAATAAAAATTTATTTTTTGAATTTGGGTGTCTTTATATATATGAATTTGTCTTTAAATTCTATACAGGTGCCTTGCACATTTTTAAAAATTTTTTATATTTGATTTCAAGTAATGTAAAAGTTATGTTTCATATGAGACATGTTTTTTTTTTTCAAGATAACAAGACTTTGTTTTGGGATGTTTCATACTGACCATTCATATGCTAAGACTGAAAATAAGAATACTGAAACAAATTTTGGAAATTATTCTTTAAAAACCCTCCGACCCAATCTGATTACAATGCCTCTTCCCAACTTGGGACAGCCACGCCAAGTAGTGATGTGTCCCTGCATTTCACAGTTGATGCAAGTATAGTTTTCAGTTTTGGCTTTTTGAGGGCAGTCTTTAAAATTATGAGGTTAGCTACATTTAAGGCACTTTATCTTGAATACACAATTGCTGCCTCCATGATGAAAATAGTTACATTTAAAACACTGGATGGCACCATGTTTACTGTTAAATTTCTCTTCCTGAATATTCAGATAAACTTGGAAAGCTTAAGATTTTATGATGTCCTTAGTTATGTGAAAAAAAGACCTGATGCATTAGGATGAGACACTTTGCCTTATTTTTCAGTTGATAATTTTCTCTTTGGAGTAACCAGTGTCGTTTAAAGCTATTCCTTTTTCTGTAGTGTCCATTGGCAAACTAGGCGTGAGCTATTGGAAAAAATGGTTGCTGACTCCAACAATAGCATTACCTTCCAGCAGAAAGTGGCATATGATGGTGGCAAATTATCATCAACTTATCTGAATGAAATGCAGAAAGTTATCAAAGATTTAGCTGCCATTGAAAAAAAAAGGAGTACATTTGGTGTCTATCTTTTTAAATTAATGCAAATAATAAACATGTTAATATTGAGAAAGCTACAATAACTAAGCAAACTCAAATAACAGATCATTATAACTTTAGTTATAGTATTCTGCCAAAAAGCATGTCACAAAACAGAATATCTCCTCTGTGAGAGAGATTATTGATATAAATATGTTGAATAAATTCTCTCATCTATCTAAAATAGTAAGTAAAAAAGCCATTGTCACTCCTTATTTCTTCCTTACAGCAGACCCCTACCTCCTCTTTTAGGACCTTACATTTTTTTTTTTATTATTATTTTATAATTAATTTTAAAAAATTATAATTATTTTTTTCAATTTTACTCTTTAATTTTAATTTCTTGTGTAGCTTAAACTTATTTTAAATATTTTTTTGTTTACTTTATTTGAGTTGCACCATTTGTATTATACTTCAGTACTCTTTCGTTTTCTGTTACCTGTATCCATCATAGTTTTTATTTCCGTCATGTTTATTATTTTATTTAGTTAAGAGTTTAAGGCACTGTGGATCAATGTACTTTGTTTTAAGGAAAGACGACAACGAATAACAACAGTTTTATAAGACAGACACATTTTACGATATTGTTTAATGCAAACTTAGCTTTTTTCTATTTAAAAGTGTCTTTCAAAATAAATAAATAAAATATTTTTTGCTTTTGTACAGGAATTCTTTAATTTTAGGTATTACGATTTTATTTATACTCGCTATCATTTTATCCATTAAATGTAATATCTGTAAGGTTTTAAAGAAGGCCATAGAAAATATTTGAATGGTTCTGAATTAGATGATAATAGTATGTTGAACTATATTTTCTCTTAAATGAATAAAATATGAGATATATTGTACAGGACCTGATAATGTCTATTATCAGACCCTATACACTGTATTTCAGTACAACAATAATTTCTTACAAAATATATAAACCGCAACAGTGTTTAGGCAGAAATATATCTCCCAAATTTTTACTAAAAATAGATTTCTATATGAATATGCCAATTATTTAATTGTATTTCGACACTATTCTCACTTTTGTGTGAGATCAGATATTCTAATTTCAATTAATCGTATTTTGTGAAGCAAATTAAAATGAATCGATTTATAATTCTGCATAAGGACCTTATGGATGGCTCATAAAGTTTCAGAATTGATGAATCTCAGTTCGAAATTCGACAACAATACCGTAGTGAAGTCTCCAAGACTCTGACGTGGATAAGTCCATTTGTTGTGTTAGAGGAGAAGGGAAGAAGGTACAAATCCACAGTTGGCGCCCTTGGAAAATATCTGTATCAAACTGCTGTGGTACAATTTAAGTACAGTGGAGCGCATTTTTCTTCATGGCAGACATTGAGTATCACTAAATTTGCTGTATATTTACCTTTGAGGTAAATTGTCTCGGATCAAAGAGCATGCTATTTTAAAGAGATATATTTGTAGAAATAATACACTGAATCGGGCTGCTTAACTTACACAATTAATCAAGGAAAATACCGATTAGGTCCACAAGTCCAAATGAACTTAAATGAAATTCAGAAGAAATTTTCTCGATTCCACAAATAGAAAATTATATATCAAGGTATCATATGAATTTTGCTGGAAATGATCACGTGTTTCATCAAGTGATTGATGACCCTGATCCTGATTTATATTAACTTCGATAAAGCTCGCTTGAAAGCGTTTGAGAATTAGTCATCTTTTACATTGTCATTAGTCATATACTTGCTTTGTGGAAAAAAATTTATCCGTTAATTGCCATTGCTACATTAATAGTTGGATTTTTATTTTTAATTTATGTTTAAGCTAAAATTTTTGTATCGGGATTTTTCGTCTTTGAACTGAATTTCTTGGTTTAAAAATTTGAAAATGGATGAAGTATAGAATATATAGAATACAGAATTTATCTTAACGAACATAACATTTCTTTGCCTACAAAGCAAAAATAAGCATATTTTATAATTTGAGCAAGTTTTCTGCAAATAAACAACAATGTTACCCTCAAATTATGATAGATATATTAATTTTATTGAAAATTCTTTTATTTTTTGACAGAAATGTTTATATTTCGGCAGTTAAATTTGTGAACAATATGTGAAAATCCTAATACCTATTTTACAGTAAAAAATTATAAGTAAGCTTCTTCTTCATTGGCGCAACAGCCTTATTGCGGACAATAGCAGTCTACTTACTGGCAGATTTCGAGATAGTTGTTTTCTTTTTACGAGGTAGGGTTGACAGTCCTACGTTCAATGTTCTATAGTCACATTGGGCCAGGATTTACAGTTTAAAGTGGTTTCCGAACCCTTATAAACATCCATGGCACCGCCGGGATTCAAATTCGAAATTTGTGACCCCGAACGCCAGAGATAAGTTAACTTGCTTTGTAAAAAATAGAAAAAAATACTAAAACTAGAAAAATTAAACAGTAAAATATTAATTTCGATGTGATTAGAAGTAATTAAGTTTAAATTAATTTTGTACTTTTACATAAACTTACTTTTAGTTGGTTAGTTGGTGTTTTATGGAACAAAGGCGAAATCTAATTTGGCGAAGATGCGCCAAATAATTTGTAATATTTAAAAATCTTTTCTTACAAATCCCAACTTAGCTTAAAAGCAAATTAATGCATAAAAGGCTAAAATACTATAAAGCCTACCTAGAACAGATAAAAAATTTTAATTTAAGGGAATTTAAAACGAATATTCTTAATTCGTGCCTTTTTACTATATTCTAATCATTAGTTAATAAAATGTTTTTTTGATGCTGAGTAGTTGATAGATAGGTTAATTTTTAATAATAATAAGGTTTTAATCTAATAATAGTGCATTTTTAATAATAATAATGAATTTCAATAATAATTAAATAATAATATTTTTAATAATTGTTAATATAATCATGCTTAAAAAAGTTAAATTAATCTAAAATCAAGTCTTTTTCATTGTATTCTACCACTTAACTATTGAAAGAAATATCAGTTTCTGTTTATCATTTCCCATTTGTATCTAAATTTGAACACTGCAATAGTTGAAATCTGTTTGCATTAGATTCAGGTTTAATCACTGGTTTTAGTTTATTGTTGCAGGGCCTGAATAGCCGAATGTCTAGCGCTCGGTGCCACAGGTTTCGGGTTCGAGTCCCGGCGGGGCCATGGATGTTTGTAGTGGTTCAGAATCCACTTTAAGCCGTTGGTCCCAGTCTCATTTTAACTCTAAAGAGTTTCACTTAGACAAGTCAGATTTCTACCTACGAGTGCTCCATCACAACAGAAGTGCCCCTTTTCCCTCCATTCATGAGTAGATTACTCATGAGTTGTCCGTCCCGCACTGCATAACACTGAGGTTTGGATTGGTTTGTCGCTCTACGATCATCTTGTGCACACTTTAGGCTAAAAAGACCGGAACATACAGTTTAAAGTGGATTCCAAACCACTACAAACATCCATGACACCGACGAGATTCGAACCCGAAACCTGTGGTACTAAAGATCAATTGACCACCATTGGCCAAAGGACCCACCAATTGTCCAATGGTGGTCTTTGATTTTGGAATTTCCATCGTCGTCAAAATCGAAATCCTTTCACGTATAAAATTTAGTTTCTTTATTTTAATTAAATTTTTGAGATAAAATAAGAACTGCTTTGCTTGTAAAAGCAGAAATTTTTAATTTCATTTCCCATTTTTAATTTTCATTAATTTATAATTTTATTAAACTTTCCCTTTGAAAATAATTTATAATATGTTCATGCATTGGGAATATTTTTAATCGATCACATGCCATCACTCGGCCATTCAGGCCCCAGGACACTGAGGATTAGTCACAAACAAACAAGTTTATTGTTTTTGAGATTCTTGTACATATTTGCAAGTGTTAAACTAAAAGACTTATATATATATTTCCTTTATTAAAATTTGTATGACATATAGTTTTGGTTTTGTTGTTTTGAATTTTGTCTTTTATTTGAGAGTAATATAAGAAGCAGACTGAATAGTAAGAGCAGATGTCGGAGGAAGAACAATATCTTGAGTTGATGCCGACAGAGAAAGAATAAGATTAACGGAAGCAGCAAAGTCAATTGAATTGTTCTGTGTAGCTGTAGAGGTAGCGACTTAAATTTTTCAATTAATAGAAAATCGCCAGCTATATTTTTGTTGGTCATTACAGAAATGGAACAAGTGGGTGTAACTATTGCAGAGATTGCTGGAGTTATTTGTTTTTTTTTCAGAGCTATTTCAGATTAGGAAATATTAGGTTCGAGAAGAGAGCTTCTTGGGAGAATTTCTTAAGAGAATTCGTGTTTCTGAATAGGGAAAACTACAAGTAATTTTTAATTCTTGGGTTTTATTTTCTAATTGCCATTTAAGGCAAGTTTTTGAATTGGATGGATAAGGTTCCTGGCAATTCGAAGTTTTGCAAAACAGTTTGAACATGTTGTTTGACCGCAATAATCATTCTTTGAATGTCCATATTTTGGATAATTGAAACAATGGATTTGATTGAGTATGTATGGTCTTACGGGGAAGTTTAGGTACCCAGCTTTAATAATTTTTTGAAGAGTTATACTAAAAAATTCTAATCTTATGAACATTGCTTTAATAAGTTCGGAACCTTTTTTAATATAAATTCTTTGTACACCAGTGACAACTTTGTGGCATAAATTCTTGTAGCGTTTCAGTTCCATTCGCAACCAGAAGATCAGTTTCAGAAATGACGCCCAAATAACAATTGAATGTTTGATGTGGTTCAATGGTTATCGGAAAATCGATAAATTGCACTGAAGATAAAAATGACCTTGTTTGGATAGGTAGTGGTAGTTTCTATTAAGAGATCATCGGATTTTAATTATTTTGCAATTTTAGATTCACTGCCGATTACATGTAGTCCTTTTTGAATTTTAAACAATGGCATTGTCTGAAAGTCTTTGTTAGGAGTCAATGTGATCAAGAAAAGGACAAATTTCGTCCACCGTTCAATTTTTGTCTCTTTATGATTCTAAACTAGGGTTATATACAAAAATAAATCAAGTTCGATTGTGGTGAAATAAGACTTCCAGATGCACTGACTATTTTAAGAGAGAATTATGCATGGAAGAGAAAAACAATTCGGACTGATACTGCATCAACCACCATGGATCCGAACGAAGGAAAGCACATTTCATCATATTCTATACGGTCAGAATCGCACCTTAAAACGACCTCCACTCTTATCGTGACAACAAGGAAGTATCCCATTACTTGAATTTCAAAGAGCTTCAACCCCGAAGAGTTGATAACTACCAATCAATTGATACATTCGGAAACTAGATGTACCGCCCGTCTACCAGGAGAGGAGGTCGAAGAAAAATGTTGCCCACAGTTGTGTCGCAACTCCATATGGACTCATTTCGAAGGATCACCTTTTCTACACATCAAACACGTAAGTCAGAATACTGACAACGTTAGTAAAAATCAAAACAAATCAGAAAAATTGATACTAAGAAATAAATATCAGCATGAAATTTATGAATAAGTTGCTGAAAAACATAATGATCAAGCACTAGGAAAAACACACGAAGGTAATAGGATGAGAACAAGCTATTACTATAATGATGAGCTCTGTATTTTCGACGATGGAAAGGAAAATATATAATAATTAGGAAAGGGACGAAAGGAAAATAAATAGAAGACAAAAGAATGAAGATATAGATAATTGGGTCACAAGAGGGACGTGACACCTGGACACGTTTGAAGAAGATATGCCATTGAGGGTACTTACTTTTAGTCAACGAATAATATGAAAGTAAATTAATTTTCTGAAGCAATTATTTCTGAGGAACTATAATATAGCTGTATGATTATATGTAATAAGTTAGATACGTTCAATTTATTTAAAAATATATTTCCTTAAAAAAATTAAATGATAAAATTCTAATTTAACCCTACTAATATTCCAGTTTTTATAGTTATCAAATTGGAAATCTGTTGTAATCACTTCTTTCAGAAAAAATGAGACTCGATGAAGATTGCAACAGCTTCTTAAAGCGTATTTAAACTTCTCTTTTCAACAATATGTCTTGTGGAAGTTTTCTGGTTTTCCCCTATAAAACAAACAAATCCAGAGTAGATATCCTGTAATGCCCCCCTGGAAAGCGATGTTCTCCCTTTATTGGTGCGTTGTTCTTAGTTTTGTAGTATAATTTAGTGAATGCAAAGCCTACAGTTGTATAATAAGAAAAACGCATAACGCTCGCTAGTTTTCATGTTAGAGGGCAAAGGTTCGAACCCACTAGCAGCTTGCATTGCAATGATTGCTTTCAGAAACGATGATAGTGGTAACTTGTATGAACTTCTCACAATATGACGCTTATTAACTTATCATATACACAGGGCCGGATTTAGATGAAAAGAGGCCCTAGGCTATTCAACTTATGAGGCCCTTTCACCTCCCATTTTTAAGTTTGTAAATTACATGAGAGATAATAAAATACATCATTACTATGGTATACACTCAAGAGCCAAAACATTATGACCACCTGTCAATAACGAGTTGTCCCACCTTTGGCGCGCAACACAGCTTCAACCCGCCTTGGCATGGAGGCCACAAGTCCTTGGTAGATGGCCGGAGACAGATTGTACCAGATGTTTAAGCAACGGTCACGCAAATCCGAGATATTGCGAATTGGTGGTCTTTGAACTCTGAGCTGCCGTCCCAGGACATCCCAAATGTGTTCTATCGGATTGAGATACTCTGAGGTAGGCGGCCAGGACATTAACTGGAATTCAGCATCATGTTCCTGGAACCACTCCAACACAATTTTAGCCTTGTGACAAGAGGCGTTGTCCTGTTGGAACATTCCATTTCCAGCTGGAAAAACAGAGGACATGTAAGGGTGCAACTGGTCCGCAATGATGTTCAGATACCCTGTAGCATTCATGGTCTGCTCTACCACAACCACGGGTCCCAGAGACGCCCAAGAGAACGTCCCCCAAAGCATAATACCGCCACCACCGGCCTGTGTAGGACCTACTGTACATTGAGGGAGCAACTGTTCGCCTGGAAGACGGCGTATCCTGACACGGTCATCGGCGTGATGAATGACAAACCGTGATTCATCTGGCCAGGCAACTCTCTCCCACTGATCCATGGACCAGTCACGATGTTCCCGGGCCCAGCGCAGGCGCAGTTGGCGATGACGCTTGGTCAGCAAAGGCACACGAGTGGGACGTTTGCTGCGTAGCCCCATATCCAACAGTGTCCGCTGAACAGTGTGCTCCGATACTATTCTACTTGGCCCTGCATTGTATTGGGTAGTCAGCTGAGCCACTGTATGGCTCCGGTTTTGCTTCTCCATGCGAGACAGTCTCAGACGACCTTTTTCTTTGATAGCGTGTGGACGTCCAACACCATGTCGTCTACTGCTGGTTTCACCGTCAGTCATCCACTTTGCATAAGTACTAACAACTGTAGATCGTGAACAACCCACGAGTCGTGCAGTTTCGGAAATACTTGTTCCGAGCCTTCGAGCCATTACAATCTGCCCTCTATAAAAGTCGCTTAGATCCGAAGCCTTTCCCATCACACACAGAAGTAAGTGAAAGAATGATTCTTCAGACTCTCCAGCAGCAGTTAAATATCACTTCCACCTGATCACGTGTATTCCACGTCATCCAGGCGAGTTCATTGCAAAATGTAGGGGTGGTCATAATGTTTTGGCTCTTGAGTGTATATCAATATATTAAATGAAACATGTTGTGATTGGTACAAATCTTTATAAAAAATGTGGCACGGATAATAAATTTAAAAAAAGTCGAGAACACTTATTTGGACATTTATTCTCAGCGCCCTATATAGTACTTGTAATAATAACTAATCAAGCATAACACACAAAATTTACAAAGAAACAAAATTCAAATAAATATTAGAAATCTTTGCCCACGAAAATAACATATGAAATAAAAGTTATCTTATTTTCTATCAAATTAAATTAAATATATTCAATACATAGAAAATTTAAGCAAATTCAATTCAGATAAATTTATTTCATAATAATTCGCGTTGATCTTAACCAATACATTTTTATGTTTGTTTATTAGTCATATGTGTAGAATTTATCCGTAATTTTCGATTCAGTGTTTTAGTGTTTACTGTTTTTAGAATAGTGTAATTCTAATTTTGCTAACAATTTGAATGTATTCCCTTCTTGATCTTGAGGCCCTAGGCTGAAGCCTAGTTAGCCTATAGGAAAATCCGGCCCTGCATAAACGGCTTACTCATTTTGTGGGAATTTTTCGAATTTCATCTCATATAACACTCAAATATGAGATAACATGCCTGAAATTGCGAAAATGTATAAATCCATTTGACTGTCAAAGAACTTTCTGTAACGTACTGGACCACAAAAGAGGTTTTTGGTGTAAAAATAACTATAATAATTCTTGATAGAAGATCTATGTTGTAGAATCCAGTACATAACATAGGATGTACTTCAGCGTTAGTTTTATAACTTTTATGCAATACAAAAGTAGGATTTAAAATAGATTTCACTCCTTTTTTAATCAATACGTTCATACCTGGTTTTGTGCTGAGGATAAGGACTACATAAAAGAAATCGTATTAAATAAATATCTTGAAACTTCGTGAGAATCAGTTATTCAAGCGTATTATCCCTAACTACTAACTATTATAAGTATTTATGAAATATATTGTTTGTAACACATTTAAAGATAAAAATTCTTTTTGGCGGTAAATAGGGACCGCATAGAAAAAGTCACCAGTTGAAAATATGAAAATCAAAATCTCACGATGTAGCTAGAAATTGGTTTTCCAAACAAGGAAAAATTGAATTTACAGACTGGAATATTTTAAAATGTTTTATTTGCTTATATCGATTCCAAAACGTGCATTTAAAACTATTCATCGTAGTCAAGTATGCGGATTTTCTTGTAGAGAACTGGTTCAAATTATTTTCCTCACTTGAAAATGCTATCTCATGGTAATGTGGTGATATAATATTGGATGTGCCATCTGTCGGAGCCTTTATAATTTGCATATTATTTTGATAGTTATCTGTTGCTTTCTTTTTATATTGCATTTTTTAATTAATTTGTATTCATGTTATGCTTCGGATGGAATTCTTTTTTTATATACCGCACAAAAAAAAAAAAAAAAAAAATCGCTCAAAAAGGGACCGCATAAAAACAGGTTTGAATGAAAATTCATTTTTAGACATATCACATTTCCTTCTTTATTTTTCTGTTCATGTTTTCAATCTATATACAGAACGCATATTAAATATTTGTTTTTTAAATAACTTGCGAACGTAAGAATTGTAATGATACATCGGTAAAATAAAGTGATTAGGTCCGATTTAATGCATTCATTTACTAAAGCACAAAGCTAAGCAATTGGTTACATTTAGGCGCCATCTATTGATCGAAGACGTAATGAAAAGTTTTTAAGGACGAAATTAAAAGTCGGAATTCGATGTCACTAGATAATCTATATAACGTAAGATAATTGAAACAAATGTGCATCATTTTGTGTCAATGCTTGTAAGGTATAGATATATACGCAATTTAATGCTTAAATATGTCAATACACTTTAAAAACGTCAAATAAAAAGACACAGGGATAACAAGTTGATGTCGGGTATGCAGAAAAGTTCACCACTGGCTATTCATTATTGGCCATTATTTGTGAAAGTATCTCTGTGTAAATTCATCAGCATGGAAGTGTCACATTATTCAAATATAGTCCGACCATCGATCGTGTGGAAAATTAGCAATCAACCAAGTCTTTCGGATTTAAAAAAAAAAAAAAAAAAGTGGCTGTCATAAACATAAATTAATGAAAATAATTTTAATTTTTAAAGATTAAAAATTTATATTACCGGATATTAAAAGAAAATCTAGATAAAAAAAAAATTCATGATGGCTACTACACTTTTTTCTTTCAAATCAGTTTTGCGTCGTATATATCTCATTAGCACCCCTAATAAGTAATCGATCCGTCCGTTTCCGCCATTAAATCGGGTGTTTACCCTTCCACGCAATATGTGGTGGTCTATATTACAACGGCGATATTTTACAGATCTGTACGAGCTGTTGTCTACAGCTGAGTTTGCTTGTAACTTCAGAGTGAGAAATCCAAACGAAGTAAAGTCTGGCGATCCTGGTGGCAGTCGTCATCACCTCATGCTTACTATATGCCTGTTCTTTTAAAAAGATGACACAAAATGACTCGCAGTTATTTCGAACATATAGCAATTTATACAAGTGGCAATTTTATTTATCTGTGTGAATTGAATGACGTTTTGTACTAATTAAATGATGGCCTAAACCAATGATTCTTAACTTTTTATGTTAAACAAACCCCTTTCTGGCGGTTAGATTAAAATTGGGGACATCTTTTGCCAGTAAAATCAGGTAACGGAATCCCTTCTCAGAATAATATTTTAAAGTATTAAAATAATTAAAAACAAGTAATAAAAAAAAAAAAAAAAATTTAAGTCAATACCTACTTTTTTTAAAATTGTATTCCAGAAAGTCCTTTATAAATAATTTTCATTCATTTTTGTAAGTTTATATGGCGCCATCTATTGGTAGATATATGCAATTTAAATCTAAAAAAAATTAAAATTAGTTAATTAAATTTAATTAATGAATTAATATTTGAAAAAACTGTATTAACATCAAGTGTCCTCCACAACAAGTTCAAAAAAATGTATTTGAACTTGAGTGGATGAATAAAAAGTATTTTATGAACGATTGAAAATTGGAACAAGAGATATATAAGGAGAGTGTGAGCTAATAGAAGGAATTGAAAAAAAAAAAAAAAAAAGAGAATCAGATGATTTAATGGTAAAATATTGGGTAGCAACTAAAATACAATGACCTGTTAAAAAAATAATCATAATTTAAAATAACTGAATGTTAACTGGCATTACAAATTTTAAATGGAATTTATATTAAATTAAGTTAATTCATTTGAAATACGCTACTATTGAAACAATTTTTAAATTTACAATAATCGCATTTGTGACAAAAATTTTATACTTAAAAACAAGGAAGCAAAAGTTGATAAACTTTTAACCTAAAACGTATAATAACCTAAAACGTATTGATATAAGTAAAATTATTACTTATTAAATATTAAAAGGAAACTTTGTATGGACATAATATATACTGTTTAAACGTGTGGTTCAAGCATCATTTGTAATACAAGTAATAACACACAAAATTTAATGGTGAATATAATTGCAAAAATATAATATAATATATGCATTTGAAATTATTGTTACTTCACAGAACGAAACAAAGTTATTCATTTATAAGCTCTTAAAATAAAAATAACAAAAAAATCGATCAAAATATAAATAATAATAATAAGCAATTTTTATTAAGTTATGCGTATGATAATAATAAGTTAAGAAATTATTTAAATTAATAAACACAAAAATACGTTAATAAGCATTTTTTGTAAATACTTAATAAAAATAAGTTAATAAAGCAGTTTGTTGAAGTGCTTTATTAACTTATTTGTATCACATTTCTTAATAAAAATTGCTTATTTTTACTATTTTTATTTTGATCGATTTTTTTATTATTTTTATTTTAAGAGCTTATAGATGAATAATTTTGTTTTGTTCTGAAATTGTTTTGTTTACAATTGTTGATGCCAAATTTTTTCAGGCCGTTATAAATTTAATCGATCTATTTCTCTCTCTATATATATTTCAAACTAATTTAAAAATATCAAAGAAAGTGGGAAAAGTTCCACTTAAATTTTACTCCAGAGAATTATTTATAAAACTTATAACATATGTGCTCAATAAAAAAATTAGAATTTCTTTCTCTTGCAAAAAATGTCAAATGTTGTTTTTATTTATTTCGGTCGAACGTAACAAGTAAGTAAATGCAGCAAGTTCAGTAAATGACATTCCAGAAACATTTGTTCTGGCTTTTACTTTTCGTTTTGGAAATTTTTTTCCATATTTTAAATCCGAAAACACAAAAAGAAACTTTCGCGGAATTTATGAATGCATTTGGACGAGGCAGATACGTTTTTCATTTACCAGCTGTTTCCTGATTTGAAGGAACCGCTTCATCTGTCAACGACACGCTTACTTAGGCGTTTCTGTTGCTACTTTTTCGCGGCATTTCATTGGGCGAAAAGAAATGACGTCAGATGAAAGCAGATGGACGAAAGAGCTCCGTGTGGGATTGTTGGAAAATGAGATGGAAGAAATACAATTTTATGTACAATTGAGTATATAATGATAAAAGATAAATTAGATTGTATGATCAATAATTTGTTGTAAAGATTACAAAAATAATAATTTGATTCTCATTTTTTTTTTAATGTAACACAACTTCAGAAATTTAAATTTTTATTATGTTTAGAAAACAAAAACTTTTTTAATTTTTGAGGTATTTTTTAAAATTTTCTATGCTTAAATTTTAAATTTGTTATTTTAGTAATACTAATACACTTGATGATACATGTTTTATGATTAATTATTTTAATATATATTTTTTTATTTTATTCCAAAAGACAAACTCATTTACTTGTTAAACTGTAATAATAATCCCAGATTCATAATATACAAAATTTATAATTAAATTATTTAAGTAAGTATGAAACAATATTTAATGATATTTTTTTAAAGTTTGAAAATTATTTTTAAATAATTATTGCAAAAAACTGTAATGTATTTTATTGGAAATAAAATGTTGTAAAACTATATTGTAAAAGTTACATTCAACAATCTATTTACGTATATTTTGAGATTAGTATATTTTGTATAATTTTCCAAGCATTTATAATATAATAATAAAATCAGTAAATACAATTTTTTTTTTTCCGTGTAAGATTTTTTTAGGGGTAAGCATCGACAGAATTAATATAATTTCCTACAGGAAGTACGCTCTGGTTTTATTTTAAAGTTTTATCCTTTGTTGCACTATTACTAATATCGAACTTTAAAAAAATTTGATATAGCATTTTTTTTATTGAAAACTAAATCCTTTTTTCGGTCTCGAAAATCAAATTTTCCAAGAGTAATGTAATGAAAAGAAAAAAAATCCATAAAACTGGAATTTGAAGTGGGAAGTTTAAACGTAAACATTCCTTACGGAGCTCAAAACCAACGGTCGGTTTCCCTCACCTTCCCTTTACCACTTCCCGTCATTCTACCTGGTTACCAATAGCGACCAGTTGTACAGCTGACTCCGAAGTGACAACACACACACCTGGGTTAGTTCTTGTGCTTTACTTCCGACGATTCCACATGGTCGTATTGATTGGTGCATTTGAGAACGGTTTGGATTTTTTTTTTTTTAACTTTCCGGTCATTGTTAAAATCGATTTTATCAACTAAATAAAAATAATAATTAAATTAGAAGTATCTTCTCTGTTGAGATTTAGAATAAATTTATTTACATTCGAGAATGAATACCAATATTAAACATCAACAAAGAATGTGAGTGTTCTTGTGAGAATAGTTTTCGAAGGAAGATTTTTTTTTTTTTTTCATTCTGACATTTTTAATATATTAAAAAAGGAAAATGTGATTGTCATGATATTTGACAAAATAATAATCTGTTCTTTCAATTGGATGATTTGTCTTCTTACGGATGTGATACATTGAAAAGTGTTCTGACGTCTTTCCGATTTTGTGAAAATCGTCCGCCGCGTTCTCTTAACTACGTGTGTGTGTGGTGAAAAGTGTTTAATATGAATAAAGTTAAACTTTTCAGAACGTTTTGGAAATAACAAATCGTCTGCTGCTACCGGAAAATGTGATATGCGGTGTTAGGATGCAAGGATGTCCGCATGCAGTGTTACAGAAATGCAACAAACTTCGTGTGGATCTTTATATGGTGATTTAGAAGAATATTTGAATGAAGTCGAGCGAAGGGCCCAGCGGACAGGCAGTGACAGTGACGATGTGTACACACAGTTGGCCCAGCGCGAAAAGGACCTTGTGCTCGCAGCAGAGTTGGGGAAAGCCCTTCTCGAAAAGAATGAAGAAATCAGCAGAGCTAACGAAAGGCTGGCTGAGGAATACTCACATAAATTGGAGGTAAATTTTGGAATTTTGACTATTATTACTATAAGAAATGTTCTTGCTTTTGTGAAAATTGTTTAGTAATATTAAGAATTATCATGTACATGGCCGGTTTTAGATGAAAAGAGGCCCTAGGCTATTTCACTTATGAGGTCCTTTCACCTCCCATTTTTAAGTTTCTAAATTACTTATTATGTTTGTTTATTATTCATATGTGTAGAATTTCTTCTTATTTTTGATTCAATGTTTTAGTGTTTACTGTTTTTAGAATAGTGTAATTCTAATTTTGCTAACAATTTGAATGTATTCCCTTCTTGATCTTGAGGCCCTAGGCTGAAGCTTAGTTAGCCTAGAGGAAAATCCGACCCTGATCATGCAAATATATTAATGGTAACAAACGTTTCTTATAGAGGAGCAAAAATACGGTTCAAACCTTTTAAGAGAGGAAATTATTATTAAGAGTAAGGCACAAAATTCACATAATTAAACGGAGTAATTTTCAATACGAAGGGGAGTGTTTAATTGAAATTGATTATGTAAATATTAAAATAAGAAAATTTATCCAATTACTTAAAAAAAAAAAAGAATTGAAAATTGAATTGTATTCGATGATTTTCACTGACATGTTCACTGTAACAGTTAGTTCTTGTTAATTTAATATCTAATTGAAATATTTAAGACGTTAACAAACACAAAAAGTGTGTTTAATTTTTGGATAAAAGATATAATTAAATACGATTCTTTTTATAAAAATTTCCATAATAAAATTCGGTTATTTTTACTATTATTATTATTTCTTTTTGAATGATATGAATTTTTTTTATTATTTTTATTTCTAAAATACATGAGAGATGATACATTAAAGAAAAATGATTTTTGTTATTACATCTCATTATCTTGTTTTTATAATCGTTCATTTATTATATTTATTCTCATTACGCTATTACATCTCATTATCTACATTATGTTACTACATTTGGCTTTATAAAACCAAAACAAAGACTAACAATAATTCTCGCTATTTGGCATGATTTCTACTTACCGTGAATGTTTTTGTATTAATATTTCTAACACAATGAACTTCAATGAACAAACAACACATGTTTGAATAATGTTTATAAAAAACATATGTGTTTATGTTGATTTTTAAAAATTTGTTTAATTATATTTAAAAGTGATTTGAGTATACTTAAGAAACTTTTAGAAAAATATAAATAATACCCAAGTTATATAATTCCCCCCCCCCCTCCATTTTGTTGTCTTCTTTAGTCATAGTTAATCCTAAGTTAACGCAATAATTGAAAGATAGTTAGAATCGACAATGATAAAATATAATAAATAATTATGGAACTTTTAGTGATGATTATGGTTTGAGGTAAATATAGAGATAATTATGGTTTTAAATGAATTATATGCATTTAAAATATTGAATTATAATATATAATATATTCATTATAATATATAATTACAATAATATATAATATACAATATATAATTATAATATATGCATTCAAAATATTGAATTAATTACATTATAATTGCTATGACTACTTGAATTTTATCCTTTTATATTTTATCGTGATATCTCAAAATATGAAAAGTTAGGCGTATTTTAATTTCTTATAGACAAAATAAAATGTGATAATAAGAGTATTGTGCTGTTTATCAATAGATGAGTCATATATTCAAAGTCCTTGTCAACGTGTAGAACCGTTTGAGATAAGTTTTAACAATAAAAAAAAAAAAAAAAAACCTTACTTGACATCCACTTAAATTTCGGCATTTTATTTCAATCTTTTGATAATATTCAATTTATTCGATAACTATAAATTTAATTTTTTTTGGTGAATATCCTTCTCTTTAAAAAAAAAATGATAAAATTAGCTTGAAAAATCAAATAATATTTTTAGATAAATATTTATTATTATCAAGTAATTATATTAATATGACTATTAATTATAATTACTTTTCGACTATCACAGTTTGCATCATTTTTATGGATATTTGTATTAATAAATATTTTTTACTAACTTAATATTTAATGAATACGACCTAAATTAGTTTGTAATGAATTTTAAAGTTTTGTGTTCGAAAAATAAATAAAATTTTATGAAAACATATGCTCTTAATTCATTATAGTAGTCTATTTAATTTTTATAAATAAAAGTTATTGAATTGAATAATTCCTCAATGTGTTTTTGCTATCGCTAAATGTAATGTACGATTTTTTTATTAAAAAAATTTTTTCGTATGTGATGATAATAGTTGTATTTTTATAATCCCGAGATGATTCAATCAAAGGTTATTTATTGTTAATGGTAGACATCCAATGGTTTATATGATTGATTCATATAAATGATACTTCATTTATATGAGCATTTATAACTTCATTTTACCATTTATTTAAATTAACTAAAAGCCAAAAGTATTAGATTATGAAGTTTCTTTTTTTTACACAGAAATTTTGAATGGAATTTTTTTGAAGAAGGTAATAAAATAACGATAGCATGTAGTATTAAATAACGAAAATAACGATAATTAATGTTCATATCAAAAAAGTAAATATTAAAAGACTATCTGGAAATATTATTTGATTTGTTAGGTTAGTTTTATGATTACTTTTTCTTGAAAAGATGGATTGGTAAAAATGATAAAATTTACAATTGATTTTTAAAATATTTATTTATTTTTCTTTTTGTAAGATCAAAATTAACCTAATGTGTTTAATTAGTACTGTAAAATTTTATTATACTCAACTTATCTTGAATTTTTCTCCTAACTTACTTTAAAAGAGTTTCTAAAGAATATATATGAATGAAACAATTCATTGCAATTTTGATTTTTAATAAATTTATTTAAATCAATAGTAAATATACTCGAAAATGCACATTTGATTATACGTTACGTTATATAAAGGATTTTTCTTAAGTGAAATTTATGCATTGTATTAATTGACAAAGTATTAAGATTAATCTTTAATATTCAAGATATTTTTTTTTTATTATGTCATTAAAATAAACTTCCAATAAATTTTTTGAATCAATCAAATTTTTCGTGAATAGCTTAATAAAGAAATCGTAACGAATTATTCAAAAGAATTTAAAACAATATAATGTTCGAAAATCTTGGAATTAGCCATAACAAACCAATTTCAGAACTTCCACTGCGTTATTATATACGAAAGAGTAAAATTGTTTTGAAAATTTTTAAATATTTTATTTTTATGACAAAGAAATTTAAGTACAGCGGTAATATTCTAAAATCTTAGAATAAGAAATTTAGAAATTAACTTCTCAGTGTTAAATGTGGAAAATATAATAAATCAACCAATACAGATTAGTATAGATACAGATTTGTCAAAGAATATGAATTTGTAATATCGTTATAAGGAAGAGATTATTCATAGCTCCGTTGTTTTCCATTTTTAATTTCAACGTTTTCTGTGGTGAACCATGGAGGGCCTGCTACACTGCAATCTCTTCAAGACAATACAATATGGAACAGACATCTGGAGATTGACACCTTTTTCTTTATATCCTAGAATTTGGCAGAAGGAATTTCCAGTTTATAAATTTACCTCACCCATTCCTTGCATATACATGGACACTTTTGATTCGGCATAACTTGTTGGTTTTTGAATTGAGTTCTCTTTGTTTCAAAGCTATCCACTATTCCCCCTCTAGCCCTTATTTGTTTGTATAAAATTAGTTGCCTTTAAATTATTTTCTTGAGAGAAAAAAAAAAAAAATGTTTCACATCGGAAGGAAATACGATTATATCAATATAATTATTGATGTTTAATTTTTTTTCCTTAAATGGACAAAATTTCAATAATTAAAATCTGTAAGAAATCTGTTAACTTAATGATAAATTTATCAATAGAAACATAACTGTTTTAACGTAACCGTTTTTAAATATGTTAAGAAAATGTAAAATGTATTTTATTTGTTTAATAATTTTATATCTTATTAGAGGACGCCGTGTATTAAGTTCTTCTCAATTTTTTTAAATAATAATAATTAATAAATAATTAATTAATACATCTCCTGTCTCGAAATCTGTCAGTAGGTAGACAGCCTTGGCCCACCAAGGGGCTGTTGCGCCAATGAAGATTTGGTTTGGTTTGTCGCTCTACGGTCATTTTGTACACACTTTAGGCTAATTAGATCAGTGCATACAGTTTAACGTGGATTCCGAATCACTAACAAACATCCATGCCACCACCAGGATTCAAACCTGTGGTACCAAAGGCTAGAGCGCTACCAATTGGGCATCAGGCAGCGCGCCAAGGAAAAAGAAGAAACAATTAATTAATAATAAATAGAAGTTTTTATATTTAAATAGTACCATAGTATGCACGTTTTTATTTTAACGTTCAGGAAAAATAATTGCTTAAAAAACAACATAAAATTTAATATATAGTTATTTTTACATGTTAAACATTTTGATCAATTAGGAGTATTAAAAATACAATCTAATCAGATATAGATCTGCGTTGTATCCAATTCTAGTACAAAGAAAAGCATAGCATTTCTCAACATAATGAAAGGGACAATAATGGTGAAGTTCATTTCCCGTGAATAACAGGAAATACTTTAATTTCGGAAATGAGCCAGAGTTCAAATTAGGCTAACTTTTACTTTCCTTTAGCCGATTTTAATTAATTTGATATTTTCTTTAAAAAAAAAAAAAAAAAGTAGGGAAAGCGAATCTTTGTACGTGATTCAAAAAAAAACTGTACCATGATAATTTTTATTTATTTATTTTTTTACAAATGAAAGTGAAGGAAAAATTAAGAAAAATTGGTCTTGCTTTCTTGACAATTCATTAGTCTTGCTTCACCTGATATGACCACAGTAAAAGTTTGTTAATTAAAGATATAGGCTAGTGAATTGTTCCGATTTCTGTATCTCAGCATAACATGTAAACACGAGCCAATAAAACGTACACATATTTAGAACACTAGTAAACCGAAACGATATCTTTTCCCCGCTTTGTAAGCTTATTTGCAAATGGTGGGTATATATTTTCGATGTTTTTTTAAAGATGATCTGTTTTTTTTAAAAAGAGGATGATTATGGAACAAATCACATTTTAATGATTGATGTTACACCGTGGAAACTATAATAATTCTATAAAAATAGAAACGAGGAAATTTTTTTGAAAATACAAATAGTTCTCTCTGTGGAAAACTTGGTATGGTACGTATTATCATATTTTTGCTGATGATCAAAGCAAAAAAACAATTTTTATTTCCACTTTCCACTCTATTTGTTGCTTTTACGTGATTATCACTCACCGAAAGGAAGTTTCATCAATCGTACGCAATAGTGTTTGAATGCTTATAAATTCCACATTTTCTGCAGTCCAAGATCTTAATTTTTTTTTCAGTCTTTTTGAAAAAAATGGATGTTTCAGATAATGATATACATCAAGAAATGAAAATTCCAATATCTTATTGTATACAATGAATATAAAATTTACATGTCTTTCAGGATTTTTTTTTTTTGAAATTTATAGAATCCTCGTAATGTTTTTTTTTGAAAAATTCCCGTGCATGACAATTTCCTCTTAAAATTCTTATTGTTATAACTCAGACAGGGAATTCCCAAGAATATATTAAAATTCCTTTTTAGCAAAGCTTCGGTTGTTCAGAAGTTCTTATTGAATTATGCATTGGATATATCCTGCATGGGATGATGTATTTTCATCCTTGCAAAAAAAAAAAAAAAAAAAAAAAAGCTTAAAGCTCAAATAATAATTGTGAAATAGGATTGTAAAAATTAAATAAATAAATATACGAATAAAAAATAATATAAATAACTAAATGCGGAACATATATAGATTTATTGAAAGATGCATTTCTGTAAAAGAGAAATTTTAATATATAATTTTCATGCAATTTAATTTGAGCATCAGTATTTTATCTGTGATTTTTCTTTTGTTTTTCTTGTTGTTGTTTCTTATCCCATTTGGTAGACAGCAACATCTAGACTAAGTCCAATAACCCAGTCTCGTAGAAGGAGGGGAAGGTGGTAGTTTCTGTTGTGGTGGAGCACCCGTAGGCAGAAGTCGACGTGGCTCAGTGATGCTGACTTTTTATGGGATTGAGTTGCCAGACATACACTCTACAGTCATATTAGACTGGGAACTTATGGTTTAAAGTGGATTCCGATTCACTGCAAACATCCATGACACTTCCGGGACTCAAATCCCCGAAACCTGTGGCACCGAGCACCAGAGCGCCAGCCACTCGGCCATCAGGTCCCCTTGTTTTTTTCATTACATCAAGGGTCACCACGTCAATATTCAACAAACAATTTATCGATGCCTAATAAGGGGGAGGGGTGTTAATTGTCTTCCAGGAGTCCTAATTTATCCTGACCCTTCCCCTCCATGCACTAGCTTATCCATCGATGGCAGATGCTGATATACACTTAATCGTCATCGAGTTGATGTTAGTGATTGAATTGCAAGTCACTAATGGTATCGAACCATTGACCTCTTTTACATTAATTGGTCGAATTGGTCATTTTGTATTTGAAAAATTTTTTTTAAACAAAATTCCTAGTACTCCAAAAGATTTGTAGGAATTTTTTTATATTTTAGTACTAAAATTTTCGAAATGAAGAATGCTTTTGCAATAACGAACATTAGTAAATTTCATTAATCAACTACGAAAGAGTGATTCGATTCAATTAAGAGAGTGATTCGATTTTTAAACAACTTCGCATTCTTCGTTGGTGGTATCTGAAGTTCATTGTTCTGAAAATAAAATTGAGTTTTTTATTGCTGACCGCAGCTCATTTGTCCTACCACGCGCGATAAGCATAATTTATCGGACTTGATTATTGCATGAATCAAGCCTACTCACTCTTTTTCAAGGTTCATTGACTGAATTATAAAAGCAAATGATTGATTCTTTTGTTTTGTCATGTAAGAATAATTTTGATTTCAGTTGAAAAGGTTTCTGGTGGGCGTTTGGAGTTCTTATATGGTTTAAAAGAAACCGAGAAAGTTTATTTCCGGTAATTTACTGAATTTACAATCAAAGAATATGAATGATTGTTATCGTTATCTATTGTGTTTAAAATTATAATATCCTATACATGACTAAAAAAAATTATCTTTCATTTGAAAAATGTTATTATTGTTGTTTTCAAAAATCGCAATACTTTGATTTGAGGCTATTTGCCACTGAAATGACAATTATGTAGTAGATTCAGTGTTGCGAAGCATATATTATGAGTAGCATTTTCTACTCTGTACCCACAAAGTGCGGCGATCTAATGGCCAACTGGCTAGAGCTCTGGCAGTTGGAACCAAGGCTTGAGGATCGAAACCTGGTGGAGACATGGATGCTTGTTAGTGGTTCGGAATCGTCGTTAAACTGTAGGTCCCTGTCTAATTAGCCCAAAGTGTGAAATAAATGACCGTAGAGAGACAAACCAAACTCAATGTGCGAAAGCAATTTTGAATGAAGACCCCCAGAGGTAGCATTTAAAGGAATCCCATTTCCTTTCTTGATCCTGAAGGACTTTTTAGTTTACAGATTTATGGTACGCATCCCTGGTTAAGATGTGACAACTTTCGGTTATGCTTAGTCTGCCAGGATGATTTCGTACTAAGCACTTTCAATCCTGAAATTCTATTCGCATGCAGCAAAACCGGACAAATACTTTTGTAAATGATAAAATGAAATTTCAAATTAGAAATGAAATTAACAACTTACTTTCTACCACAATCACTCAATGAACTTTTCTTTACTGATTGTGTGTGCTAGATATCAAGCATGAAGACGAAAATTCAAAATCGCTGATAGCGCTGCTTCATCATTGCAAAAATAGTCGACTCAGTGATAATTGATATAGGGAAGCTCATTTAACCAGTATAGATTTGTACAGATTTGTAGTGATTTCCTACAATAAGGCATACAAATGCGGGACTTTTTTCTCGAATGACACATACAAATGCGGGACAGTTACCCTTTTTTCATGCAGGCATCATTTCCCTTTCCCTCTTCTGGATAGAGTAGCAACGGAAGTGACCAATCATAGAGTTCCTACGTGGTAAAAATGCTATAAATATCTCCAGATGTTAATTTTGAACAGTGATTAATATGCAATTTCCCAATTACATCTTATCTAGTAGCTAGCAAATATTGAAAATGATAAATAAATAAATAGGGAAATTATGAAAAACTTTAAATTGATGTCGTTTACTTTCACAACTTTTAAAATATTTGGCCAGTAAAGCTTCTTAGATTTGTGTTATCCATCGTATCAATTTTCATACGTAATTATTTCCATTTATTTATTTTTATTTTATTTTATTAATTTTTATTTTATTTTTTATTTTATTTTATTTATTTTTTATTTTATTTTATTTATTTTTTTATTTTATTTTATTTTATTTTATTTATTTTCTATTTTATTTTATTTATTTAGTATTAATATTTTTTTTAAATGATAGTTCATATATCTATGCTATTTCGCCATCTAGCTTGAATGAAGCAATTTACTTTTTTTTTTTTTGCATACGAATTGCTAAATTTTTTCTGTAAGTTATTATTCTAATTTTATTTTTATTACTACGGAATACTGATTTGGAATTTAATTTACAGCTTTTCAAAAAATTAATAATTCCAACAATTATTTATAATTAAAACTGGTTTAAAATTTTTTCTTCTATCCTTTATTAAAATCACTTATATTTATAAGTTAAGTTATATTTGACAAAAATATGATGACACCTCAGCTCACTCCGATTGAAATCTGTTGAAAATTTGTGTCTGATGATAAAAAGATAAAAAGACGCTTATTTTTTTTATCTTATTTATTTAGATACATAATTTAGATTATATATTATAACTTTTGTCTTATGAATCTGTCTTATTATTTCTGTCTTAATATGTCTTGACCCTTTTGTCTTATGAAGTGGTACAATGAATGCTTTTTCTTTTGCATATATGATTAATATAGCATATTATGTTTATAAAATGTAAAGTAAATATTATTTAATTATAATTTGCTTTTGTAATGCCAAAGCAAAACATTTATAAAATTCGTTCATAAACTTCACTTGCTTTGTTGATATCTTTCTGCTTATAAAACGCTTATAAATTTAAATGAGTAACGTTAAAGCAAGTTTAGTTGGCGAAATATTGTTTTTTAACTGTATCATCTTGTATTATACATGTTATACATTTCATAATTGTCAGCAGTGCATTCGAGAATAAAGATCAAGCTAAATGTCCATGAATTTCAAGACTTTCATTGAAGTTAAAATGACTAAAATATGTCTGAAATCCTAACAAAATCTATGGACAATAATAACTTATTCAAAAAGAAGTAACGTGTGGTTTTAATTAATACTTTTAATATCATAAATTAAAAATTAAGTGTGGAGTTTTTGCAAAAACTAGTACACCTACATTTATTTTATAGTTCTTGCATGCATATAAAGGAAAAATGGCTAGCCGGGAATGCTTACAAGACCAACTTACGATTATTCAACACTGATGTGTATTCAGCACTCACATTAACCTATACTTTCATTGAAGTTAAAATAATTAAAATTTGACTGAAATCTTAAAAAATTCCATGGACAATAATAATTTATTCAAAAAGAAATAAAAATTTTTAACTAATACTTTTAATAACATGAATTTAAATTTCAGTGTGGAGTTTTTGCAAAAACTAGTACACCTACGTTTATTTTATCGTTCTTGCATGCATATAAATGAAAAATGACTAGCCAGGAATGCTTACAAAATCAACATTTCATCTGATTATTCACCACTCATCTACCTCACATTAATCTATATTTTAATTAAGAAAGTTAAAATGGCTAAACTATGACTGAAATCCTTACAAATTCCATGGACAATAATGACTTACTCAAAAAAGAAATAACATTTGTGTTTTTAACTAATTATTTTAATAAATGAAAAAATCACTAGCCAGAACTGTTTACAAAATCAGCTTTCTATGATTAGTCACCACTGACCTACCTCACATTAATCTGTAATTTCATTGAAGTTAAAATAACTAAAATATGAATGAAATTCTAAGAAAGTCTATGGACTTATACAAAAAATAATAATGACTTATTCGAAAAAGAAATTACATTTGCGTTTTTATCTAATTCTTTTAATAACATGAATTAAAAATTCAGTGTGGAGTTTTTGCAAAAGCTAGTACACCTACGTTTATTTTATCGTTCTTGCATGCATATAAATGGAAAAATGACTAGCCAGGACTGCTTACAAAATCAGTTTTTCATGATTATTCACCACCGATCTACCTCACATTAACCTGTGACATAATCTTTTCATCTACAAAAATACTTGGAAAAACTTATCGCAACTGTCGAACTGGACAGGAAAAGGTGGGCTGTAACATATGAAACGGAACAGCATTTTCATAATCCACTTTTTAGCCAGGAGTTTTGCTTTCTCCAAAACCCACTCTCGCATCATCCTTATCATTTTCATTATTGTTTTTATTATTATGATTTTTTTTTTGTTAAAGGGGTGTCTTGCTAGCCTTCAGGGTCAAGGACAAACATGAAGAGCAACTATAAAGCTTGAAACAGGTTCTACTCATCTTCCTACTTAGGCAAAAACTCTTGGGAAAACAACGCGGACAACGGTGGTTTGATAGAAAGGTCAAGCCAGTAGTTATGATGGAAATTGTATGGGGGAAACTGTTAGTGGTAAAATGAGTAGGGCAGTTTTTAGATCAAGACATACTAGTTTTGCTGTAAAAAAAAAGGAGTTGTTACTTAAATGAGTTATTCAAATTGATAAAAAATATTGATTAATTAATGAAAAAAATATTGGTTAATTAATGAAAAAAAATATTGGTTAATTAATGAAAAAGATATTGGTTAATTAATGAAAATAAATTACCTATCGATTTTTTTTTCTTTTAGAAAGAAAAAAAAATCGATAGATAGAAAATAAATTTCTAGATTAAAAAAATTTTTGTAAATCAAATATATGGTTTTAATTATCCAACGTATAACTTAATTTTTTAAATAGTTTTACTAATTAAATTGGATATTTAACTAAAACATATTAACTAAAAATATTAATGAAATATATTACCTAAAGATATTTAACTAAAACAATTGTAAAAAAAAAAAAAAAAAAAAAATTTGTAAATCAAATAAGTGGTTTTAAAAATTAAACGAATATATATATATTATAAATAATTTTTACAAATTAAATTGGAATATTTCTTATTTTTTAAATATTAAATTCACTATAGTCCCGATTTTAATTATTAATATTAAAATAATTTGTAGACAGATACAAATACAGTTTTAGTAAAAAGAGAGAAAATCAGAAAGATCCTGATTAATAATCAGAAAAGGAGATACCATAAGCAAGAAGAAAAAGAAAATCTGGAAAGGTTGCATAGAGAAACTTGTAGATATTTCTTAAATTTTAATTTGTATCTAATTAATATCTAATTAATATCTAAATAATTACTTAATTCTAATTTGTAGACAGATACAAATACAGTTGGTTGTACAAATACAGATACAAATACAGAAAGGTTGCATAGAGAAACTTGTAGATATTTCTTAAATTCTAATTTGTATCTAATTAATATCTAAATAATTACTTAATTCTAATTTGTAGACAGATACAAATACAGTTTTAGTAAAAAGAGAGAAAATCAGAAAGATCCTGATTAATAATCAGAAAAGGAGATACCATAAGCAAGAAGAAAAAGAAAATCTGGAAAAGTTGCATAGAGAAACTTGTAGATATTAAAAGAATTTTGTAAATCAAATAAGCAATTTTAATAATTGAAAGAATAATGTTTTTTTTTCAAATAGTTTTACTAATCAAATTGGATTTCTTTTCATTTTTAAATATCAAATTGATGCGTTTCATAGATAAATTATTTTCTTTAAAATAATCTATTTTAATTATTGCTTATAATTTTTATTGGCACTTGAGACAAATATATAAATTGTGAGGCTAGAAATATTATTACTATATAAATTGAGTATGTAGAATAAAATAATTTGTATGTATATCAGATATTCTCCTACATAATGGAATAATTAGCGGAACTCTCGCAAATTAAAACAACAATAATAAATTTAATAATGCAAAACATCACCAGATAAGAGAAAAGTTGTAGATTGCATTTTCATTACTTTTTTTCCTATTATAAAATACTTACATAATCCGGCTGTAGAAATCTAAATTATTATTCTGACAGATAATTTAACACTAAATAATAAATTGTTTATTTGTAAAACGATTTATTTATTCAACGGTTTTTTCAAACAACGTTATTGTAGTCTTTTAAAAAGCTGTTTATTTAATATTCTATATGTTAAAATTCCACGTCATGAAATATACATCCGGCGTAAATAGGATTACTTGCAAATTAACTCCTACTGCTAAAAGTTTAAAAGGAATCACTCATAAGATTACGCAGATTACGTAAGATTAAAAGTCTTTTTTGAGTGATCTCTTCTCATTGCTTTTAAGGGGAAAATAAACCCTAGCAATTATGCAATATTTATGAATTGAGATAATCAATAAGGCTTTGTCTTTAAAAATATATGTTTTAAATCTCTTTTCACCGTTCTTAAGACGTTAAGCTGATTCCATTCATTTGTATTCATAAGAAGTTGCAATATATTTTAAAAAGGCAAGCGCAAACTGAAATTTAGAATGTCTAGATTTATCTTTACACAACAGCAAGCCATAAATAACTCTTAAAGAATGCAAATATACATTTACTAGTAAGTTTACCATGTCTTTAACACGAGTAACAATGTATGCTTTTTCCAGATGATATTAGATAAATAGAGTAGATATGTTACTTTTTCAACTGGAATGTCTGAAGCTATTCTTTCCATATCGATATTCGATTAATAAATATCGATAATCTTATCTATAATATGATCTTTTCTCCGTCTTTTAAGAAAAATAGAAATATTTATGTATTGGAATAATAAACAAGGTTTTGTGTCTAAATATTTAAATTTTTAATTTTTATTCTCTTTCAAAATGCTAAGCTGATTCCTTTTATTTCATTCATAAAAAAAATGTAATATATTTTAAGAATGAAATCTTGAATCTAGTCTAGATTTATCTTTACACCCCAACAAGTCATAAATAACTCTTAAAGAATACAAATATACCTATAAGTATATTACGTCTTAACACGAATAACAATATATGCTTTTTCCTGATGATATTAGATAAATAAAATAGATATGTTATGTAAACCATTTGCTTTTTGAATTGGAATCTCTGATGCTATTCTTTCCATATCGATATACGATTAATAAATATCAATAACCTTATCTATAATATGATCTCTTCTCATTTGTTTTAGGAAAAATAGAAATATTTATGTATTGGAATAATAAACAAGGCTTTGTGTCTAAATATTTAAATATTTAATTTTTATTCTCTTTCAAAATGTTAAGCTGATTCCCCATATGCATTTGATTCATAAAAAAAATATAATATATTTAAGAATGCAAGTATATACTGAAATCTTGAATCAAGTCTAGATTTATCTTTACACTGCAACAAGCTATAAATAACTCTTAAAGAATGCAAATATACTTATCAGTATATTATGTCTTAACACGAGTAACAATATATGCTTTAGCCTGATGAAATTAGATAAATAAAGTAGATATTTTATGAATTGCATTAATCTTTTTTAGTTTGAATCCTCTGAAGCTATTCTTTTCATATCGATATTCGATTAATAAATATCGATAATGTTATTTATAATATGATCTCTTCTCATTTATTTTAGGAAAAATAGAAATATTTATGTATCGGAATAATAAATAAGGCTTTGCATTTAAATATATAAACTTTTAAGTTGTTTTTTTTCAGTTTCAAAATGTTAAGCTGATTCTCTTTACTTCATTCATAAAAAAATGTAATATATTTTAAGAATGCAAGTATGTACTGAAATCTTGAAGATCTATTTCGAATTGAAAAAGATCTGTTATGAATTCGTAAGATCTATTTTGGATTTGTAAAGATAAATCTAGTATCTTAAAGTCTAAATTTATCTTTACACTACAGCAAGACATAAATAACTCTTAAAGAACGCAAATATACGTAAAAGTTTACCATGTTTTTTCTGAGGAAATAAGATTAACAGAGTAGATATTCAACATACTGCATTTACTTTTTTGATTTGAAGTTTTTAAGTTATTTTTTCTTTATTGATATTCGAATAATTATGTTTAGTTGGAGAATTGTCGTTATAAAACCACACCCTATTTTAAATGTTTGGTATTATTTGGACCATAGTTTAATAGTTTTCGAGTTATCAACTTGGACAGCTTTTTTTTTTTTTCAAAAACGAGATCATCAACAATGTGCTTTATTATTTTTATAGCGTATTTTAAATGGAATAATAGATATATACAAATTTATAAATCAAAGAAATGAGCACTAGTTCCATTTACCAACATAAAAGAATAATTTCTATGTTTTTATCTGCATTGTTTGTTTGTGGGGAATTGTTGTTTCTAAAGGTATAGAAATTCTTTTATGTAATATATATTTTTCAATATGCTTTTTCCAATTGTTTGAAATATTTAACCAAGTTTTTACTTATTTCTAAACACTATAAAGGATACAGATTTTAATTTTCTTATAAGAAAAATAAATATCTTTTTAAAAATTCATCATATCCAATTAAAGAATGACATTCAGTTATAATTCAGGGATATGATTATGTATTAATTTTTCTATAAAAAACACAGGTACGTCTTGTTGGATTTTACTACTGAGAGTGCTTTGTTCGAATTCTGCTATTGGAACCAAACAAAGAGTTCTGGGCCAGCGATAGGCATGTCAAATCTTTATGCTAGAAACTCATTTCTTCTGGATCTAAATGGAGAGGAGCATGTTATGAATAACCAGATGTTGTTCTTGGGGATGTTCGTTAAAAAACGTGGTGTAAAAAATGTGAATGTAGTATAGCAAGCTCTCTATCCATAGTATCACTGAATTTTTTTGCATATATACCACTCTCGTAATGACGGACTGCTACTACGCCACACCACATCACTGTGCCTAGAGTTGAGTTGCCCATTTACAGTTTGAGAATGATATGGGTGAGAAGTCCAATTAGGCTCTGTGACGCTCTACGATAATTTGAGACCGGGACCTACGGCTTAAAGTGGATTCCGAACCACAACAAACATCCATGCCACCGCCTGGATTCGAACTCGAAACCTCTGGTATCGAGCTCCAGAGCGCTAGCCACTTGGCCATCAGGCCCCTGACGTAATGATGGACTTCAAATCCAAGGGCCTGTCATTCAAAAACAGCATGTACATAACTTATGACCATCTTTGACGCAACAGCCACATGGTGGACCAAGACCATCTGACTGGTGAAGGCCGTATACTGGCAGATTGCGAGACGGGAGATATTTTTTTTTACTGGGTAGAATAGTCAATCTTACGCCCGACAGCCATATTTGACTGAGACCTACGGTTTAAAGACGATTCCAAACCATTACAAACATCCATAGAACCGCTGGAATTCGAGTTCGAAGCCTGTGGCACCAAGGGCCAGAACGCTAGTCATTTGGCCATCAGGCCCCACATATCTTAATGCTAAACAAAATATTTTATCATAAATATATGAATAGATTTTATTATTAAGTAAAACTGTACATGTTATTTTTAATTTATTCCATTGAATTATATGTATGTGTGATATGATGTCACATAGTTACGTATACTTTAAAAATTAAGAACAATATAATTAGCAGCAATCCTCGGAAGTTCAAAAGAAGAAGAAAAATAAAACCGAACTAATTAGTCTGCATCAATCTTTGAAAGAAATTAGCGTACTTATTACGACACTTAACCATTAACCTAAATATTTTTTTTACCATTAGCCATTTGTTAAAAGAAAGGAATAACAAATTCCATAGAATTCTGTAAGAGCAGGGACAAAGGCAGACAGCTGTTTTCTCTAACAAAAGAAAATTCTGTAGATTCCTTTCTTTTAAAAAAATAATAATGAAAAAAAAAAAAATACGTTCGCCTCATTTCATTTGTAGAAGCCATTACTTTTGTTGTTAACAACACTTGTGGAAATGATCACGTATTATTCCTTGAGAATTATCGGAAAAGCGGATGATTATAACTTCATCTGTGGTTAATCTTCCGATGGTAACTTTGAGAATAAACCCGAGTTTTCTCACGGAAGATTAACGTTAGGAATATGTATCAGGAACGGAATGCAAAGGTGATTTGAAATGCAACATGTAGAAGCTGTTATATGTGTTGGTTTGCTTTATTTAACGATAAGTTGTAAAATGAAAGTATGTGAGTACATTATGTCAATTTACATATTTTAACATAGATGGAATCTGGAATGGCTGTAAACAAATAATTTGCAACCAAAATTTCACTGAATTTTATGCTGAAACTTTCAGCACTCTATCAATTCTGTATTTTGCATTTCTTAGTTATTCTAATCTTTTTAAAATCCTTTTAAATTCATTCTTTTTTCTTTATGGTGGACTTTTAACAGAAAATACGTATTTAAAAATGCAACACACTAATTGATATGAAGAATATCAAAAAGGTTCAGTACAATTGATTTTCTGTTTTTTACTTTTAACATTACGTTTCACAAATTTTTTTTTTTTCATAATGGGATTTTATGATTAAATGTATAATTTTTGTATGTAAGAATTTTTTGTTTCTTAGGACCACCATGGCTATTATTGATAAATAAACTTAATAAGGATAATAGTCCTACCTAATATCTTACCTTAATAATAGTGTTACCTACCCTTACCTTAATTATCCTACCAAAGACAAAATCAGTTTGAGCATCTAAGATTTTTTTTCTGTACTTTAAGGTTCCACTAATTTATCATGAACAACTAATCAATGGTCTTGCGCTTGTTGCCACAGGTTTTGGCATAGAATCCCAGCTTGTCATGGATGTTTGTAGTGGTTCGGAATCGAATTTAAACTGTAGATCCCAATCTAATATGACTGTAGGGGTCATCATAGGTATCATTGTTGCGCCAAGGAAAAAGAAGAACTAATCAATAGGTATGATGAAATACAGTCTTCCAGTATAGCTTTAAAGAGTAAATGCCTCGCATTCGTTGGCTGGGAAAAAACATAGCAAAGTTGGATGGAAAAAAACATAGTAAACTCCAACTTGGCAGTTCGTGTGAATGCGAGAGAAATAATACACATTGTCATAGAATCACTGTCACTGTCACACACTTATAGAAATATAACACACACTGTCATCTTAAAAAAGTGATTGCAATAGAAGGGAATTGATAAATAAACTAATCTTGATTCTTGGATCGGTTTTCTTCTGTGGTATTGATTAAGAGCTATTTAAAATGGTAGAAAAGCATACACTAAGATAACAGGCTTTGCTGTGGTTAAACTTGCTAGCAGGTTCTCTGAATTAGTATGAGAAAATCCTTAAGAAGACTTCTAGAAAGACATTTTTTATTTATTTATTTGCATAAGGCAAAGACAGTATCTTAAATAGTGAAATCTGGATAATGTCTGTCTGAACTCTTCTGCTGCATCAGTAGCGGATAATTTCAAGTAAAGTTACTGACATTTACAAAAATAATTATTTTTCTTTGGACAATTACAGCTCCTATTACAAAAACAAAATATCCCTGGCACGTTTAATATATATAATGGCGAATAATATCTATATGTATTCGAAAGGTAATTAATATTATTGCAGGAAGCAAATTTATTTCCTGATCTTTAAATTTAATTAAAATTTTAATACGCGTTTAATGAAGACTGATGTTTAACACATCATTTTTTATTAATTTATATTGTAACTGATTTAATACTTTTATTTATTTATTATTTTTTATTATTTTATTTATTTTTCATAATGAAAACAAATTAATATTTCAAAAATGAAAACATAATTTTTTATATTTCTAGTGGAATTTAAAAGTTCAAGACACCCATAAAACATATAATTAGCAATAAAAAAGATTTTCGAATGCTAGAAAATCGTTTCATAAATGATAATGTATTTAAGCTTGATGAGATAAGCTATTTTATCAATAAAAACATCAATAAAACAAAATATAAATACCTACTTCCTGTTTATTAAAAATAAGATTTTCTTGATGAAATGCTTAGAAGGAATTATTAGACAGATTATATTATTATTTGCCGACCTGATGACAAACAAGATAATTTTTACTATGGCAATAAGCAGATAAATAAAGAAAATTTCGAAAATTATGCAGAGTTGACTGCTATTGATAAACGAATGAATTAAAAATTATGTTGATCCTTATTTTTTCATCTTTATTGAACTATTTAACTTTTCCTATTATATTTAAGATATGAACAAAACTTTCTTTCGATAGTTTTAAAATAACTAAAACAAATTCATTATTATTTAAATCTATGGAAGATCTTAAAATTCTTTACAAAAAAATGAAATAAAATAAACAAAATTATTAATTGTTATTTTAAATATTCACTCACTAAACATATCACCACATTTATTCAATCTGTATGTAGCCTTTCTTTTTTTTTATATGCCTCATTTAGAAGAACGTAATCATATTCTAAATAAATAGTATCTGGTTTTTGCCATCAACTATGACCATGCGGCTATGAATAAACGAGGCTAATTAAAGATATGGACGATATTAAAATCCTTTATGAAAATGAAATTAAATAAACCAAACTTTAACCAGCGTCATTATTAATTATTATTTTAAATGTTCGACTCACTAAATATTTCACCAGATTAATGCTGACTTGTATGTAACCTTTCCTTCTTTTATATGTCTCATTTAAAAGGACATAACCACAAAGACATAAACCACACATTCTAAATGAATAGTATCAGGTTTTTGCCATCAACTATGTCCATGCGAGCTATGAATAAACGCGACTCATTAAAGAAGCATCCAATACAACAATTGAGAATATAAATATCCTAAGCTTGCCATTAGCAATAAATTGGTCCTTTATCAGATCATACTATGCTATATCCTCTAGAACAAATCCTATGCATAAGAACTCTTATATTGTTACTTAATAGGACATCGGTCGTACTTTCTTTTACCAGCGAAGCGATAGCGAGACGATGGGTGAGAGACAATAACCATTAAGAGCGCTATTTGCCTTTACAATTTCCACCCTATCACCCTTGTATTGAGAAAAGGTGCGGCAATTCTAGCGAAAACTTTAACCTACTACGATTTTCTTTATTGATTAGGATGGACGATTGTCCTTTTCCAAGAGGCGTAGCAGACAGATAGGGTTCTGAAAAGTTCTTTTTATCTCATTACATGATAGGCATGGCGAATGAAAAACTGTCCTTCTTGTTCTTCCGGGTTGAGAGACTCTGAAAGGTTTTGTCCTTTTGTGCACTGAATGAGAAGATGCACACATTTAACAGCCTTTTAATTATTTCAGATCAGTTATTACTTTGTACATGTTATTGAAAGCGAGCATGTTTTTACAGAGGCTAGGAAAATCATTCTAATCCAATCTCAAAAGTTACTCAAAACCGTTGTAGAAATATAATTTTTTACCATTCTTTATAACTTTTTACCATTCTTTATAACTTATTACCATTCCTTTTTGTATATCGTAAGAAATATATTTATATTCTTTTTAAAAATTCTACCGAATCCTGACTAGCGCCTCAGTTATGAAGCAAAGTGCGTTAGAGAATTTAGGTTCGAATTCCTAAAGACATCCGTAACAGTTAATGCTTTCTTGGAAAAGAAAACTCAATAAAGATTATGGCAGGATGTGTAGAATGACACCCATCGAAGATTGGGATGCTTGATGGAATTTCTTCCACACAACATGAAAACGTGAAACAGTTAAGTTCCTCACGGAATTTTTTTTTCTTGGTTAACCCCTAAAAGTCGTCTCGGACAGCAATTTCTTCGCTGTTATCACTGTGGCTTGATGGCTAATTGACTAGCGCTCTGGTCTTTTGTTATTACAGGCTTCACGTTCGAATCGTAGATGTTTGTTAGTGGTTCAGAATCCACGTTAAACTGTAGATACCGATCTAATTAGCCTAAATTGTGCAAAAAATGACCATAGAGCGACAAACCAAACTATCCGTCATCCCCGATCGGGAAATCATTTATAGTATGAGTTAGTGAAATGATGTGTGAAAATAAAAATGCTATTGAAATGAGATTTTGACAATTTATTCAATAGTCGTATTCGATGCACAATCAGATGGAATAGTGAAATGATATGACAGCTCTAGTAAATCTCTTAATGTTTTCTGAATAAAGATTTTCTTTGGAATTTCCTACAATGTTTTGTAATTTTGCTAAAATGGTAGGAAAAATGGCTATATGCGTGGGGGCAGGGGAATTTGCCGTCTGGTCAATTGTTACACTCTCTGTATATCATCTTTCTATAAACTGTGTTTATTTTTATGTCTCTATAGCAGCACGTTTTTTTTACCATGTAACTGTTTTGGCAGTAGTTCCTTTTTTTCAATGTGGTTCATATTTATTTTTAAAATTAAATCTCAGGCTATAAATGTTTAAAAAAATAATATTATAGAATTAACTTCTAGTCTAAAGTGCTAAAAAAATTGTCGTAAATTCATATTTCATTATATTTATGGCTCCTTTCATAACTTTAGATAGTGCATTTTACACATACTTACAATCTTAAGAAAATATGAATTAATTTAAAATAAATGTTTATATTTTATTGAATGTATAATCCGAATAAAATTTTTTCATACAAAACTGACTAGATAAAGAATTTATACTCTTAAGATACCAAAAGAATCAGTGCAATAAGTTGTTTTCAAATAACAGGAATTTTAAACCGAAGACATTCGCCATTAGAACTGCAAATACGCAACAAATGCATTTTTACTAGAGGTATACCATTGGGAACATATTATTCTGCAACCACATTTTGTAATCGCAGTTTCAAATGAACACCCTTAATATTGGCATCCTCTTCGTCTCTTTGAGGTCAATAGAAGAATTTTATGATCTATGGATTTAACATGCCTACACTCGATTAAGCATTATCAATCAAGTTTTTTCGGTCAGAATCAATGAAATATGTTCTCATGTATTTAAATTTTTGTTCCAAAATCAATGTAACAATCAACAGACTATTCTCATGGGTTCTTGGATTTGATCTAGATGTTGCTGTCTACCAAGTGGGATAAGAAGCAAAAACAGACTATTCTGATATTTTTTTTGAAAATAATCAAAATATCATTCAGAACTTTTAGGTAAGAAATAAATAAACCATTTTTCTTACAAATCATTTTGAAATCCTGCACTGAAAATATTTTTTGGTGTTACAATTTTTTGTAAAGTTCTTTATCTACCACTGTGTCCAGGTTGTGGGTGAATTTATGTCTGGAACTAAATTTTAATGGATTGTGGGTGCATTATTTTTTTGATGAGTCATTTTCAAACCGAAAAGTGAGAGGCGTCTGCGGTGAGAATGGACATTATCGGTACGTTACATCTTAGAAAACATGGGCGTTTTAAAATTAGTATTCCTCGGACTTTGATACAAAATTATTTATTTCTACAAATCTGAAATTTATGTGAATCCCCTTGTGTCGTGATAAAGGGTCACCAAAACCGGTTGGACAGATATGTGGGCTTCGCACTGTCTAGTCTATATAATTTTAAGAATCGTGCAATCTTCTACAGAATTTTTTATATATACTTACATTTAATTACAAAAAAACCCTCTTTTTACTTTTCGAGACAAAATAAGACAAGAGAATTATTAATTTGCGTCTCAATTTACTAGCAAAATTTCCGCATGTGATCGATTTAAAAATATTCCCAATGCATGAACATATTACAAACTATTTTCTTAGGGAAAGTTTAATAAAATTAAAAATGGGAAATGAAATTAAAAATTTCTGATTTTAAGAGCAAAGCAGTTCTTATTTTATCTCAAAAATTTAATTAAAACAAAGAAACTAAATTTTATACGTGAAAGGATTTCGATTTTGACGACGATCGAAATTTCAAAATCAAAGCAGCCTGGTGGCCAATGGTGGTCAATTGGTCTTTAGTACCACATGCTTCAGGTTCGAATTCTGGCGGTGGCATGGATGTTTGTGAGTGGTTAGGAATCCACTTTAAACTGTAGATCCTGGTCTAATTATCCTAAAGTGCGAACAGAATGACCGTAGAGGGACAAACAAATCCAAAATAAAAATTTTTATTTCAGTTACGCAACAACTACAATATATTAAAATGTATGTATTTGATAAAAAAATACTTGGAACTGTAATGTTATACATTTTTAAATACATTTTTTTTACTTAAAAGATGTTTGGAAAAAAGACGACTTGTTCAGAAATGGCATTATATTTTTGATTTACCATTATTACTTTTTTTTTCTAACATTATAATATTTGAAAACTATACATCCGTTTCTACTTCCGCATTTTGTACAAGTATTTCTTGAAGAAAAAAAATGTCATTAAGACAAATATTATAAAAACATAAACTAAAATATTTTAATCGAATATCATAAACTAGTGAACAGAAATTAACCAGGCATAAAACATTTTGCATGCACCAAAAATTATTTTGAAAATTATCCCCAACATTAAAAAGCTGTCAGCATTGTAATAGAAATGTGAAACCCGCCATTCATAACTCGTAAAATGATCTGCCAAAAAAGACGAAAAAATTCCACGCTTTAGATTGACCTAATTCTGAAGTCCGCTTCAATACCGGGAAGCTCGATTGCGTCGTTGTAAATGTATTAGCATTTTCTGGTAGTATCGAATAATAAAAAAAGATTTCATCTTCTTTTTTTCAGATTAAAAAAAAAATAAATAAAAAAAGATGCAAAACAGGTGCGTTATCGTGTAATTATGAAAAGGATTATGTGATAAGCCGCTTTTAGTTTTTGTATTAGCTGTATATCAGCTACTAGAATAAAAAACAATGCGATTTTAACGATTTGTAAGTACATCACCACAAGCAATTTAACGATTTTTAAATGTTTAAATTTTATGATTGTGATTAAATTATTTTTATAGTATACATATACAAATATTTAAAAAGATATTTCAAAAGTGTTTCAGAAAATGAAGAAGGATTGCTGTTTTGAGAATTTGAATAAAAACATTTGCATTCCTTTTTTTCGAAAATATTTTGCATAAGATATAGTTTAGTTTAGTTTAATTTAGTTTGTCGCTCTACGGTTATTTTGTGCACACTTTAGGCTAATTAGACCGAGACCTACGCATAAGATTTAAGGAGACTATTACAGACGCGTGAAAGAGCATTAATTTTGATGATGTCATAAAATTTTTAAATAATTAAATTAATTAATTAATTTAGTAACTTATTAATCATTTTAATTACCCGTTTTATTATGAGATTTTCATATTCCATGAGAAATAAAGCTTTTTAAAAGAAGTTTCGTTGCATCTGAAAATTTTATAATTATTTAACGAATACGAATCAATCTTGCCGTGGAAAATGTTCTTCATGAAATCTAAATAATAAAAGAAAAAGTAGCTTAACTACATAAAACATATGTTATCCAAATTAATAATGCAATTTATTGATATTATTTTATTGATTAAAATAAATCTACAAATTGATAAATAGAAAGTTTATGAGCAAGATCTATTTTGGAAATAGAAGGTGTTGGAGCAGTTGTACAATATGTTCCTGGTCGCATTAGCAGCAAGGCGTGTTAGCTGACAAAGAAACTTGGAACGCTTTAGAATTTCTGAACTAGAGAAGACATCTCGAAAGATAACGAAACAGAAACGAAAGACTGATTGTTAATGTAGAAAATGGGTGCAGTAAATCTAAAGGTCAAAATGTGTTTGCTCTGGACACGGAGAAGACTGCAAGGAGCGCTCCAAACCTTATGTATATTGACCTGAGGTCATTTACCACTCTAAGGACAGATGTGTAGCATATTCAGTGCTACCTAAGTTGCCCAGTAGGTGACATTTTACACAGGTTAAATTAACTGTTGTAACAAAATGTGGGAGTAGTTTATAATGAACGCACCTTGATGTACAGTGTAAGGAGTTCTCACCTTCCTCTTCCTCCAATCTTGGTGGAGGTGGTCGTCTTAAATTGTGATGTCGTTTTCAGTATGGCAGGTTCCTCAAATCTATCGTTCTAATAGTGAATGGCCTTAAGTCAAAGTGTCATGGACTTCGAAAACAGCAACGATAACATCGATTCTTAACATTTAATTATTTAATAAATATGTTCTAGCAAAAAATGGTTATATAATAGTGATAATGATTATTATAAATGTTGCTATTGCAAGGTCTTGTATTTTTTTTTGTTCTAATTCAGCTGGTAAACACTTTAAAAATTTTATTCAATGCCTTAAGGCAAGAGCTGTACCGGCGTTACTCACTTAGCACTACCCATGAGGCGCGTGTAGCTTGAAGATAAGCTACGGATGCGGAGTAACAATATCCCCGCAATGCTCTACCGGGACAGGGAGCATTGGGGGATATTGTTGTCAGATCGGGAACTACGGTTTAAAGTGGATTCCGACCTTCTACAAACATTTATGGCACCGCAGGGACTCAAACCCGAAACCTCACTTGGCCATTCAGATAAAGTAAGTATTAACAGATACGGTTCAAGACAAAATTTAACAAGTTCATTTATTCATTTGATATACAACTATAATAAAGAAATAAGTCCTTAACTCGGCAATGTATAAAAATCGAGAAATTTTTTTTAACCACCATGAAAAAGAACTGAAATGCGTAATGAGGACTGAAATTGAAATTTTTTTAAATTAGGTAAACCAACTCGCTATCCGGCTTGCTATTTAAGTTTACCATATGAATGGCCGAATGTCTAGCGCTCGGTACCACAGGTTTCGGGTTCGAGTCCCGGCGGTGCCTTGGATGTTTGTAGTGGTTCGGAATCCACTTTAAGAAGTAGGTCCCTGTCTCATATGACTGTAAGAACGTCACGGAGCCAAGCTAAACTTATACCTACCGGTGTTCCATCACAACAAAAGCTGCCCCCCTTTCCCTCCATCCATGAGTAGACTACTCATGGGATGTTCATCCCGCACTGCAGAACACTGAGAATTAGTCATAACACAGTCACACCATATGAATACCACTCATTTTGAAAATATTTCTCCATATAAAAATGGTGCCTGATTTTTTTTATCCAGCCTAAGTAAACACGTTTTTCACTTAGTATACCACAAATAGTCCCATGGATGTTTGTTAGTGGTTCGGAATCCATGTTAAACAGTAGATCCCGGTCTAATTAGCCTAAAGTGTGCACAAAATGACCTTAGAGCGATAAACCAAACCAAACAAATAGTCCGTCGATGCGATAGGAAAATAATGCCTTATATGTCGTATGAGGAAAACCCAGAAACTACCACCATACTGCTACAAAATATTTACCGACGTTATTATAATCGCCAGCGAGTCGTCTCATTTCTGACAGAAGATTCCCACCAGTATATTCGAACCTCAGTCCTCCCTGTTTTCTAATTACCTGTGTTACGACTGTGACACAAGTAAACATGAAGATGCATTAGACTTGGCAAACGAAATATGTATGTCATATGACAGACTTAAAAATAAAATAATATTTAAATGCAAATTATTTAACTTTATTTAACAATGATTCAAAAATGAAGAGTGATTTTTTATTGTTCTACAATATTTTTGTCTCAGATATCTGGAAATGTTGCATAAAGTTCTCTTTCTTCAAGCGTTTCTTTTATTTCAAAAAAGACAAATTCATCTACTTTGGGTTTTTCCGTTTTATTTCTCATGTCATAAAATAGCATTTTCTTGTTACATGCTTTTATCAGAATCAGTACTGTATATCACGTTTCCACCAACACTGACAGAAGATGCCACTAGTAGATCCGAACCTCAGCGCTCTCCGTAGATTTTACTATTGGCAAACAAAATATGTAAACGTAAAAATAAAATAATATTTAAATGGAAAATATTTAACTCTATTTAACAATGAATCAAATTGAAGAATGTTTCTTTTTTCATTTTTCAATATTTCTTATCTCAAATATCTGGAAATGTTGCATAAAGTTCCCTTTCTTCAAACGTTTCTTTTGTTTAAAAAAAAAGACCAAACACATCTACTCTGGGTTTTTCCGTTTTACCTCTCATATCATAAAAAGCGTTTTCTTGTTACAATGCTTTTATCAGAATCAGTACTGTATATCACGTTTCCCACCAACACGTTTTGCTCTCTCTCAAACAATCTATCAATCCAGATGGTCAGAAAAAAAATCAGTAAAATGGAAGTCGGTTTTTAGGTCAATAAAAATTGCATGGGTCTGGGCACTCGGTGGATATCCGCTCACAGGCGGAAAAATCGAAGGGCTTGGGTTGAATGTAGCAGGTATGTTCACCTGCCATGACGTCACTACCGCCAGCTGGACACATGCAGCCCACAATGATTCACGTGGAATTCTGTTTAATGTGTCCTGCATCGTTGTAACAGTAGTGACATGACACCTGTAGTAAATAAAGCTGTCTGTTGTAGTATCACAAAACGATTGTGCTCATAATGGAGCTGAACGAGCGGAAATGCATTGCTGGTGCATTTTGTAAAAGGATGAGAAGACCGTTTAGGTGTGTGAAGTTATTGCTCGTTATTTCTCAGAGGTTGGCATGCAGTTATATGTATGAATAATTCAAGAATATGAATTTCATCCATATCAAATTAGCTGCATGGATTTTCAAACAATAGACTTAATGAGAGAGTTCAGTGGATATATATATTTTTTTTTGAATGGTGTACTTTTGCAAGTTAAAAGAAATGTACCATTTCGGTTTTCGAGAATTTAATTTGATTTTTATGTGTTTATGTAAAGAAATAATTATCCTTTCAGGAATATTTAATTCATTATAAACTGTTATTAAAATATATTAATGGAATATTACTAAAATATTTTTACTTTTTTTTTTTAAAATCAAGATCGTTGGTAGATGTTAATGCCTCTATTTTTTAAGCAATGAATTTATGTGAGAATTTTTAGTTTGTAATATTCTTTCTTATTAGATATTTTTTTAAATCCAATGTTAATTGAGAATTTTATAGCATATATTTAATTGTGATGCTGAAAATGTTTTTCAACTACTAATCTAATTATTTTATAAGTGCTAGAAGTCCTTTTATTAAAAAAATTCAGATTTTAAGGTTTTATTATTCTCGTTACTATTTTAATTGTTTAAAAGCTTTGGAAAAAATTTAAATAAAATAGTGTTCTGAATTTATGTTAAAATTCTTTAGTTGCTAATTCTCTTTCTTATTAATCTAACCTATTTTAAAAGTAATATAAGTCTTTTTATTAAAAAAATTAGATATTGAAGGTTTTATTATTCTCCTTAACATTTTAATTGTTTAAAAGCTTTAGAAATAGTTAAAAAATACAAGGATAGTGTATCCTAAGGACAATGGTATTATAAATATGAAAGGGTATTAAAAAGGATGGTATTATAAATATGAAAGGGTATTAAAAAGGATGGTATTATAAATATGAAAGGGTATTAAAAAGGACGGTATTATAAATATGAAAGGGTATTATATAGGATGACATTATTGTATTCATTTATGTCTAATTAAAACTTTCACTAACATATTTGTTTTCGATTGTTCTTATACTACTTTCAAAATAGTTAAATAGTTGTTTTATGAAATTTACTCGTCCTCTGCATTACAACATAAAATTTCGTAATGTACAAAAATTTAAAACTGAAATGCTTCTACTTTTTTCTTTACAAATGTGATTGCTAATTGTGAGTCAAATGATAATGTTGAAAATAAAATATTTAGTCTAAAGATCATTAAATAAAAAAATTCATTCTACCATTATATCATCAAAATAACTATAAAAATTCTGCTTTATATATTAGTAAACACAAAAACTTGATCTTTACATATCAATAGAGCCTAGAAAAAGTATTTTTAGGCAGTCTGCGTAAAAGAAAACTGGGAGTCACGTACTTAAGTCTGAATATCGTGCTTCCAGTAGGGCAGACAACATGGGAGTTTCCAGTTTTCACCACACGTAACGTAAATGTGGGTCAACTAAACTAAAAATTTTTCAGGATAACCCAAATACTATGTTGAAAAATGGGAAAATTAAAGTGTATCCCACTGAGAACAAATGCGAGGGCGAAAGCATTGAAATCAGTATTACCTAGTTTCCATAAAGATGATGTATTTACGTATCTAAAACTTATTTTAAAGGAAAGCCTTTGATTTGCATTAACTATAACAATGCAATGGCAAGTGGCATGGCGGGTATATGAATATATGTTCGTCCTTATTTTTAAAGAGCAAAACATTTAACATTTTATAAGGAAATAATAACGATTTAAAGGATTGAATAAACTTTTTCTATGTTAAATTTTAAAAATTCTTCATTTTTTTTCAATAAGTTGCCATTTATTTAATTTTATTTCCATTAAGTTTTATGGAAATTAAATATCTTCATTATCAAGATCTAGTATCTCATTGCGTCTTGCAGAGTGACTAGCGCTCTGGTGCTCGGTGCTACAAGTTTTCGTTTCGGGTTCGAGATCCAGAGGTGCCGTGGATGCTTGTAGCGGTTCAGAATCCACTTTAAACCATAGGTACCGGTGTAATATGACTGTAGAGTGTTGAGCGTAGAGCTGACAATCCTAATATGACTGTAAAGAGTTGTCAGACCAACCCTCTGCAATCATATTAGGCTGGGACCAATGGTTTAAAGTGGATTCCGTAAACCACTACAAATATCCACGGCACCGCCGGGATTCGAGCCTGAAAACTGTGGCACCGATTGCTAGTCACTCAACCACTAGGCCCCTTATTTACATTCATTAACTAATAACATAAAAGAAGAATTATGTTATAAAAACGAAAACCACATCATATAAATTTTTATCGAAGCAATTTATCAACCTGCAAATCGTATGATAAAAGACAATAAAACATAATTTAGTAATTTCAAATCATTTGTGAGGCTATATAAATATAATCAAAATATTACTGCATTAACAAATTGCATGTCAAGTCAGCTAATACTCCGTATTTTTTTCTTCTAAATATTTTCGAGAGTTGCCATAAAAACCTGTAATCAGTTCCCAAAACACCATTTCTTCTTCTCTAATAACAAGTTAGTTGAGCCAGTCGTTATCAGCTTCAGTGTTCAAAGACTTGCACTGCACGAAAATCATTTTCCTTTCTCCTTATTAAAGGAGATGGCGTGAAAAGCCATTTCTCCTCCTCATCATGAAATGGTTTTGCTTTGCTTTTAGAAAAACTTTCATCACGAAAAATGGGACTAATGCATTGTTCCTCAAACTATTTCTTGAATACTGTCGGAACTGTTTGAAGAAGGGCTGTAATGGACAATGAATATTTAAATTTTTCAGAGGTTATTAGGAAGAATTAATTTTACAAAACTAACAATATTTTTGGTGAAATTGTTTAATTTTAATTTTTTTATTTGTATTTAAAAGTAATGGATATATGTTATTTTGAATATAAAAAATATTGTTTTTGTAAGTTGGCAGGTGTTTGTTTTTAATGCCACAAGATCAAATAAAATGTAATATTATAAGTAGTTTTTATATTTCAACAAAAGAATTTAATAGAAAATGTATAATATCATTAAAAAAAAAAAAAAGAAATGCATCCACTTCCAAATAAACCTAAGAAAAATTTCGTAGTTTTTTCTTTTGGTTTTTTTTGTGTTTGTGTTAACTTTTTTGTATTGTTTAGTGACAGAAGTTCTGCACAACACCACATTTTGGTGCTTCTTCTTTAATTAGTAGTAATAGCAATTATATATATAATAACTATATATATATTATTATTATATAACTAGTAATCATATATAGTGCTCGTGGAATTAGGATAAAGCAAAAGAAGTTGTCTCTTGAAAACTTGGATTCCTATAAAAGAAGAATGTGTGTCAATATCTAAAAAAGCTTTGGAAAATTTATTATAATTTTCAACGTCACATTTGAATGAATTAGGATCTTCTTCGCTAATCACAATTAAGTGTAAAAACATAGGAAATCTTCCATGTATTGATAACAAAGTGCGAGTTTGCTTTTCAAATATATGTCCAAACATTGAAGAAATGGCTAGGAAACTTCAGGCTCATTATTTTTCTTAAACGCACGAATGAATAAGCCAGGGATGCATTTAATTTTATTTTTTGATCCCATTATTTTTTCTGTAGTATTTGATTTAACTATTATAAAACATTTCTCAGAAATTTGTATTAGTGCGTCTACAATTATTTGTAGAATTATAAATAATCTCGACTTAAAAAATTTTAGAACCACTAAATTAAATTAATATATTTAAAAGCATTAGTAAAATATTTTCATTGCTTTGCTGTCATTAAATTTTACACCAAAAATTTAATAACAAAACTAAGATTTCTATCAGTCTCATTAATAATAAAGAAATCACCCTTTATAATATTGTTCAATAAAAATTAAGATTTCATTATTTTTAGATTTAAAATTGATTGGTGTTTGCTGTTTCAATCTACCTGAAAAACACAATTCGATTTCATTATATTCTCACATATATATATATAAATTTTTTTGTTATTTCCTTTATACAGTATAAAATAGAACATAAAAAACTACAAAAAAATATTTTTGTTTCCCCAAGTTGAAACATTTATTGGATTTATATACACTGAACAGAATTACTTAATCTTGTGGGTATACTCTGACAGCAAAACTGCTTATAAATGTTTCATTTTTTACATAATTTTGTATAATTGTATGTAAAAATTTCATGAGATTTTTCTATTAAATGTAAGAACATTGTATCGATTAACTATTTCCACTTTTACATTTTTTTAATCCAATTTCATGGTTTTACTCTGACAGCAAGCAGTTTATAAATGTTTCATTTTTTTACTTGGTTTTGTTTAATAAAATTAAACAATTTAATATGATTTTTCTATTAAATGTAAAAACATTGTTTCAATTAACTATTTCCACTTTTATACAGAAATGAGAAAATTTAATTAATTTTAATCCAAAGCATTCTCAAATAAAGCGTTATATCTACCTTACTTTCTGTTTTTTATTACAAAACGTGAGATATTTTTCAAAATTCCATTGCTAAAGTCATTGTTGCATTGTTCAATGAATTTATTGTTCCTGTTTTTTTGTGTACTAATATTTTGAATTTATTTTTAAAGAAAACAGAATCTAGGTTGACGTCTGTAATTCCAAACTGCTCTAAAAGCACAATTTTTATTACATTGTTGTTTCACTATTTTTCAAAAAAAAAAAAAAAAAAAAAAAAAAAAAAAAATCGTTTCACTATTTTTCCTTTTTACCTAAAACACCATGAGCGCCCTAAATTTTACCAAGTTTATAACCTTGTATACAACAGAGCAACCTTGAAAACGAAAAATGAATCATTTTGTTCCAAAAAATTTAGTAGTTTGTTCGATTTATATTGTCAGAAGGAGGAAGAGAAAAATGCAACCTTATGGCACTCAACTAAAAGACATAAGGTGTCAGAACCTTTTTTTAGAACCTACCTCCATCCCCATTCAATAACCTTAATATTTCCTACCTGTCACGAATCTGTAAGTAAAGAAAAAGTAAAAAAGAGGGACATCCCTTTAAAGGGCCTCTTGGTTACACAAAAGATCTTGAGAGGGTGACCCTGAAGATATCTCTAAGTAGCCGAATAGTGATCGAACGTCCTTTGCTCCCTTCCCCATTGCAAGTTCAACCGCTATGTATTTTCTCAGATGTTTTTTATTTCTTATGGACCCCGGATATGTTATGCAATATATGGTACAATAAAAGAAGGTTTGTAAAGTATTTCCTCAAAGAAAATAGGTGAATGTTTTCTCATCGTGCAAAAACGTTCGATTTATTCTATTAATTGGATGTTTTCACTATTGGTCGATTCTTTTCCCGTAATTTAGTTTGCTATTATAACAGTTTTTAAGATCAAAGTTCTTCAAAAAAAGAGTTTGATGTTTTTGTAGAAAATAATATAATTTTATTACAATAGTCCCTAGTAATATCGCGCATTTAAAATATCGAGAAGATTTAAATACAAAAAATAAATTGGAGTTAAAGGAGTTGGGCAATTAGCGTATAGACGGTATTTGTCCATTTGTATTTGTGCCAATTAAAACTACTACTTTTTAAAAGTATTAATTTTTTGGGCTAATTCATAAGTGAAAGTAGAATTTAACTGACCGTTTAATCTAGATATATTCGTCTGTTATAACATCTCTACCTGACTCGTGGCTCAGTGGCAACATGCGACGCTGGTGAGTATTAGGGTTGAGGTTCAATCCTCTGACAGCTTTGTTGTAGACACTGTTTCAAAAAACGAGGAGACTCGATGGGGTTGGGATGTTCAGCATCTTGCCGAGTCGGATTACCTGGTGGGGGTTTTCCGGATTTTCTCCCATATGACAAGCAATTGCATGGTAATTCCGTCTAAAATTTCTTCCGAAAGGCACTGCCCTCCTTCTACAGCAACACGGAGCCAAGTCAGACTTTTACCTACGGGTGCTCCATCACAACAGAAGCTGCCCCCTTCAAACCATGAGAACACACGGGCTTAGGACTTGGTCTAGATGCTGTTGTCCAACAAGTAGGATAAGAAACTACAACATATAAGCATTAAATATAACGAGTTTTATTTTTACAGTCTCCTGGACTGGCTAAATAATGAAAAAGTACTGCAATATTATTTTTTAATTAACAAAAAATCTGTTTTTATATCTTGCACTTGAATAGGCTACCAATTAATAAGGTGAAAAGCATGTAAACTATCCCCCAAAAAAAAATTTTTTTTTGTATGTAAAACTATATTTCAGCTGTCTTTTCTTCGCATTTCTTCTATTTTCTTTATCTAGAAAGATTAAATTGCAATTGTTTGTACTACTTTTTTAATTTTATGAAAAAGAATGTATAGGAAATATTATAAATAACATAAAACTTAGCAATTAACTTAATTAACAGTATAACAGCTTAAACAGTATGATTTTTATTTAAAAATATATATATCATTTCGCTGCTTTTTGAAGTAGAAAAGTTTATGGATTTTTCCATTGACACATAAAAAGAAGTTGAATCTCTTTTTAAATCAAATTTTTGATACCAGAATTTATTGTATTTGCAGTCATAGTTCTTCTCTAGATTTTTAGCGATACTCCGTGAAATTTATGTGAGGTCACATTAAATGACACGCACATCCTGAGATTACAGTCATGCGTGATTTATGCATTATTCAATAAAAAAAAAAAAAGTGCCCAGAATTTGCTTAACTATAAACGATGCAGAAAAAATTATGGTTTTTCTGTCAGAGATTATAACAATAATAGAGTATTTTTAACAAAAAATTGCTTGTATAACAAAACGGTGCATATAATTTTAAAATCTTTTTGCTTGTTAAAATTTTCATATATTTTGGGAATAAAAAATATTTGCTATTTTTTTCCTCATGTATCTTAATAAATTCTCACTGCACTCCAAGAATATTAGAGTACCTTTCCCACAGGCTTCAACTTCCTGCTAGGTACTGATAGAAACTTGTAGGGAATTTTAAATCTGAATTGAGATCTTGATCACGTAATTCACATAATTAAGACGTCTCAAGGTGAAATAGACATTGAGAAAAATTCAAATTTACTATTACGATACTTAAAAATGATAATAAAATCCAACAGTTATATAACGAGTAGTGTTTTGATCATAAATATTTTAGATATAGATAATACTTGTATAACATGTTAGTTTTCCAAAACGTGCTTCTAAAATTTTTGTTATTTAAACTGAAGAAATAGTGTGAAACAGAATTAAGTATAAAATTTAAAATGGTGTTTTTTAAAACTATTATAAATCAAGAGTTATATATTAATATTACGTAATCTTTTCTTCGTCATCTGTAATCTGCATTTTTAATCCTAAGTAGATAAAGTGTTTTTCTAAAGTCACTTATTTTACTTCCGGAAACATATTTTGTAATTAAACTGTCATAAAATGAATTTATAACATTCGTATAAAAAGTTCAATATTAAGGCATATCCTAAAACTTTTTTGGTAAGTAAATTTTAAGTTTTAAGTATCTATTAAAAAAAAAAGAAAATAATTAAACTCTTAAAATGTTTTTAAAATTCTAACTGCACAAATATTTATTACGATATATCCATTGAATACCCAGTTAGAAATATTGAATAAGAGGTCGTTTGCTTTGAAAAGTTATCTTTTTGCACGAGGATATTTCTAATTCTCAAAATATGATACAGAATTAATGTAAAATAACATGCAGAAATATTCCTATGGTTGCTATAATTAATTATAAATACGTATGTTTGTTATAATTAATAATAACTACGTATTACAACATTAAACAGCGTTAATTTTATAAATGTAATTAAAACAAAAAAAATGTAAAATAAAATTTATTTTTAATTGTTATAATTAGCAACTGATTCTGAAAATTTAGATTGTAAATTATAATCGTTATTTAGTTTTTTTTAAATTAAATTATTAGTTATGTTTTTTAAATTAAATTATTAATTATGTGTTTTAAATTGTATCATGTTTATATATCTAAATTAATTAAAATATCAAAATCAATTCAGAATAATGTTGTGTAAAATTCTGTGATAATAACTGGCTTTTACTAGAAATATATTTAAAACTTTAAAAATTAAGATATCATAGATAAGTGATAGATAAATAATTTCACTGTTTTAAAAACTATTCATATATAATAGTAAATTTTCTCATATTTTTGACTTTTTATTACCCCTTATTTTATTTACTACCTCGTTTTTAATTACAGTTATTTTAATTAATATTTAGATTGTTGTTAGATGTATTAGATGTTTGTTGTAGAGAGGATAAACTGTAACTGTTATCGAAAAAGTTAAGTTATTTCTATAATATTACATAGTTGGAGAAATTTTAAAATCTACGAATTTATCGTCATCTTTCATTTAATTTTCAAAGTAAAAAAGTCGTCTCAAAATTATCAAACATTCTGTGATTTTATCTAATTTCATTCTTTTTTTATTTTTTCTTGTTTTTATTTTTTATTATATAATTCGATAGTTCTTCATGTTTATGAATTGTATAATTGTATAATTGAATAATTGAACTACGGTCATGGTACTATAATTGAACTACAGTCATGGTAGTATAATTGAACTACAGTCATGGTAGTATAATTGAACGTTTCTACGTTTATAAATTGTATAATTGAACTACGGTATCTTCTATACTACGGTATCTTCTATACTACGGTATCTACTTAACTTTGGTAAATGACCTGTAGTAAATTTTAAATTGTACTGCTTTCATGTCTTTATGAAATACAAAATAAATGATATCATTTTGCCGTTAAACTTTACGTATCGCCATTAAAAGTTTGTTTTATGTAGCGGTCGATTTAATACTTATAGATAAAATCACAATGTTAATATTTGTTCAACAAAAAATTTTCCTTCTTTTCGTTAGCGTTAACATTTGTTACAAAAAAATGTATCCATACAGACAATTTATGAAAAAAAAAAATGAGATAGTCTTTTGCTTGCAAATGTATGTTTCAACCTGCATCTAATTTTTTAAATATTTTTGTTTTGTCTTTTATAGTACAGTAGCACAGTTCTCAAAAAGTACCGTAGGGCTTTTTTTAAATTGTTATCTCAATGATTTATTACTCAGTTGATGTATAAGAAAGCTTGAAGTCGAAAGTTTAAAAATATATATTAAATCTTGAAGCCATAAACATGTCCTGCTTAAGAAAGTCCATCCAGTGGTAGAAACCATAAACGTCTTGTTAAGAAGCTTAGTTTTTTTAATCCTTAATTCGTTAATATTTTTTGTAAATGTACACAGAACACTTATTTTGGATTCATAAAATTTTTTTAATATTTAAATTGTCTATATTTAGGAATTATTAAATTTATTTGATGTTAATAGTTATTAAAATTTAATTGATTTGAATATCTTTTACGAGCTTAGCAGATAGGACTTTGAACAGAAGAATCTTAGTTTGAAATCCATCAATCAAATTTAATCCGGTAATCAAATACTATGTTTACAAAGGAGATAAATCTGTAGCTAGGAAAGTTTCTCCATTAAATATAAGGAAGAGGAAAAAGATGCGAGTTTCGTGGATGTCGCGGCTGAAGAATAATCTTACCAAATTGTGGTGACATCTAAATTGAGTATAGTGCATCAGGACTCGCGTGATGTACTATGGGTAATATTGGTCGGCTATGCATCTGTCTTATATGCTAAAAAAGAAAGGTTCATTACACGACATCAGTAATTTCTTTTACCAAATATGGATAAATTATCAATTTATAAAAAGTATATAGAATATAAAGAGAGATATAAAGTATCAAGTATATAAAGTATTAAGATAATATTCATGTACAAAAAAATTATACATATATTATACATCTTTTAGATTATTAGATTATTATTAAAAAAATGTTTGTTTGTTTTCTGTAGGAAAACATTTATTAAAAATATAAGCACTCATAGTGAAAAAGATTGCTGTAAGTGCTTATGACTTACACAGATTACTATACTAAACAAAATTTTAAAATAATATTTATCATTAGTTACTTAAATATCTCTGGACACTTAAATTTTATATGAATACATATATTTAAAGAAAAATAAACGAATTAAAGTTTTTGTCATTATAATGAGAATTAACGAAGGAATAAATGTGTTAATCAGTTATATTGAGAAATATATTTTGAAAAAGAAAACATATTAACATTGTATAAAATTTTATGATTTTTTTTCTCGCTATTTCTGAATGCAAATAAATCAGCTAATGAAATATGATCGTTTATTCGAAGATCAATTCATTCTATTCAGTGATCTTTTTCTTCATATGATCACTGGATAACTTATCGGCTCATTTTTTTTAAATTCAAGAACAATTAGCTCGAGGTCGAAAACCTATACTATCATCAATGTCCGTTTTGTTGCTGTAATATGAAGTCGAATTACCATGGACATAAGTAGGCTGTAATAAATACACTAACCTTCTGCTTTGACTTTCCACTTGTCTTGTTCGCCGTTACAGAATGGGTTTTTGATGAAACATTTTGCAACGAGCAAAATTTGTTAAAAATACAAGCGTATATGATTAAAAATTATTTTACTGATGTAAATGAAGTATATAGAATGCTATAAGAAAATATTTTTAATAATATATACATTAATCAATTTCAGTATCACAGGACACATATTTCATATAAATATTTACAACTAACTAAATAATTTAAAAGCCGCCTCATGATCTAGTGGTAACATGTGAAGCTAGAATGCAAGATTTTATTTGATTTGTCTCTCTGCTATCATATTTTGCACACTTTAAGCTAACTAGAATGGGACCTACAGTTTAACGTAGATTACGAATCTTTAACAAACATCCACACCATCGCCAGGATTCGAACATGAAGTCTGTGGTACCAATGGTCAGAGCGCTAACCAATTGGCCATCATCAAAATTCAAGAGATTACAAGTTTGGTAATTAGGATAGCATGCGTAAAGCGCTTTGAATCGACTTTCAGGCTTTATTGTGGAATTTTTCTGTGTTTTTCTAGTGCGAAACACAAATGAGGAGCATTTACTCTTAGAAGTTCCCCGGAGACAATGTCCTTCCCTATTATCACCTGTCGGTGGATTATTCGAGGTATAAATTAATGGAACCAGAACTTCATCGATGTATAAATACATTATCTGAAGAACACAAATCCTCGTAAAAATATTGAATTAAAATATTTAAAATAGTATTAATTAAATAATCTATTTAAAATAGAAAAGTATATATAGTCTACAATCATGTTAGCGTAATATAACCTTTCATGGTTTCTTTCTTTGCAGTAGTGACCTCGGATTCTAAACGCGAGTGCTTATGCTGCCAGCTCCGTTCAACTGTACTTTCTTGTCATTACTAATAACCCGTTATGCCTATTAGGAAGCTAATTAGAATACCATTACTTTGCATATTGTGAAGCTGGACATGAATCCTAATGAGCCATTCCTTTTCCTACTCCGCCGAGCAATTTGCTCGAGATTGAAAACTCACACCGTCATCGAGGATTCGTTTTTGTTGCTGTAATATGAAGTCAAATCAGCAAGGACACAAGTCAGCTATAATAAATAGCGCTGATGATTATCATCTTCTGCTCGGAATTTCACCTTCCCTGCTAAACCGTTAGGGAATGCTTTTGCCACGTAACAGTGGCCAGGTCTGTAGTAGGTTGATGTTGGAGGCGGAGGAACCTCTAATTGCTGTCAGACCGTTACGTAATGACTTCAGCAGAACAATGGGTGAAAGCGTTTTAAACTCTTTTTTCACAAGAGATAAGGATTCGAGTTGCAGTGTTTATTGACCTGATATCCTGGCCGACGATTGTTTGGACTTGAAGTTGATGTATATCGATGGAAATAAGATAGCATTCATTATTCTGGAATTGGAGAGGTGGCAGAATTACTAACTTTTTCCTTTTATCAGAAGCAACTGGCCTACAAAATATAAGTGATTTGTTGTATCAGGGGAATTCGTGTGATGAAGTCGCGTCCCACGAAAATCAACAATAGAATATACTGAATATCAACATACACAATTCTCATAGAAATGTAATGAAGAAAAATGCTTTGTTGTAATTTTCGATAAGGAAATTATTAAATCACTTCCTTAATAATAATAAAAAAAAATATCTGATATTTTAATTTCGACTTTGTACACTGAGATTTCAAGAAATCTTAGGCATTGTCTTTAAATGCTATTACGTATAGGAAAAAAGATTAAAATTAATTTAATTTGTGTCTTCCTATTTTATCTATTTTGAAATCTTCAAGGAAAATATATTTTAAAATTCTAGTCGGACAAGTATTATCATTTTACTTTATATTACTTTATTTAAAAAGTATTCAAATATATACATTAAAATGCATACGTTAGCTTTTATCTTCTCATTTGAATGAGATATATTTTTTGTTTCAACATAAACAATAAAATACTTTAATAATTTATTATAAAATGAAGTACTTTAAATGAGGTAAGGTTAATAAATAATCGTGCTTAAATATTAATACAATGAAGTACTTTAATAAATTATTCAATTGGATTATTTTTTATTCCTATGTAAATTGATGTACAAATTGTAGTGAAATTGAATAGCAAGAATTTTATATTCAAAACTAATGAAAATACAGTTAGAATGTCTTTCAATGCTATAATTGCTTAATTTTTAAATTCTTGTTGTTTTATCACTTATATTTTTTTCTCAACAATATTATCCATAATTTTAAATTTTAAATCGTAATAAAAAATGGTTTAAAAACTTAACATTACGTTTTAGAAGTTTAAAAAAAAGTTATATCAAATGTAAAAATAATGCAAAATTGTATCTACGAAAGACGTTTTTTCATTTCCATTTGACTATATCGTTTCTCATTGAGGAATTTACGATAGCTATGCTATTATTTTCAGTTTTAATTAAATGTAAATAAAATTTAAAAAAAAATTAAATTTAGATAATTGCTTAATTACATTGCTGATTGTAGTCATTTAGCTATTTTGAGATAAAAAAAAATATTCAAAGTAATTTCAAAAATCTTAATTATATATATTTACTAAACCTTGAATATCGTTTCCAAAATGCGCGAAATTTGACCAGAGGTCGTACAGCTGTAGAGTGGCAGTCATATATAATACCTAGAATAACTAGATTATATAATACCTAGAATAACTAGATTATATAATACCTAGAATGTAGGAGCCTGTTACACTTCATCAACATTTTTTCACCATAATTTAGAAATGAGCATTCACAAGAGTGGCTTGGTTTGTCGCTCTGCGGTCATTTTGTGCACACTTTCTAATTAGACCAGGGACTTAAGTTTAACGCGGATTCCGAACCACTAATAAACATTCATGTTACCGCCAGGATTCGAAACTAAAGCCTGTGGTACCAAAGACCACAGCGTAGCCAGTTGGAGTGAAGTTAGGGATTGGCAATTTTTACAAGCCCAATGAAAGGACATTGAGACGTGCAAATTTATTGTTGTTCTCCCTCGTATAGAATGGAAATCTTTCAGTTTGGTATTGCTGGAAAAATATTCCTAGTTCTGAAATCCAAAGTGCAAATCCACAAGACTGTCCCGGCTTAAATTTACAATATATATGTACCACTCTTATTAAACTAATTTAGAATTAAAGTAATTAGTTAATGTTCATATATATTAATTTAATTATGTACACAAAAATATTATAGCAATTACATCCTCATTTCAATTTCAATTGAATTGGAAGAGATGAACGAAACATTGACGAACACAAATCACCAGTGCGTTACATTATTAAAACCTCAGCTTCGTCTATTTTAAGCACTCGTTCAATCGGCATCGGGCGCTGTGGGATGACAAATCAACCACGCCATTGTCACTGTCACGTTTTGAGGATACCGAACATGGCCACTTGCCTTGCAAATCTTCTGCTAATGGGTCTGAATTAGAGAACTAAAGAAAGGCGTCTTGGATCGTTAATTGCGCGAGCTGTTCCTTGGGTTTTGGTTGGTTGCGATTGGGCTCTCCCCCTCACCGCGGACGTTGCCCTCTTGAGTGCACAGGGGATGCATCTGGAAGGGTCGGAGACTGAACCAATGAAATGAGGGTTTCTCAAATTGTGGGGGGATGACCCCCCCTCCCAAAGAGAGGTGTGAAAGGATTGAAACAGGGACATTACACTGATAAAACGATTCATTTTTTTTTACTATAAAATATATTAGCCTAAATAAAATAATAAAATAAGGGGAAAAAATAATATTATTCAAAAGTAGCATTAAAAGAAAAGTATAGTTTAATATGCTAGAAAAAGTATAGTTTAATATGCTTTTTTATAGTTTAGTATACTAAGTAGCATTAGTTACTCTGCTACTACAAAGTAGCAGAGTAACTTTTAGTATGCTATTTATATATATATTGCTAAGTAGCTATATATATAGCTAATATAGCTAAGTAGAAAGTGAAAGATACATAACACAGTAATAAGTGAAAGAGGGATATAACACTGATAAAAATAAATTAACCTAAATAAAAGAATGAAAAGAATAAGTAATCTAATATTATTCAAAAGTACCATACTATAGTTTAGTATGCTTTTTTATAGTTTAGTATGTAACTATAGTTTAGCATACTAAGTATACTATAAGTTACTTTGCTACTACAAAGAGTAAGAGTAATCAGAGTAACTTATAGTATGCTACTTAGTAGCTATATGCTATATATGCTACTTAGTTATATATAGCTATATAAAGGCTACTTAACTATATATGCTACTTGGATATATATGCTGGTAGTAAACTTCTTTCAGAAATGAGACACATTGTAATTCTGATTGTATGTATGAATATTTTGCATAAAAAGTCAGGTTGTTGGTAAAAGTTTTCTGTCAAGTAACAGAGCAAACTACAACAAATAAATGTGACATGTAAATACTAAACAATTACTTCTAAAATTACTTCTGTAAGCAATTATTTCCCTTTATCGGCGGGCTGTTTATGATATACACAAGTAGAACACGACAAAAAAGGGCAAGAGTAGAAAAAAATTTATCTTGATCATAAATGAACAAAACATCCGTGTACCAATTGCTTATTATAATCTTGATTGACTTTCTAAATTTTACTTTCTCGAGAACTACTCTACGTTTGATGAATAAACAATTTCATTTTTATAACGTTTCATATCTCACACTATCAGAAAGAACTGTTTATTCTATATATATACATTTCTAGTTTTCCTCGAGACATTTACCTATCAAAAAAATCTCGCCAAATATTAATCTGACCCCAATTATCATTACATAGCAGCCATATCCACACCCAAATTAAAAATGCGCTCATTACTTGGAGACATGGAAAAAACAAAAACAGAATTGCTTTTATTATTTTTGGCGTGCGCGTTGTTGGGAAAAGCACACGAAGTTTGTCATTTTAAAAGCACGCCGATTGTCGGCGTTTGTTTCTGAAAAGGGAAATGACCTCTCTCTGGCTTCCCAGACCATGCGTATACCTTAAACTCTAGTTACGCTTTGCGATGCTTAGCAACCAGTGGCTATCTTCGGTCTGTTCACGCACTACACAGTTCTTTCTAATTGCGATACCCCCCCCTTTTTTTTTCTAATACTTTACTTCCTGTGATATGAAAGTGTGATTCTCTCTTTTTTAATTTTTATATCGAAAGTTCTTCATTCGTAAAATGGGCTTTTTTTTTGTTTGTTACCTTTTTCGTCTTTTTCATCAGATTTATAAGGAAGCGATTTTGGTTCAATTGTTGTAGAAGTTTGTCTTTTCAAATAATTTGGTTGTAATTCAGAGTTTTGTTTGTATTTCTATAAATAATTCATCACCTTTTTTTTTTCTTCCTTGCTTTTCGAATTTTAAAGTAAAAATGTAATAATTCTGATAGTTTTCACTGTAGATTTTGAATCGTGTAACGGTCTGTAATAAAACATTAATAAATATTGTGTTGATTCAAATGCAACTTCTTTTCCCGTAAAAGTTTTATTTTTAATATAAATGTAAAGTGATTGATTTTCTTTATATTTATGCTGATGATTTAAAATTACGATTGTTAGTTTTGTAGTTTAAGATTGCTTAGAATGGCTGTAAACTTACCCACTAATTAGAACTAAAAGAATCATAAATTTTTCTAAATAAAACTTCATGTTCTACAAAAGTTCAAAAAATATACTGACTTGCACAGCTCGTCGCTCAGTGGCAAAGTGATATATTTTCTAAACTTTTTAGTGATGTATTTTTAAAACCATTTTATTTAACTAATTTAAGATAGTTAATTCATAGTTTATAATTGTTTAGATGGCTGTAAACTTCGAACCACTAGTCAGAATTAAAAGAATTACGAATTTATCAAAATAATTTATTTTCCACAAAAGATTGCTTTCGGTTTAATTATACTAACTTGCCCGACTCGTGAACCCAGTGAGCATTACTGGCGTTTGGTGCCACAGATTTCGGGTTCGAGTCCCGGCGGTGCCATGGATGTTTATAGTCGTTCTGAATCCACTTTAAAACCGTAGGTCTTGGTCTAATATGAGGGTAGACTGTTTAGCGTCGGGATGACAACCTTACCCCGTAAAAAGAAAACGTCTCCTGTCTCGAAATCTGCCAATAGGCAGGAGGCCTTGGCCCATCATTGGGCTGTTGCGTCATTGATGATGATGATGGCGAATCTTAGGGCTAAGGTTCAATACGCTGGCGGCTTTGTTGTAGACACTGTTTCGAAAACGAGGAGACTCTATGGGGTTTGTGATAATCAGCATCTTGCCTCGTGAATCAGATTACCTGGTGGGGGTTTTCTGGGTTTTCTTCCAACATCGAATGGAAGAAAACCCAGAAATGTTGAATTAGTTCCCCCTAAAAGACCTCCCGGAAGGCTCTGTCCTCCTTCTTCAGCGTCACGGAGTAAGTCTGACTTCTACCTACAGATGCTCCATCACATCAGAAGCTGTCCGTCCTTCCATAAGATCACACAAGTTCTTGAACTTGGTCTAGATCTTGCTGTCTACCTAGTGGGATAAGAATATATATATATATACTAAACATATTTTAAAGATTAATATGCTGGTAATTCAAAATTATGTGATATAATTCTAGCTTCGGTAGTGAATCGCTACATGTTGAATTCCATTAAGATTCCCATTATTCAAAATTCAATCAATTAATTAAAAATAAACTTTGGAATTGAGTTATCCCAATGTTTTATTATTTTATCAGAAATTCGAAACACATATTCATTAAAATGTTGCTGTGTTTCAAAGTCGCAAAACGAATATTCCATTTAATCAGATTTCATTAATGAAACAATCGTCATGCATCACTTCATAAAGTCGCATGTTGATTAAATTAGAATTAAAAAAAAATAATCCTTGAAGGATATTGTAGACTTGCTTGCTTTTTTTCCCCTTAAAACCTCAACTTGATGGCATTACTGAAATAGCTGCCTTAATTGAATTTAAATTAAGAATCCAGTCAATGTTCTTTTGATGAATCAATTATTTGTTTTTAAAATTATTTTACTATTACGTTTTTTTACTATTGTCGGAACTATTTTTAATCATTTTCTAGTATTATTGAGTTATTTCTGAAACTTTAACTTGGATATTTTCAAATTTATTATGATATACTTCGTTTATTAATAACATGTTTCATCAAATGTTTTTGGTTGTATATAATTATATATAATCTTATATATATTTTCTAAAAGCTACATAAAAATATTTATTTGTCTATTAGCCTGATATAAAATCACAAAAAAAAATTCGGCAAAAAGTTCAGAATTTTTTATTTATATGATGCATTGATCAGGTAGTTGTTGTAGTTCTTAATATCTATAATAGAAAAAATTTGTCTTGTTTATACTGACTTTTTTGGACGTTTAAGCAATAAACCACCTCTTGTTAATTATAGCAGAAAATCTTTCAATGTTAAATATACTGATTATCAGTTTTGTATGCGTTTAAGCAATAAGATAATTGATATAACTCTTATTAATTATAATAAAATAACTTTCAATGTTGAATAGTCTGATTACAGTTTTTGTATGCGTTTAAGCAATAAGATAATTGATATAACTCTTACTAATTATAAAAGAAAATTTTTCAGTGTTGTATATATTGATAAACTATTTAATACTGATATATTGATTAAGCAATAAGCTTTCGCAATAAGCTTTTGGTAGAAAGTTTTGTTATTCTTTTTTATTGGGAGGGAAACATTCGAAAATTTTGCGATTAATTTGATAAATATATTTCAACATAAATACATTATATTAAACCATTAATGGATAACGAAATATCGATTTGTAATTTAAGAATCTTTGTTATTTTAAAATGTAACTTTCCAAAGAAAAGTTAAGTCACAAATACTTTTTACCTTGCACATAGCTTCAAAATATTAGGTTGGGGAAAATGAAATCCATTATTTTTTCGATAGATGGCTGTAGTGATCGATATCACGTAAAGTATCAATTAAACAATTTCAGATTTATGCTCGTTAGAAAGGTGGCACTTCGTACTAAAATAATTCTTTTTCTGTTTTTTGTTTGGTCCATTCAGTTGGGAGTTACAGGGTGTTAAAAATGGAAGTGAACAAAGAGAAAATTCGGTACATTTTACAGTTTTTCTTCGACAAAGGCGAAAATGCAAGCCAGGCGGCTAAAATTGTGAATGGTGTTTATGGTTCCGATACTGTAACAGCCAATTATGTGCAATTTTGGTTTCGTAGATTCCGTTCAGGAATTTTTGATGTTAAAGATGCATCGCACAGGTAGGCCGGTCGTCGAAAATGTCGATAAAATCGGAGAAATGATCGAAGTTGACCGGCATGTTAGCAGTCGTAACATCGCCCAGGAGCTAAAAATCGACCATAAAACAGTTTTAAACCATTTACACAAAGCTGGATTCAAAAAGAAGCTCGATGTTTGGGTGCCACACCAATTAACAGAAAAAAACATGATGGATCGAATTTCCATCTGCGAAGCCTTGGCCAAACGGAATGAGATAGACCCATTTCTTAAACGGATGGTGACTGGAGATGAGAAATGGATCACATACGATAACCCTGTGCGAAAACGATCGTGGTCAAAGAGCGGTGAAGCACCTCAAACGGTGGCCAAACCAGGACTAACGGCCAGCAAGGTTCTGTTATGCATTTGGTGGGACTGGAAGGAGATTATTTATTATGAGTTGCTTCCATGTGGCCAAACGCTAAATTCTGATCTCTACTGTCAACGACTGGACCGTTTGAAGATAGCGATTGACCAGAAACGGCCAGAATTGGCCAACAGGAGATTGTCGTGTTCCACCAGGACAACGCTAGGCCACACACATCTACAGTGACTCGCCAGAAACTTCGGGAGCTTGGTTGGGAAGTTTTAATGCATCCGCCATACAGTCCGGACTTGGCACCAAGCGATTATCATCTTTTTCTTGCATTGCAAAATTTCTTTAATGATAAAAAATTGGCATCTAGGGAGGATTGTGAAAATCGACTACTAGAGTTTTTTGCAAATAGAGACCAGGACTTCTATGGGAGAGGCATTATGAAGTTACCTTTAAAATGGCAACAAATCATACAACAAAACGGTGCATATTTGACCCAAATCGGACAATCCGAAGCATGTTAAATAAAGTCCTGAAGTTCATATAAAAATAATGGATTTCTTTTTCCCCAACCTAATATATGCGTTGGAGATATTTCATAGATATTAAATTTAACTATATAAAATTTTAAAAATATTTTTATAAACATTAACAAATATAATAAACAAGAAACCTGTTTATATTGCAACACTTAACTTTTGATGAGGTTACATTCCTATATTTCTGACGTAAAATGATGATTTTTAAATCATTATTTGTTAAAATTTTCTATTTGCGCTTTTATCAATTTGATTTCGTTACAATTTAATTTTTCATGAAATATCTATTTGTAATTTAAAACAATTTGAAATATATCGATTTACAAGGAAATAAATTTCTTCTTTTTCAATGGCCGAATAGTTCCTGATAGGCCAAGGCCGTCTACCTACTGGCAGATTCCAAAACTTGAGAAGTTTTCTTTTTATGGGTCAGGGCTATCAGCCGTATGCTCTACAGTCATATTATACCCGATATCTACTGTCTAAACTGACTCCGAATTGCTACAAACATTCATGTTACCGCCAGGACCGGGAACCTATGGCTCCGAGCGTCAGAGGACTAGTCACTCGGTCTTCAAGCCAAAATACATACATTTACAATAGCTGTGTAGCTACAAGTCGACCTGTAGCTACACAGATAGCTACAGGTCTACTTATAGGTTTGAATCTGCTAGCGATGCCCATTGCAGTGTCTACTTTTGAAAATGAAGATTCGAGATAATCAGCATTTGTATTGCAAGAGTGGGAGTGTCCCTGTTTCTCTCCCAAATAGCACCCAAATGTAATGTAGTTACCCCTAAAAGTCCTTCGGGAAGGCAATGTCTTTTTTATCATCACCCATTGGTGGATTACTTGCTACTAGTAAAAAATATTTGGAAATTTTAAAAAACATAAACCCATAGCAAAATATTATACTTATTAGTTTTCTTTAAAAACTTTTCATGGAATTCCACAATTTATTCATCAATGAATTCGAGAATTTTCATCAATACTTTATAGACCCGTAAAAATCGTTGCGTAGCTGGAGATTATGCAGTTTCCGGATTATATTGCGATCAAAAACTTCATTGAAAACATTTGGAAAAGCGTTTTGAAAACTACTTGGTGAAAGCCATTCTGCAATGCGAAGAAGAAAAAAATATTGATCTGTGATAATACCTATTTAAATCTTTTATATAAATGTATAAATAATACATACAAAATGAGGAAATTTCATTTGCGATCATTGCCCTTCCGTTACTTAAATCTTGCACAGTGCAGCTAGCACGATCGAACTGCTTTGTAAAACGCATATCCGATCGCTGGAAAAAGACCAGCCGGTTTGGTCAAGGATTTAGCCCGTGTACGGAATTTTAAAGAACCCAGTGAACACACTACGTGATCGATTTTTATCTATCGAAGGTTGCATGAGTAAAACTGAACTCGCAGATAGAAAGTTGTTTTTATCTGAAAGTTGTTTTTGTAATCCATTCAGTTAGTTAGCTTATTAAAAGCTGTAATGTCTATTGAAGGTTATAAATATTTATGAGTTTATTTAAGTAACTATGATATTATGTATTTTTGTAAATACAATTATCATAAATTATTTATAGATGAAAAGCCGGTGTTTCCAATAAAAGAACACATTGATTTATCAGAAATATTATATTTCAACTATGATAAAGGTAGATTTAAATATTAAAAGTTGTATATTTTAATAACATATTAGCTATTTGTTATAATGTGGTATATTTAAAATTAATTATGATGTGTAAGTGGAAACATTGCATTAATTATCAAATATAAATTATGAATACAATGAAAGTTGCTAGTTATATATTATTATGCTATTTATATATAGTTGCTAATATATATATATATAATGTAAATGAGGTCTATATATCTCATAATGAGTGGCGTAACAGCCTCATGGTGGGCCAACGCCATCTGTCTACTGGAAGATTTTTTTAACAGTAATCTTAAATAATCGTTAAACATTAATTAAAACCAATCTTTTTTTTTTTAATGCATTTTGGTCAGAATTATCGTAATGGTCTGATTAAAGTTACTTCTTACTTCTCTGTCATCTTTTTTTTTTTACCGTATGAACTTCCATGTTTATTAATTTACCAATTACTCCACATCTGCATTTCGAACAGAACTGTCAATCTTTATTTCAGCTCATGCAAGATTCTTTCTCTGCGCCTTGCAACGATTCGTTATTTATTTGATTTACTCAAATCATCGATGTCCCGCACTGATTCAGACAACCGGACACGACCTTAACAGCCTGCAGCAAGATGACCCGTGGTCAGGCATAAAGCAATTCACAACTTTCTTCAGAAGATCACGACAGGTATATTTGGACCATCGTTACGTGCAGTGGATGTCCACGGTTTTACTGCGTGGAATCGGAAATAAATATATCCAGCGTCCTGCAATCTCGTGTCTGTTTGGTATTTTGACAGAAACAGGACAAGCTGGCACTGAAAATAACAGAGCGGCATTATTTATAGACTGCAAAATAAACGCTGACCATATCACGCGATCGCTCGCCGTGATGCTGTTGGTTGCTCAACCATCTGACTACCGGGTTAGCCTGGCTCCAGTGTCTTGTCCAAGGGGTGGGGGATTTGGAAAACTTCCGCATCCTCCACTAATCTTCATGGTGCATAGTCATTGCGGCTGCACCCGCGTGTAATAAAATTGCATTGCAGTTACCACTAAATGGAGCGAGTGAAATTAGATAACATAAATTTTGAAGATGATGTTGGCAGATACTAATTTTGTCATACAGTTTGGGTATTCCGATTTCATCGCATTTTCGTCCGATATTTATTTTATTTGTTTAGATAAAAATTAGGTTCATTTATTTATGGTAAAACATTTGTACTTCTATGTTAATGTTAGTTCTAATTTGTCTTTTCCACTGTCAATAAAAGATTATTTTTGGCGAAACTTTGAATACTATTGATTAGAATGTGATAGAAAACATATTCCGAACGTATTGAAAGAATTTGTGTTATTTTTAACATGCATATATACTTATTTATTATAAAAATTTCTTAAGAAATTTTATCTTCATTTGTTTAAGAAAATAGTTTGCCTAAAAAAAAGTAGAATATCTTTAGGTTTATTATTTTTTTTAAAATGAGGAGTAATAAGAACACAAAAAATAATATCATATGAAAAATAAAATCTCACATTATCAAATTATATATAAAAACAACAATTGATTGCTTGTACATTTTTTGCAATAGAAAAAGTCAATTTTTTAAAATGTCAGTTTACCCATAGACATAAAAAGTACTGAATGCAAGAAATTTAATATAAAATTATGATATCACACAAATAGTATACCATGTTAGTTATTTTAATTTATATATTGAACTGTTAATTCCTCTTAAGAAAGCATTAGTTATGTATTTTACATACTTCATCTTCTTAAGAACTAAACATTGGAATAAATCGGTCAAAACTCTTGAATATAGCTTGGATAGGCTATCTCAGTTTGCTTTTTTCCCAATAAGAATCAGACGCAAAATTTTTAATATCTTTCTGCAACAATTTAAAAAAATTTCTCATCCTAATCTTTCGTCTTCCTCGTTTTTTACTACCCTTTTAACATAGAAATTCTATTTCGTTTAATATCATTGCATTTTTAAATGCATATAAGCCATTTAATCCCATTCTAAATATAACCAAGTTACTATATTCAGAATTTTATTATATTGATGATTATGGCTAATACTCCACACATTGTTTATCTTTACTTAACCAACTTTTTTACTTAATTTTTCCTTAAAAATACTAATAAATGTTCTTAATAAAATAATTATTATTACTTTTAAACCATATTAATTATTAATAAAAGGAACAGTGTTCTTTTCAAGGTTCTACTTGAAAAGATCATTGTTCAAAGATTCGAGTGTCACGTTAAGATCAAATAATTCACGGCCACTTTGACGTAACAAAAGAAAAATAACTAGAAGATTAAAAAAAAAGTTTGACATGTAAAGAAACTTTATTTTAAAAAAAGAATCCACCTGAACACACGTGTCCTTTCATCTCATAGACTCTTTCTTCCTATAAAAAAAAAAAGCACTTTTCTTAAAAAAGATATGCATTCATCAAAGCGTTTCATAGCACGCTACAATTCAGCACGATTCCTACCTTATTCTGGAGTCTGACTAACAAGCAACAACGACATGCATACGCTATCAAACATACTTGCAGATATTTTGGAAAGTGTCATCGACTTTAGTTGCCCTGCGGGGGTAGATTAGAGAAGATGTCCAACTAAGTGTGATAACGGCAATCCACGGTTCTCTGGACTCTCAATGAGTTGCATCCGATTATCACTTGTTAAAGAAGATTCTCTTAAGTATGTTGTAACAGACCAGCATATTAATTCATGACCCTTTGCTACGAATTTAGTTTCTCTGTGAACCAGAAATGAGTAATAGGTTATTAGCGTGAGTCTTTTGTGAGGGGTCTTAAAGTAACAACTTAATTAAAAATTAAACATGACAAAAAAAATCTAAAACTTTAAATAAGCTGGAAAGTTATTGTGTTTTTCATTCATTGATCTAGAGGATAATGAAGGCAACTAGTGTACAGGAGAGCTCAGATTCGAATCTGTATTGTAGTCACTGCTTTCAGGGGCTGATGGAAGAGTGGCTAGCTCTCTGGTGCTCGGTACCACAGGTTTTGGATTCGAAACCCTGCGGTGCCAAGGGTGTTTGTTGTGGTTTGGAATCCACTTTAAGCCGTAGATCCTGGTCTCATATGACTGTAGAGCATCACAGAATCCAATCAGATTTCTCACCTACATCATTCCCAAACTGTAAAGGGGCAAATCAGCTCTAGGCACAGTGATGTGGTGTAGTCATTACTTTCAGAAATAATTAGACTCAATGAGATTGCAATAGCATATGCGAACGTTTTTCAAAGATAATCAAATTGCTATTGGGTTTTCTTCCGTATAGTTTTATCTCATCAAACTGCCTGTTCCTTTTAAATATGAAGCAGCCTCACCTGTCATGTAAATTGGCACTTCTATTTTTTGTTTCTTATCCTATTTGGTAGACAGCAATGTCTAGACTAAGTCCAAAAACTCCTATGGTCTCATGAAAGAAGAGAAGGGAAGCGGGGGAAGGGCAGCTTCTGTTGTGATAGAGCACAGCACACGTAGGTAGAAGTCTGACTTGGCTCCATGACGATGACCTTTTATGGGGTAGGGTTGTCAACAGTCATATTAGACCGGAATTTGAGACTTACAGGGAATTCCGAAATACCACAAATATTTCTGGCACCACCGGGACTGAAATCCGAAACCTGTAGCACCGAGCACCAAAGTGCTAGTCACTCGACCATTGGTACTTCTAAAAGCCCTCATGATCTATTGTCTTTAAACTATTTATGGTATGCATTAAAGGAACAATAGTTCAACCCATGTACACAAATAATTCATTGTTATTAATATTTAAGCTGTTTCAACAATAGGAGTATTAACATATTTACAAAAATAATATTTAAAGTTTTATTGTACAAAATAAGTTTATTGCTGATAATTGTTTTGTTTAATTTTGAGACGAAAATAATTATTTCTAACTATCAATGAGTATTTATTATCTAATCAAGGATATTTCTTATTGTTGATCTATCTAATCAATGAGTATCTATTATTATCAATGAGAATTTCTTACAGTTGAAGAAATATTGATATCTCATATAAATTTCTCTAATTTTATTTTAATTTTCTTCTCATATGAAGAAAATTTTTAATATAATAACGTGTGTAAGTTATCGCATAATTTTAATGTTTCATATGTAGAATGGATTCCTATTCAAAAATTTATAATAATTCCTTGAAAGTTTTTCGTCTAAAAAAGCAATTTCTTTATTACGAAAAATTACAGATAGATACATCGATCGTGAATGTTGTAATACAAGAGCCTGTCCATAAAGTTTTCAGTTATTGCTTGAAATATTTCGTATGAATAATTAGTAATTGAATTCGTAAAGTAATTGTATTTTCAAAGAATTTAGGAATGAGATCTCCTATTTTAAATTAGGTAACACATCAGGGATTAGGTAATTTATTTCCATTTTAAAATTTTGATTAATTTAATTAATTAACTTAGTGAAGCAGCTGTTTATACAGACATCTAAATTATGTTTATTCTTTAAGTTAATTAAATTTATTTTTCAGATTATCCATTAGATATTTTATATGATTAAAAATTTTATTAAATTGTACATTAACTGTTGTAACTAAATTGTAACTATTTCTATTACTCTAAGATCAAATACCATGAAATACAGAAAATATTTTTTTATATTACTTTAGTCAAATCAACTTTAGTAGGTTTAATTAAAAAGGGGGCTTTATTTATGAATTTTACAATATGTATTTCTTATTTACGCTATGCTATTTTTTTCGGAAAATATTGAAAATTTAAAAATTTATTAACATCAAAAGAAGCCATATTGCATTAGTCTTGTATTTTTTGTGATATTTATGTATTATATTAAATATTATTTCTTTTCTTTTAGGTAAGTTAAAATCATCCATTTTGCTGTATTAGAGAAATAGGTTTTAGTTGACAACTTGAAACAAGAAGGTGAAAAAAAATCAAAAGATAAGCAGATTTTTATGTTTTATATGTTTAAATGCTTTTCTTATGTTTTATTTTTTTTTATTATTATTATTTTTTTTAATGATTTTTATGTTTACGTAGTAATAGTAATTCATTTATGAAAACAAATTAGCATTATTTCTGAGTAAATGATTATTTTATTTAATTAGTTCAATAAAATAAATAATATATTATATTATTGTGAAAATAAATATTATATATTATATTATTATAAATATTATATATATATTATATTATTATAAATATTATATATTATATATTATATTATTATAAATATTAAATATTATTGTGTACTGTGTGAAATTAGGAAATAAAATATTATTGTGTAGAATAGTGTATAGGAGACAATAAATTTCATGAAAAATTTATTCTTCGTAATTTTAAGAAGATTAATCTGAAATATGTCAACGTTCATGCAAAGACTCCCGTAACTTGCTTAAATTAGTAAATTAAATATTATTGTGTAGAATAGCATACTGGAGACAATAAATTTCGTGAGAAATTTATCCTTAATATATTTAAGTGGATTAATCTGAAATACATCAAGGTTATTTATGCGCTACATAATGGCAGAATATTATGGAATTATAATTGATGATTTATTGCCATAAAATATGGAACTATTTGTAATTAATAATTAGATATTCCAGATAAAATAGCTTGCAGAATAATCCTTATGATAAGAATAACCCTTTATAGAGTAGAACCCATTGGAATTTAGAAAGAATTTCGATTGGTTTTATTTATCAGTCCCAAATCCCCAATGCATCTAAACCACATATAGAAGACATTCGAACATATTGAAGCAATAAAAAAAGCTCTTCTATCAAGTCCTTCGGAATTTGTTACATATTTCTATCTCCTGCGGGCCTGACGACAAAGAAAGACTTCATTCGAATCCCACAGATGATCTGCTGGAAGCCCTAAAGGACATTCTAAAATAGTCGCAACGCTCTAAATGGTTCTAGTTTTAGGGGAAAACTGATAAAAAACAAAACAAAACAAAACGCATTTAAGTGTTCCTTTTTTTTACCATTTCCTCTTACCTTCATCTTTTTTTGATAAATTTCTTCGTTGTCTGTGTGGCACCAGCAATTTCTTTTTCATTTTTTATTCTTCTTCCTCTTTAGCTTCCTCTGGAAAGTACGGTCAATTTGTTATGGATCATTGGCCACCAAAAAAATTGTTCCTTTCGGTTTCAGAAAGAAATGGCTTGGTGCTCTGAAAATTAATCGTTCGAAATTTTGTTCTTTTTTGTAGAAATTGTCTCAGGAGTATTATTATCTAGTATTATCATGTGTTATATTTAAGGAGTTGTCAATTTTTGTTATTTTATGAAAGTCAACTTATTATTTTTTTTACTGTAGACTAAATCTAGCTTAATTATTTTTAAAGTCAGTTTCTTGTATAAAATCAGAGAATTATAATCAATATTCATCTATGAAATTTCTGATACTTTACAAATAAAACTCCAAACAAACTAAAAATAAGAAAGAGGTTTGTAATTTAACAAATAATAATATAGATTATATTTACTAAATAAAAAATTGAAGCAAAATTGATGACAAATCAGTTTTCACCACGTGTTCATAATAATAATTATATATATGTACACACACACACACACACATATATATATATAGTTAGTTAGTTGTATTAAATTTTCAGCATGGGCATTGTCTATATTAACTCTTATTATGGAAAAAAATTAAATTAAAAAAAATTAATACAATTTTTCTTTTAAGTCATGAAAAAAATATATGGCTATAAACAACAAATATAACTTAAAATACGCAAATAAATAATCATTGTGATTAGTTACCATAATTCAGTGGTTCTAAAAATGTTACTTCGTTATCCTTTTAACATTTTAAAAAAAGAAATTTTACGCCACGCCCATTTTTTTATGATTAAATATCATAAAATATTTAATGTTTTATTTAGCTTAATTTACTTTATTCATTTATGAACACAGAGTTTAAACACAGAGTTAGAGTAAATTAAAAAATTCAGAACGTTATTAATATTAATTACATTCAATCGATTGTTTGAAACTCAACTTTTAAGTGGATAAAAATTCTTAGTTTTGTATTGAAAAAATAATCATATCCACTTTTAATATCAACTGTTATCATTAAAATAGAAGATAATTTAGAAAATTTATTTTTTGTCTGAAAGTTCCAGATTATTAAGAAAAATGGGCTTTTGATGTGTGATTTCATATTACTGTAGAGCGAAAATCAATCGTCGCGAAAAAATCAATGTTTTTAGTTTTAAAAAGGAAAATTTCTTACAAATATAATAAAAAAACATAACAAACCGTATTGAAGTTTTTGTTAGTTGAAAATTTTGAGTTAGTCTAAAAATTATTTTTTGTTAATTTTTCATTTACTAAAGTGGATTTAATTTTTATTTATAGAAAATATAATAAAATTTTTAACATATATACTCGTCTCTCGAGGGCGACCTAGTGACCAAATGGCTAGCGATTTGGAATTTGGTATCACAGGCTTCACGTTCGAATCCTGGCGATGGCATGGATGTTTGATAGTGGTTCTGAATATATTTTAAACTATACGTCCCGGTCTGTTTAGCCCTCGTCAAGAGCGACAAAGCAAACCAAATTTTCAATGGTGCGATAACCCCAAGGTGGGCCAAGAATTTCTGCTATTTGGCAGATTCCGAAACATGAGATGTTTTCTTTTTACGGAGTAAGGTTGCCATACTTACGCCGAATAGTCATATTAGACCGGAACATACGATTCCGAACACTTCAAACATCTATAGCATCGCAAGGACTTGAATCCGAAATCTGTGGTACCAAGCGCCAATACATACATAGCGCTAATCACTCGGCCATCAGGTCCAAAATATTTCTATAGTATATATATATTATAGAGGGCCTGAATGGCCGAGTGGCTAGCGCTCTGGCGCTCGGTACCACAGGTTTCGGGTTCGAGTCCCGGCTGTGCCATGGTTGTTTGTAGTGGTTCGGAATCCACTTTAAACCGTAGGTCCCGGTCTAATATGATCGTAAAGGGTTGCGGGGGCATTGTTACTCCGCGTCCGTGGCTTATCTTCAAGTTACACGCACCCCCTGGGTAATGCAAAGGAGTAACGTCTGTGCAAGAAGGCATTCGAACATGTGTGAAGGCATTCATTCTTCGAAGAAGGCATTCGAAGGCATCGAACGTCTTGGCTTAAGGCATCCAAGACCAAGCTGTCTAAGTGTTTGCTAGCTTCATTAGAAAGAAAAAATATATATATATTATAGTAACTCTATCTAAAACTCTTTATTTATATAAACGGGCTTTTGGAATTCTGTTCCTTAAAAAAATGACATTAATTCTGCTTTAATAATAAAAATACGTGTTTTTTAATTAAAAAATAAACGCTTTTTAAAGTTGGCCGAATGTGCCAATCTACCGAAAAGGAATTACCTAAGCCTTGATAAAGCGGTGAAAGAAGACAAACAAAAGATGCGACTCAAAATATAGAAAAATGAAACATCATGAATCATCTCACTCAGTTCTGTTTGGAATCAAGGACCGTAACTGCCTTTACTACAACAGTTCAATCTCCGTGTCCTTTCCTGTTAGATAAAGATTCCCCTCTCTCTCTCTCTTTCCATCTGTAGACGATGGAAGAGGAATCTTGAATCCGATTACGAAAAAACCGAATTCCAAATATAGACCTCTTTCTCTCTATCACTACCAACAAAGGAAAGGCAACACCTGCAACCTTCAAGTATTTAAGTTTCTTGGCGTCCAAGGTGATCGAAGCAAAATACAACTCGTGTTTCTTATCTGGTAGCCAGCTAACTGTACAGAAGTTTGCGAAGTTTCAAGGAGATTGTGAAGTCATGTGTAATGTATTGATAGCCGGTTTTCACTTTTATCTGATTCATTTTATTTTATGCAGCTGAATTTTAAGTACTTTATGGATGGTTTTAATCGCAAAATGTGACTAGACAAAGAAAAATAGAGGTTTCGGATAATATTGTCCTTAAGAAAATCGTTCAAGAAAATAGGTTGCTTACTCATAACAAATTATTTTTAATTTTAAAACAAATCTGCATAAAAGATATCTATATTAATACATCAAAAACAAATGATAAGTACTATTGTGATTACTTTTCTTTGCTAATTATTTAATAAGGAAAAACTTTCTAAATTACGCGGTATAAATTATTAATTGTTTCATATTTTTTTATTATATTCAACACTTAATGTTAGATTTTTTTAAAATTATATTTAGCACTTAGACTTCACTTGTGGATGTTGAAAATTCTAAAAATTGTAGTATTTAAATACAGTTTTTCACGGTACTTTAATACATAAAAAATGAAGAAAATGTATGTTACATTTTCAAAAATATAATTTTTTTGTTTTGGAATTATTGATACAATCCGATTTCTTTTCTGTAAAATCTCTTTGCGTCTATTATGATCTCTTTGCATCTATTATGAATATAAAGTAGCTATTTAGTTTAAACTACAAGGTATAATAACGTTAAATTTTGAGAATTTTTTCATTAATAATCTAATGAACTCCGACTAAAGTTATATTTAGACTAATAGAGTAAAATGAAAATTTTTTATATAAATTTCACTACTTGCAATTTAAATTTATTTAAATGTTATATAATGAACATTTTTAATTTGAGCCCTGAATTTTGCATTATTTATGTTTATAATCAGCATAAATATATTTTTAGTAACAACAAATTAATATTTCTGTGACTTTTATTATTAATATTTTACCTATTATTATTGGATTTTATCTTCTTTATTGGCGCGCGGCATGATGACCAATTGGCTAACTCTCTGGCCTTTGGTACCACATGCTTCAGGTTTGAATCCTGGCAGAGACATGGTCGTTTGTTAGTGGCCATGCCCGTCTATTTACCAGGAGTTTTCGAGACAGATGTTTTTCTTTTTATGGGGTAGGGTTGTCAACCATACGTCCAACAAACATAGTAGACCGGGACCTATAATTAAAAGTGAATTCCGAATCACTACAAACATCCATGGCACCACCGAAACTTTATCCCCAAAATCTGTGGCACTGAGCGCTAGAGTGTCAGTCACTCGACCATCACGTCCCCATTTACTTTTATCAATATTTGTAATTCCATCTAAATTCCATTGAAGTATTTCAACTTAAAACATATTAAATTAAAAAATCCATTACTCTTCAAGTTAAACTAATTATTTTGTTTGAATACGTAATGATTTTGTTGTGTATGTTTGATCAAAATCTGCACTTAAAAGTTATCTTTAAAAAGAGCACTTTATTTAAATAACATGCACATATTGCAATTTTTGAGATAAAAAATCAAATCCTTTCGAGCGTTGTAAAAGGCTTTACAGGAGAAGGCTACAAGCACCCGTGGTACAGCCAAGACGCGAGCCCGAAACCTGTGGCACTGAATGCCAGAGTCACTCGGCCATCAGGCCCCCATTTAATTTTATCAATATTTGTAATTTCATCTAAGTTCCATTGATGCATTTAAACTTAAAACATATTCAATTAAAAGATCAGTCACTCTTCAAATTAAACTAATTATTTTGTTTGAACATCGTAATGATTTTGTTGCGATCAAAATCTGCACTTAAAAAAACTTTTAAAAATGAATTCCATATTTAAATGGCATACACATATTACAAGTTTTGAGATAAAAAATCAAATCCTTTCGAGCGTCGTAAAAGGCTTCACAGGAGAAAGCTACAAGCACCCATGGTACAGCCAAGACGCGAGCCCGAAACTTGTGTCACTGAATGCCAGAGTCATTCGGCCATCAGGTCCCCATTTAATTTTATCAATACTTGTAATTCCCTCTAAGTTCCATTGAAGTATCTCAACTTAAGACATATTCTATTAAAAAATAACTCACTCTTCAAATTAAACTAATTATTTTGTTTGAATATCGTAATGATTTTGTTATGATTAAAATCTGCACTTAAAAACTGTGATCTAAAAAAAGAGTGCTATATTTAAATGGCATACACATATTACAATTTTTGAGATAGAAAATCAAATCCTTTGGAGCGTCGTAAAAGGCTTCACAGGAGAAAGTTTACTGTACAAAAACACTTAACATAGCGACTTAGACGAAGCATGGAATATGGGTACGAAGTTTCCTACCATTGAATATCACTGGAAAATCGTATCGAGGTTTATGACCTATTCGTCTCCAGGGAAGTGAAGCGTGATTTAACACCTCTCAAAAACACAAACCCTTCTTTTAACAGACTGATCAAATGAATGACTACTACCCGAGATAATTGCTATATTCTCTTCAGAGTCAATAGCGTTTTTTACTTTCTATCCTGTTTTCTCTCGAGTGTTTTAGAAACGTTATGTTTAAAGTAATTGTTATCTGCGTGTGAGATTTGTGTTTTCCAATAAACTGGAATTAATAGAAGCAGTGTGTTGGGTTTAAAAGTTTTCAGGTCGATCACGATTCTAGTATTCTGGATTTTAAAAGATAATGAAATATTTTTGGATATTTCTTATTTATATTGACTGAGTAAAAAGCTTTTATTCTTTTAATAAAAGATAAATATATTTTTTTCTAGGATGTTTGTTGAAGGTGATATCTCTTTTCAATTTTTTAAGATCGTAACTTAATTTTTTTTAAGTATATTATAATCAATAGAATTAATTTTCTTTTAAAACAATAAACTGCAATTGAAAATATCTTAACTAGTTAATATCTGTTCCACGGATTCGAGTTCGAGTCCTGATGGTGTCATGGATGTTTGTAGTGCTTCGGAATCCACTTTAAGCTGTAGGTTCTGGTCTAATATGACTTCTGGGCTTGGGGCTGATAACCCTCCTCAGTAAAAAAGAAAAATCTCCTGTCTCGAAATCTGCCAGTAGGCAAACGGTCTTGGCCCACCACGAGGCTATTGCGCCAATCAAGAAGAAGTAAAAAGAATGATATTCTAAATAATATGTATCTTAATTAATTATATCCTAAATAATATATATCCTAATTAATTATGATATTCTAAATAATTTATACTTAAATTAATTATGACATCCTAAATAATATATACCCAATCAGCGTCACGGAGGCAAGTCAGACTTTTACCTACGGGTGCTCCCTCACAACAGAAGCTGCCTACGTCCTTCCACGACATGGGTTTTTGGACTTGGTTTAGATGTTACTGTCTATCAAATGGGATAAGAAGCAACAAATATAATTGGAAAAAAAGTTTTAAATACACATACCAAAATTCCTAAAAGAAATTCTTTCAGAGATTTATAAAAGATAAATTTAAGATACAATATTTTAAAATTAAAATCATTACTAATGCAAAAAGAACACATTTTATTTTTGTTTATTTTTATCTTATATTTTTTGATAATAGGAAGACTTTTGCTGTGTGAAATGAGAATAATTAATTTTATTATTAGCACTGTAAAAAATTATTTTTTATCACAGCAAATCTCAATGAAAGTTTGTCATTGTTGCAATATTCTGTTTGTCAAATCTAACGCCAAGATGGCTGTTTCACTTGCAAAGGTCTAAACGATTCGCACTCTTTTCGCAACAATAATAATCCTCATTATCCATTGTCCATCCAGAAAAACAAGTGCTCACCTGTTAATCATTTCTGTTCTATATGACCTATGTAGCAACAACAACAAAAAAAAAAAAGAATCAACCCGAACTGCAACCTTCCGTAGCAAAAGCATAATTAAAATCCAAAACAAAAGTATCAGACCAAATCCCAACTTGGTGTGTGGCAATCAGAAACTACTGACCACAAAACAGTGGCAGGTGAAACATATTCAAAAAGCAATTCGCTGAATAATCCACGGAATGGGCCAAGAAGGCCATGGTTCAAAGCTGATTTATATAATGCTCCTGGCCTACTTAAGGTAATTCACATTTATTCGAGTCTCTTTGATTCTGTTAGGAGTAGGAAAATCGGATTAGATAGGTGTCGGCCCTATTTCGCCTACACAGTTTCTTCGGGTGTGTCTTTGGCCTTGGTAGATAGTCTGTTATCAAATGGATTTGAGTTAGGGGATTATATCTCGCTGCAATTTAGTATTTCCAGACTGAATAATACTATTAGTGATAAAGATGAATCGCCTACATCGAATTTACATTTTAAAGTTGTTAAGATAAACTTTAAAACGTGATGTTGGTATATATCAATATACATTTATCTGTTTAAATTATTGTTGAATGTTGTTGTTGAAAGTTATTGTTGGCTGTCATTTTACATTTATATTTTCATTTTATAACTGCACGTACTTTTACATCCTACTTTCATTTTATAACTGCCCGTACTTTTACATCCACACTTTCATTTTATAACTGCCCATACTTTTATATTCCTACTTTCATTTTATTACTGCAAGTACTTTTACATTCATACTTTCGTTTTATAACAGCCCGTACTTTTACATTTATACTTTCATTTTATAACGGCACGTGCTTTTACATACATACTTTCATTTTATTACTGCAAGTACTTTTTTTTACATTCGTACTTTCATTTTATAACGGCACGTGCTTTTACATACATACTTTCATTTTATTACTGCAAGTACTTTTACATTCATAGTTTCGTTTTATAACTACACGTACTTTTGCATTTATACTTTCGTTTTATAACAGCATGTACTTTTACATGCATTTTAATTTTATAACTATATTTATTATTTTTTTAAAGTTCTTTATATCAGTTATTATTCACTTTATTAATTTTTATTTTGGTATATGAAATTTTTCATCTTATTTAAATATTTTTAGACTAGCATTTTTAATGTTTTATAATTGAGCCAATTTTTATTTAAAAGGTCCATTAAATTAGTTTAATTTTCTAAAATGAATATTCTTGAATAGAATGAAATATTCTTGAACTTTAAATACGATCATTCTCAGAGTATAGGAATAACTAATAAAATTATTAAATTTATAATTATTATTTAAAGTTTATAATATTAATTTAATTACTTTGTTCAGTTAAATATTTATTTTCAGAAAATAACATCTGTTATTTAAATCCTCTTTGAAAGCATACAAATAAAATCTAAATTAGCTTTTATTTAATTTGTATTTTTTTTCTTATAGTCATTGAAATTCTGTAATTTAAATTATAAATACAAGTTACTACACACACACACAAAAAAAAAAAAAAAAAAAAAAAAAAAAAAAAAAAATGTTGACTTAAATTTAATTATAAGCCTAATTTTATTTCTTTAAAGTCCTTTTGTATGAAGGACCTTGACACATTTGAGTCATACAAATCCACCCAGATCCATTTCTCTTCCATTCAATTTAATCTTATTTTTTTTTATTTAAATTTTAAATTAACTTGAACATGTTTGTTTAGTATATTTCAAATTTTGAAAGAACCTTTTAACGAATTTGAATATTTTTTTTTTTTTATATATAACATTTAAAAAGCACGAATGTAGATATCTGTCAAGGCTAATATAATTTTCTTTAGCCTGATTTAAAAAAAAAAAAAATCTATATTTTTTAGGTATTTTAATGAAATGAAAGACTTGGATGAATGTTTTCAATTAATTTTTGAAGTATATTAATGATAAGGTAAAGATATGATTGCAGTGTTGATATTTTTTAAATAAAACTAGACGTCGAGAAAAATAGAAATTTCAACTTTTCAAGGTTTTCAGTGATATACTGAATTGCAGTATCGATGTTTTCTTAAAAGTTTGATCTTCGAAAAAAAAAAAAAAAAAAAAAAAAGGTGTATGAGTGATTCAACTAGATTGATTCAATGAACGATTCAACAAACGATTCGTATGAGTGATCCAACTGAAACGATTCGTATGAACTATTCAAATGAAACAATTCGTATGAACGATCCAAATGAAACGATTCGAGTGAATGATCCAACTAGAACGATTCATATAAACAATTCAACTAGAACGATTCAATTGAATGGTTTAACTGGAACGATTCATATGAATGATTCAACTGGAATATTTTATGTATCTATATTTTGTTTCATATTTATAAAAATATAAGACTCTAGTATTATGTTTATTACTTGCTTATGAAAAGATTGCTTACAACAGAAATAGCCAACCTTTTATAGTTCCATTGTAATTTTTTTTTTTCATTTCTTAATTAAAATCTCCGTACAAAATATTTGTCAGCCGTTTTAAAATATTGTGATATAAATATATATTTAAGTTATTTATTATACACGCACGTATGGTAATAAAGACATTTTTAATAGTTTCAAATAATTAATATTTATGAAGGCATTTATGAAGACAAAATTAACCGTTATATCCTGCCTATAATTCGTAGCGCCTTTTAACCTACAGGTTCGTATTTTTGGCTTTGAAAAATAAAAGATCTTGTGTAATCCACAGCGCCGTATAAATCAAAGGGGATTTAACGTGCTGTAGTATATCAATTACTTTCTGTTTTTATACATATGGCATACAACTAATAAAACGGTTTCCCGTTTTAAAGAGGGCTTTTGATGCCACTTTTAAATTAAAAAAAATTACTATATTATGAATTTAAGATAGTGAAAAGTGGAAATAAGATGTCGTTTCTTTTTCGCCACAGTTTTTAAATGCACATTTTTCCGACGAGTTTTAACCTTCATGTTTGTTATAGGCATAAAATTTATATTAGTATTTTTAATGCTAATCAGTTAATTATTATTATGGGATAGTGTAAAATGTTTTTAATTCTTTCTGCAACTTTATTGCAGGCATCTTCCATCTACTAGCACACACCGATATATGATTCGCTTAACATTTCGTATTTGTATTATTATTCACGATTGATATGTTTCTTTCTTTATGTTTAGAAGAAAAGTATTTTCCTTTCACACAAATTTTTGTCAGGAAAAAAAATCATTAAGTGGGTTTATTGAATTGATTTTGTGAAACATTCTTAAACTTAGTCGACAGATTATACGCAGCGGCCAGTAATCTATATATTTTTGTGTATATGTCGCGGTTGTACTTTTACCCTTCTGCAGTCAGTGTTAATTGTATATATATATATATACAATTAACACAGAATGCAAAAGGGTAAAAGTACAATCGCGACATTAGAAATTAAAAATCTATACAAAAATGTACAGATTACTGGCCTCTGCGTATAATCTGTCGACTAAGTTTAAGAAAGTTTCATAAAATCAATTCAATAAACCCACCTAATGATTTTATATATATATATATATCTATATAAACTCATCAATACTAAAATCAAAATAGAACTTACAAGGAATGAATTAGTGACACGATGTTTGTATATCATAGGCACAAAAGAAGTTACTAAAAGTAAATTTTCGTGTGCTTAATATAAACACAAGCAAATTGTGTTAAAACCCTTAATGTCATTCGCTATACATAATCTTTCATTGATCATGAAATATCCTTAAGAAAGAAAAAAAGGAAAATAAAGTAAGAAATTAAATAGAAAGAATATTTATTAATGGTCTATAGTACCATTAATAAAAGCTATGATGTTAATAAATAGTTAGTTAAAATAGTAAACAAGATAAGAATGCGTTCAAGAGAAAAAATATCGTATTTTTGTTATATACAATACAAACATTTAGTTTTATTAAGGTAAATTAGTGGTTTTTATTTTTTTTAAAATGTTAATTTTACAGTTTTAAAATTTTATACGACTCAAAAACATTGATAAACTATCACAAATTTAATTAGAATTTTGAGCTATCATAAACCTAAGTAAATAAATTAAATAAAAATAAAAGATACAAAAGTACAATAATATTTATCTCATTTATTATCTTTTAAATAAGATAAATATTATTGTACTTTTTGAATCAAATATACAACACTTTTTATATCATATTTTCTTTCCTTTTCTTTCTTTTTTATATTTTTTTTTATGAGTTTAGGTAATGTGTTTTAGTCAGAGCAAAGAGAATAAAACCGTACTTAGTCCTAATGGTTTTAAAATAGAGTTTAGGGCTATTTTACAGAACAATTCCAGAGATGAATCATAAAGACCTTACCCCGATTGCTTTTTTCGTGAAATTTTAAAACAACCTTGCGTTTAGTCATCACTATTATATTGCACTGTTTATTTTTTATTTGCTGCATCAAGTGAAGTAAAAGTTTCTAAGACTTTTTCTTTTCATTTTACTGTCAAGGATTTCCCTTTTTTTTCTTCTCTCTTGAGTGTTAAATCAAGAGGTATATTAACCTTATTTTTCTTTTCTTTTAAAAAAACAACGATTGCAGTAGCGTTTAATTCATTGTAGCGTGTTATCACTGAAGGTTAATTGACATCCGGAGGAGGTGGTGGTCAGTTTTTTCTTTTACTTTTCGCGCTTTTATTTGTATTTCAGTCTCTTTCTTTCGCCATTTCATCGCTTTTAAGATCTCAATGATGTTCAATTGCCCGTACCCGAGAGATATGTCTCTACTTCGAATCGAAACTGAAATGGGTTTTTCGGGAATGTTTTTTTTTCCTTCTTATTTTATTTCTATCAATTTTTTTTGTAGAGAATGAAGTACAATAATAAAATAAATGTTACGTCTACTTGTGTGGTCCATGAACTCCTGAGGATTATATTAAAGACAATAATTTTTAAATAATTACTGAAATTTGATAAAAATGAATCACTATCTGTATAAACGTAGTAGGCGTGAGTATAGTAATATAAATTAAAAATCTTGATTATTCTGTAATTTCTTTATATTTAATTTGGGGGGCAATGTTCATGAAAAAATCTTATTAATTCTTTTTTAATTAAAAACTGTAATTTTTATTCTAAAATCTATGTTAAACTACCTTGTAATATCAAAATGTTAATTGAATAATTGATTAAACACCTTAAAAAAAATTGATCCATTTGATCATTTTCATAAAACTTACCAAACAAAAATATACAAATACATAAATACATACATATATACAATATATATAACAAATTGATTGTTTTACTCAGAAATAAAATAAAACATAAGTATTCCTTAATGTCAACAACACATTAAATGGTAAATTTATCTTATTTCTAACATGTTTTCAGCAAGAAGAAACAAAAAGTTTATGCTGGGTCAAGACGATTTCTTCATATGTTTTCTACAAGAACTTTTACCCATAAAGAGAATGTGGTGTTGAGGCTATAATCGATTTCGTGCATCAGTTTTGTAAGCTGTTCGTACCTTGTAGGCTTTTCTTCCGTGATATGGGTTAAACCAGGGGAAATAAGAGGCGGCAAATGAGATTCGCCGATAGAACACGATATGACTATCTAATGTGGACAAGTCCACGGTTGAGATGGTGCGGCATTTACCCTCTTACTGCATTATTAACTGCTCATGAAAAAATATTTTTCATGGTTCGAGTAGCCGGAAGGTGAAAAACTGAGGTGATTTATTTCTTCTCCAAAATCGATTTTACACTCCTATAGAATATTGATTTGATAGAGTAGTGGTTTTTAATATTGGAAATTATTACTCTTTAAGAAAATATCATGAAATAAGGTATATTTATGAATCATTGTTTGAAAATATTTTCAACGATTGGAAATATATAATTAATTCATTGAGTATGTTTTATTAATAAATAAATATATATATATATACTATTTTTCTAAACTCAATAAAAGGATTAAGTGTTGTTTACTTAGTTAGCAAGTCACAATTTTTCAAGTCTTATAAATTTTGCTATTGCTGCTAATTGCAGAATCGATAGCTACATTCTTCTTCATTGGTGAAATAGTCTCATGGTAGGCCAAGGGCGTCTGCCTGATAGCTACCAATAATAATAACTAATATATGTTAATAATAAATTTAAAGTAATACTTTTTAGCTAAAATATAAGCATGTTTAAATAAATCTCATGTTTTAAAATTAAAATATGTTGATAATAATTATTATAAATTCTTATACATATGCCATTTTACAAAAATTTTTTTAAAACAAAAAAATATTTAATTTTTTTTCTGCTTAGATTAATAGTTTCATGATCACAGTACTGTTTCAAAAATTATCGCAAATATTATAAGAATGCAATATAGTACTCAAAATATTTATTTATCGAGTCATTTAATTTGAAATGTAAAAAAGAAATAACTTTTCTCATTCCAACTGAATTTTAATTCATAAATTATGACTAGACAGATTTAACTTGATTTCTTTAATATTAATGTAATTTTGTTTCTAAACTTCAGTTCCGGTTTGATATTTTTTTAAGTGAAAATACCATTACCATAACCGCAAGACACCAACTCAACCTCATTTCTAAAGTCTTTCCTAACACCTTGTCTTTTGTGTAAATGTGACGTGTTTTTGCATATTTAACTGGGCATACACTGTTAAGAAATCCTTTCCATCTTCTGATCGGAAACATGTTGAAACTCATTAAGACGTCTCGAATAGCGGTCAAAAGGATTCTATTTTGTCTGCTGTCGTAAGCATCGAAGCAGTTTGTCCACCTTTGAGAAAAAAATCATCATGATGTCATCCCGGTAGCAGTTTTTCTACTTTCAGAAAACGAAGATTTTCTGACTCAAGTGTTGAAATATTCTACAATGGATGTAACATCATTCGTGTTTATTCTTGGTGATTGCAGATGTCTCAGTCACCCGTATTACACCTTACAAATTTTAATACTGAATGTATTTTACGTTTAGGTTAATTGATTAAAAAGGAAACATAATTCAGTTATATAACCACTTTTAATATAATGTCCTTAAAAATTAAAACAATTAAAAACAACAAGAATGTCGAAAATAAATTGGCAATCAAAAGTAAAACATTTTAACGTTGTTAATTTTTTTAAAAAATATTTATTGTTATACTGAATTTATTAAATATACTCATCTTTGAAAACTGAATTTCTGATGTAAAATTATACTAAAAAAAAAAAAAAAAAAAAAACTCATAAGTTTATAATTTATTTATACTGTTGTATGATTTTCAATTAATTCATATAATATATTCTATGAATTTTTATTTTATGAATCAAATATAAACCAATTGAAATTTTTAAATAAGAATATGATAAAAACAATTTTATGCTTTATTATAATTAATTATTACTGTCTATGATGTTGAAAAACTGAATACTCAAATTTTGATACAGCGATATTAGATTCTTTGATGTTGAAAATAATATTGTATGATAAAGTAAAATAATATTTATAAATTTTTAATTTGCATTTTAAATTTTATAATATTTTTAAATGGTCGGAAATTTCAAAGAATCCCTGATACGATATTCTATGAAATTTTTAAATTTAATTTTATATGCTTCAATATTACAACACATTCATAATGTAATGAGACATCCAATATATGTTTCTCGAAAATTCAATGTGTTAAATTTAATTTCATTAAATTATTTATTTAATAATTTTTTTAAAAAATTGTTCCTAATATTGTTATGAATCCAAATCATTTTAAGAAGAATGAATAAAAATGAATCAAACTATTTCCCAGAAATATAAATATGCTATTTTAGTTATTGCCAAATATTAGTTAGTTGAGCAAAATATCTAAGTCAATGTTTCCCTTTACTTTTACGTAAATCGTAGTGCGTCGTAGCAGTTGGATGAACAACATTTAAACAACTGATATATGAATATTTAAAGCTTTCTTTTTGTAAGAATCAGCACGTATAGAAAACGTGAGCACACTTTTCAGTTCTTTAACCTAATAAACAAAAACATTCTGTCATTCTAGCTGTCACATATTTATTTATACTAAGTTACACAAAATTTAGTAAAACATTTTTCAGTGCGTCATTATATTAAGAGGCTCGATAGAAAAACTAGTAGAAATTACATTAAGTTAATTTTAGCGATATCATGAATTTAAATAAACATGCAAAAGTATGAGCAATAAGGATCGTAAAAATATGTTCATTTAGGGATCCATGAACTTAATTTGTCTAAAGTTAAAAACTCAATAGAGAGTTTTATCTTATTCATCTGAGTCTTGAACTTTCGACAAATTAAGTTACATGAATCCTTAAATTACTAATTAATCAATCTTTGTCCAAAAATATAATGCAGTTTTTTACAAGAAGTTAATAAAAATAAAATAATAAAATATGTATTGAAAATTCAAATACTTTTTGACGAAATATGATGTTAATTAACTCATTTGTAATTTCTTTTTTAAACTTTTTATTGCTGAATTTTTTTATAAAACTTATTTAAAAGGAGATCTAAATTTTTAAATGCTTGACATATTTAGAAGCAAACATGAGCAAAATAACAAGAATATCCTCAGTATTTAAACTTAAGGAGTGTGTTTTTTCAACTCCCAATTCATATTAATTTCCTGGATAGCTAAATAAAATTAGTCTTACAATTATTACTAGTTATTGATCTAACAAGTCAATAAGTTCTTTCTCTTCTTCATTGGCGCAACAGCCCCATTGTGGGCCAAGGCCGTCTGCTTATTAGCAGATTCAATAAGTTATTGAACATGGAAATTCAAAATTAAAAGTAAGACCACCAGCAGGTTTTTTAACATGATGCATATGTAATTTTCTGCTTTCAACACAAGCTAACCATTTTGAAAGCTGTGAATATCTCCATTATTGCCAAATAACCATGTAACTAGTGAAAGAGCTATTGAACACTCAATTCCGAAACTAACAGCAAGACGATAAATAGTTCTTCAATATTTCTAGTCTTTTTTTGTTTTTCTCCTCATTTGAATACTGTCCTAAATTTTTTTAAATAAAATTGAGAAATAGCCTTTTAAAATCCTTTGAGTTATCGAATATTTGAAATCCAAAATAAACTTATTATAATTTGGTTTTTAAATTCTAAATCAAAGCTTTCCAGTTATTGAACCACATGTAGCGCGGCTCTCTTATGAATGGCACTCAACATAAAGTAATAAGTAAAGTCATCTCTTTAAAGCACTAAAGTCTTTATGCGTTAATGTCTTATTTACTTTTTGAAATTCTAGTTGTATAACAATTTATAAAAATAATGAAAATCCTGTTTTTATTTTATTTTAGTACAAATATATATTTTTTCTTATGTATCATGACATTTATGATATTTTTATTTCATTTTTTTTTATAACTTCTTGACCTACTGAATGATATAAAAACTTTGGACGAAAAAGAATCAAAAGTTATTATTTTTAGGTATTTTTGCTTAATTTGTCATGATGGAAATATTAGATTGTTTACTAAATTTTTAATTTAACAATTATCAGTAGATTTTATACACAAACAGAGGCAGCTTTTTTCTTCAATAAATGCCCAAATAAAACCAAAATTTTGGGAAACCTTCTTCTAAACATTTTTCAAAGAAAACTAAATCTTCAGTTATTGTAAAAATTGTAAAAATATCAGATATTATAAAAATATCAGTTATTGTAAAAATATCAGATATTATAAAAATATATTGTAATTTAGAAAAAAAAATTGCCAGAACAAATCTATGTAACATTTGATACTTCAATCCAAAGGCAATAATTATCTATAGGTGAATAGCTTATGCTTGTTCTTCCAATAAACTATTACTTTTCCATTCACTTCTGTTTTTCGATAATTGCATTCCCATATATGAATAAGATATATATTTTAATTAAAATTCCAAAAATTCGAAGATTGTTTCTGGACTCCCAAATGTTTTATTTAATAACTCGCAGATACTCTTGCGACAAGTTTAATTCCAAATTCTAAAAGAATCGATATTTTTTTATTGTCACGATGAGGATAATCAATTAAAATTAAAAGAAAAGTCACCAATAATTTTATAAACACGAAAAGTCTGTGTCATACCATCATGACAATCTTCCTGAAAATTCTTTATGAATTTCTTATGAGTACTTATGAATTCTTTCTAATGAATTTTTTTAAATGTAATAATCCACGCTGATTTTGTTTAATTTCATACTAAGTAACCATTTGAAAATAAGTGAGTTAATAAAAGTCAAAATTATAACCAAGATATCAATAATCTGTTACGTGAAGATATAGACTTCTTTTTAGTTCCTGTTACATCAGAACTTTCTTCAGAGGAAACTAAACTTTGGTTTTTCAAAGAAAATCGCTCAAAAGGTCGATGAATTGTTGGACACCTCAATACAAAACAAATTATAACCATTGATAGATTAGTAGCCAGTGATAGGCGTGTTATTTTCTTCCCGGAATAGTGGCTTGTCCATTCACTTCCGATCACACAAAGGTTCTTTGTGGCAAGACAGATGCTGTACTTTATAAGTTGCAGATGCTGTGGCTCCGATTTCGATCTATCTGAAGTATATAAAGGAGCAATCTTCTTCGATTCTCCTGTTGAGACAGGGTTAACATGTAGTGTAAACTCAACTAAATGTAGTGTAAAAAGTCTGTGTCATACAGCCAATCTTTCTGAAAGTATATCCGAATTCTTTTAAATATTATAATTCATACTAAATAATTGATTTTGTCTAATTTCATACTAATTAACCATTTGAAAATAAGTGAGTTAATAAAAACCAAAATTATAACCAAACTACCAATAATCTGTTGCGTGAAGATTATAGTCTTATTTCTTAGTTCCTTTTACGTCAGAACTTTCTTCAAAGGAAACTATACTTCTAATAGCTTTGGTTAACTTCAAAGAAAATCGCTCAAAAGGTCGATGAATCGTTGGACACTTCAACACAAAACAAATTATAACTACCGGCAGATTAGTAACCAGTGATAGGCGTGTTCTTTCCTTCCAGGAATAGTGTCTTGTCCATTCACTTCCGATCACACAAAGGTCTTTTGTGGCAAGAAAGATGTTGTCCTTTACAAGTTGCAGATGCTGTGGCCTCCGATTTCGATCTGAAATGTACAAAGGAGTAATCTTCTTCGATTCTCCTGTCGAAACAGGGTAAACATGAAGAGTGTGTATCGATGCGGTCCAGTGGTGCGTTTCGCTTCCGCCTGTCTTGGGCTGGACTGGGAACTGTACTGAATCGCGCCCATGGAGTCACTGGGTGAGGACTTTACGAGAGCACTTTATTGTTATTTATCACACAAAAGTTTGACACAAATGAAACGATTTTGCTGCAATTCACAACATTAATTCCCACAATCTAACATGTGGATATTTTATTCCACTTGTATTGACTCAAATAAGAAGATGGTTTCCCATAGTTGAGAAATTTGTATACCGTTGACTGACAAAATCGAAAATAAATAAAAAAACTAGAGCATATGGGAAATATTCATGAGGATCAAGATTCTGCTGAGTTTTTGTTAACTGCTCGACATTGGAAATTTCAAAACCGATATGTAATAATTTTTATCTTTTTTTTTTTCTGAAAATCTAATAAAAAACACATTTATATAATTTCTGTTATTAAAATTTTAGATAATCTGAACACCTTTTTTTTTTCTTTAAAAATGTAATTGTTATTATTCTGTATATTTTTTAGACATTTATACATTCTGTATTACTAGTAATGAATTGCATAACATGTGATAACGTTACACTGTCAGAAAGAATTATAAATAACGTTTAAGCAATTTTTTTTATTTTATATCACTTTTATAGAGATCTTTATTTGTTTTTTTTCTTTCTTTCAAAAAGACGATGGAGAAATTATTCTTGTGATTAATGGAAAAATTATTCTTGAGATTATAATTTTTTTTTCTTCTAAAAAACAGAAGAATTGATTCATAGAAACTAGACACCTAAACAATTCTTTAAAATATCTTTGAATCTTGCATAAGAAATCATTTTAATAACGGCATTTTTTAACTTTTTACAACAAATAAAATAATTTTTTTTGTTTATATAGTTCTTATTCTTATGTATGATGCTTATTATCATGTGTGAACATGATGTAGTCCTGATTAGAGGACCATGGAGACACCAATAAAATGAAACTATAAAAAGTGAAGCTGTAAAATAAAAAATAAAAAAAACTAGTATAAATTATGTTTTAAAATAGATTAATTTCCTCGTGCAATAAGAGAAACTTTCATTTAAAATAAACGCTGATTTTCACGTGATTTTATTTATGTGTGTTTTAAAACAGGTGTGAAATATGTGTTGCTAAATATAACGATTGACCAATATCGACTCATGTGATGAATTCGTTTTGAATTGTGTGGCTTTCAAAATATAAGCAGATTAAAGTTTCAATATCTTCAAAATAATGTTTAAGGATTAGATTATGTTTATAAAAGTTAATTTAAAAATCAGTCTTCACTGTCCTGAATTGGGTAGTGCTTTTTGTAGTATTTAAAAATTGCTTCTTCATAAAGTTCTAGAGTTACAAATTTTTTATTTTTTCCTGTCGCTATTGAGTTTGATAGTTTTTTAGAGATTCTGCACTTTTGGGTTCTTATTTCGCCAAGTTTTCCCATGTTAAATAGAATCGCCAAACTCGCAGTATTTTGTAACCCAGACGGACATTTTATCAGCTTAGTAGAGAACTTGGCGAAAATCGCAAGAGAAAATATCGCTAAATAAACAAGCAAATCCCTAAAATGCAGAACTCCTGTTCTTGTAGTATTCTGTCCAATTGTTTCATAAATTTCTTGTCATATTCCCATGCGTATTTACCCAGAAAAGTATGTTCACGCTTGAAAAATTGAAATTCGTGAAAGGATTTCAGTTTTTGAAATATTATCTTATTAATTACAGCTATTAAGAAAGATAAGCAAAATATTTCACATTAATTTTGGGATTAGACAGATTCAGGAATTTTCAACAGTCTTGTATTGCATTATAGCATTATTGATAATAAATTGGATTCTTTTTAAATGAAACATATCTTAATATTTCAACTATAAGTTATTTGATGATGAGTCTTCAACTGTAAGTGATCTGACGATGATTTTATAATAATCAATTATTTTACATTTTGTTTTTGTGCTTTTTTTCAATTATGAAAAAAAAGTAATTTGTGTCATATTTGTACAAATATATTCGAACGTAAACTTTAAAAAAATTATTTCATAAAGCTGAAATAATAATATCTAGTTGCATTAATTTAATTATTTTTTACACAGTTTGAGAATTTTAGCGGCAAATACAGGAATTGCTAATTAACCTTTGTTCATTAAATGTTAACATAAAAAAGAATTTTAAAAGAAATTAACAATTTGTTGGTAATTTAAATACTATTTCTTACCTTATTTCATATTTACGTTATTTATTTTTACGTTAAAACTAGAAATTAGTTCAATGAAAGATTTTATGTATTGCATCTGTTTATTTATTATCCAAGATACTAATATTGTAATAAATGTTTATCAAATACTGATACATCGGTATTTCTACCAAAGTTGCATATGGAAAAAGGAAAAAAAGAATAATGATTTTTAAAATAAAAAAAATAGACACTCATAGACATAACATATTTTCACAAGAGAGAAACTGTGTTACAATAGACTAATTGGTTTCACAAGAATGAAACCATGTCCACTTCCTCAATTGTACATGCTAATAATACTTTAATATCCGTTTCTCATCAAACGTAGGATGTTTTGGTATCAAATATCTTGAATGCTTTACACTTTACCCCGAAACCCAAATATCTGCACCGTTTCGATAACTGAAACCGAACGACGACAATTATCTCTCACCAACTATGGATGCGATGCTATGCAAAAGCTAGTGTGTCATAAATCACCAGACCTTGACTGATGAACCTGGGTTGGGCAAAAGGTACTGCGACTGTGAGCCGTTATCGTTAGAAAACGGAGGTGCTTGACTGAAACGGTTTGCTGGTTGCCTAATTTGACAACAGGAACCAAGACAGTAAAATCCTCCATGGCGTCGAGGGCCGAGCAATTAGTGGGTCCTATCGCATAATCTACTTACAAACTGTTAGATTGTAACACTCGATAGTTGTTGTTGGTTTTGAGAGCATTAAAGAAACTAAAGTTAGTCAGTTAATGGTTAGCCAAATAAAATGGTTAAAAAGTGTATTTATTTTTAAAATATTTAGACTTTTTTTTTTTTTTTTTTTTTTTTTTTTTTTGTAAAGAATCCTGCTCAAATTTGATAAAGCATTATGTGTGCGAGTCTGCATAATGCAGAGATAACTTAAATTTTAAAGAATTGTCTAACATTTATCGTTACTCTTCCAAAACATTTCAAAAAGGTGGTGTTTGGTTTCCTTGCTGGTCCCTAATTTAAACTTAAATTCTTTTATTTTTAATTTATATATATATATATATATATTTTTTTTGCATTTTACTTTTGTTTATTTTTATTATTTTTTTAATTTTTTGAGTATCATTTATTTAATTTTAAAAACTTTACCTTGTTATATTTTTTATTACTAATCTAAAGCAGCCAACCATAATTGTTTACTTTATCTATGAATTAAGATGAGGAGGTTAAGAGGTATATCCCCATTGGTACTCCGTAATCGGTACGCCAATTGCCAGTTGGTTTCCTTGTTTTTGTAATTGTTTCTACTTAAAATTTCTGTAGTATTAATATTTTATAATTAAGTTAAAATGTATGTCACGGTGTTTATTAAAAAGTAAAAACTTTTGCTAATAATTAAATAGCACTTGCTGTCAATCTTTATGTAAACTTTTCAGTCAGCTGATTCTCTGATTTTACCTGAAAAATAATAGCTATTATATAAAAAATATTCTTCATTAAGTTTTCACAACAAGAACCAAACATTCAGGCTTCTTAATCTATTGTTCTGATGTCTACTCAAACTAGTGAAGTATTATTTCTTACATAATGAAGTGATGGCATTACAAGCTAGTTTATTTTTGATTCAATTAAATATTCTTGTAAGAACGACTGCGTAGCATGAAAAGGTATTCTTCTTATAATTTGATAATCGGAGGTGAAATATCGAAGTCCTCTATAACGTCCAAATATAGAATTCGTATGAGCAGTTAATGAACCTTATCGCATAATCCACTGACAAAAGACACATTGTAGTATGTGATTGCTGCTTAAGTTATCGTTGCGTATGGCTAATTTGAGTGCATTATAGAGATTAATGTGACTGGTGAGTAACATGGTTTAAAAGTAATTGCTTCTGAAGTGTTCTGATGTCCTATTTTTTGTTATGGTTTCAACTGAAAATTGGCCAAGCATTATCTGTATGATTCAGCATGAAATAGAACTCACATTAGTTCGTAAAAAAAAAGTGAAAACTTATGTTTTGATATTATTCACTGTTAGTCTTTCAAGTCAGCTGACTTTTAGATTACTGAAATGCGTTCTTTCTTGAATATAAGTTTTTTTTTTCCGAAGTCCTTTGACAGTATTTTTAATAATGTTTTTAATCAATAAGTTACTCTTGACGCATCATAATAATTTCCAAATGACATTTTGTTTCAAAAATTTAAAAAATACTATAAATATTTATCTTAGAAACAGGTTTAAAAATAAATAAAATAGACGTATTATAAATTTATATTCAAATAAAAAGTTATATTTTCAACATAAATATATTATTACATTTATTTTATAATCCAGTTTTGAATATATTGCATATATATAATGTGTGTGCGTGCGCTGCACTATATATATGTAACGTATGTATTTTCATATTATCTCTAGATATATTAAGAGAAAACTTTTAACATTGAATTTAATGTGAGAAGGAAGAAACACTGTTTTAAGAGTTAATTCTTAAGTTATTAGAATAAATATAAAATTCGAGAAAAATTGTAATAAATTTTAATAACATTATAATTAAACATTGTCTACAAATGAGCATATTATAATAGTCTTTTGAACTGATAATTTATATTTTCTGCCCTTATCATAAAAATTTCTATGGATCGATGTTATGAATCTTCATATTGCATTTGATAAACATTTCAAAGAAAGATTAATCAATTTGGACAATGAATTTGTGAATTGGTTTTGGTTTAAAATTTTATGCTAAATTAGCGTTGATAACATGATGCCTTTTTAGTTGGATAAATAAAATAACAGACATTTTCACAGATTGCATGGATCAAACGACAGGATCATTTGAATTTTAACTATTCCTTTAATAATTGAATTTTAACTATTCCTTTCATTTTTCCTATTTATACCTAACATCCAAAATTTACTTGACTTAAAAGTTGCAAAAGCGTGTAAAAAATTTAAATGCACGCAGGAACTAAGCATTGTCCCACACACGTATACTGTGACCTCTTGAACTGGTCTCAGATGCATTACAACCAGAGCAAAACGCGCATAGCCCAGTGTTCTACAATACCAATATTAAAATGGCGATTGCTTTTAATCATCCACAAAAGGCGAAACCGCTAGGCGAGTCTCGGTATCCATTGTATGGCTCCATGTAACGGTTCTGCAGTTAACATTGTGCAATTTTTTTACAATGAGTACTTAAAATGCTACTTGGTTCTCCGTGAGGGAATTTTAGCGTTTAATTTGACGAAGGACGTAATCTGTGGTGATGAGGACGAAGGACTCTTGTGCTACAGAACAATACGTCATCTCTTAGATTTCTTTGTGTGTATGTGGGATCTCAGATGCTATCTTTTTGGTTTGACAGTCGGAGTGCAGCCATTTGAAACGGAGTTTGTCGCTCCAGCACAGAGGAAGAGGCATGCCAATTGTTTAAAAAAATAATTATTGTTTTTGTTTTTTATTTTCTTTTTACAGCGGCAAGTGTGAGGATTGAATATGTATGTCGGGTTTTTTTTTTATATATATATTTTTTTATGAATTTTCGACGTGCACTGTTAATGACATTTATGTAATAAACGGTTGTTTCAGTTGTCTGAACAAATGTCTGCTTTGTCACGAAGTGTATATTCTTTTATTACTGTAGCATTTTTACTCAGTCAAGAAAGTGCGTCCTTTTAGTGTTAAATGTTGTCTTTGAAATTTATTATTGTTTGGTAAAGAGGTGGCTTATTCATTGAATAGATTATTTATTTTTAGTTATCATAGAATGATTTATTTTTAGTTTTGAGATCTAATATTGATTTAAAAATTTACCTGTCTTTATCAGAATTTGAATTAAAATTTCAGATATTGCTAAATAATCCCGTAATAGCAGGAAATTTACTGTAATTCATGTATGTATCTAAATTCTTTCAAAATAAAAATGGCGATTTTATTTTAATAAAATATAATAAAATGAAATAAAAATCGTTTATAAAGAATTTATGTATGCAAATGAATTGCAATAAATTTCCTGTAATCACGGGATTATTTAGCAATATCTGAAATTTTAATTCAAATTCTGATAAAGACAGGTAAATTTTTAAATCAACATTAGATCGCAAAACTAAAAATAAATCCTTCAATGATAACTAAAATATAATTAAAAATAACTAATCTATTCAATAAATAAACCACCTCTTTACCAAACAATAATAAATTCAAAGATTGCTGTAACGATGACTTAAAAGTTTCTTTTCTTTTTGATTTTTTTTTTTTTTCTTTTAATTTTGTCAAAAATTTTTAATGTATCTGAATTATTTCACTCATATTTTTCTTAAAATATAAAAGCTGAAAATACCAAAATCAATTATTTTCAAGTAATTCTTTTAATAATAGGAAATTCAGTCATAAAATAGATTATGCTAATTATTTGAATAAAAGTCAGTTTTTAAATGAGCTTCAGAAGGGCGATTGTCTTGCTATATTTCGCAAACCTTCTCACTAATTGTAAGAGTTTCTATCACAGCTAATTTATAGCACAATTTACGCAATTATGAAAACGTGTGGTGACAAAATTCATTTAAAATTCCCAATTTAGAGCACTAGAGCACTTTCTTTAAGGCTCTTAATAGTGAATATCATATAAATTTTTAAAACTTTTGAACTGCTTTTACACACATTTTGCTATTTATTTAGTTGCAGAAGTGTATATTTTATATTACATCTATGAAAGTAAGCTTGATAAAAAAAAAAAAAAAAATAACTGGGTAACATTTCAATTTTAAGATTTTTGTAATTATATTTGAATATTTAATAACTTGAAAAAATATTTAATGATCATGCTTTTTTAATTTTGAAAATTCTAGGAAAAAAAACTCCTGAAATTTTGCTGTTTATTTTTGAAAACAAAACAATTAGTCATCCACAAACCAGGTGATAAAAAATTATCATTTGAAATCGCACTGTTACCTTAACCCTTTTATCACCGCGTTGCTCTGCGAACAGTAAAGGACAGGGTTAAAGTACTCTCAATCGATGGTGGCGACTTTGTATTTGTAACCAATTCACTAGTTCTTGTCCTTCAACTAAATCGTTTGTTCCTGGGGATTACAGTATAGGTAGATTGGTGTTGTAAGTCTTCAGACAATGGCAAAACGATGAGGTGCATGCGAGTCACGTTTTTCTACTTTCGAAATGTCTTCAAGTTACGAAATTCTTCCGATTTAAGATGTGAAATTTATTTAAGACTTTATTTCCGCTTCCATCCTATTTTTTTTTTTTTACGTTTTATTATGGTAAATTTAATTTCAGGAAGACGATAATGATTCAGTGCAAATACGATGCATAGGGGCATATAAAATTAATTGTAGTTTCTTAGAATATTTCTTTTTAAATGAAAGTGATACATTATCATATTATATGTTTTTTATTAGTATATTTATCGCTAAATACAATTTAAGCACTTTGCTATAAACAATATTATTCATTTTTTTTATGCTCTCTATCACTGTAGACTTTTGCTTCATTTTATTATCAGCAAAAATCCAAATACAACTATTTTTATTTCTTATGGATATCATTTGTGACCTAGTGGAAGTGTGCTATAGACCTACCATATTGATTTGAGAAACGAGTAGATTTTTTGATGCCTATGACAAAGAATTTGACATAAACTACTTGGATAGAATTTTCTGGGTTTTCTCTTATACTACCATTGAAAGTCCTCCCGGAAAATATTACATCCTCTAACAGATCTAAACGATGAAGTTGACTCATTAAAATAATTCCAAACATCATAAAGATATCAAAAACTTTTGGATACATTAGCTATGTATCTGTGGCAAAAGTTCGTGGTAGGAAAAACTTATATTGAAAAAATTCTATATACAACGAATTTGTATTGTATACAGAATACTAATTCAATTTGAATATACAGAATAAAAATTGTATAGAAGTAGAATATACTAAAAGATAAAGTTGACCATATACTATATACTAAAAGATAAAGTTGACTATATATTATATATTAAAAGATAAAGTTGACTATATACTATATGCTACAAGATAAAGTTGACTATATACTATATACTAGAAGATAACGTTGAGTCATTAAAACAGTTCCATACATCAGAAAGATATCATAAACTTTTGAATACATTGGTCAGGTATTTGCGGTAAAAGTTCTTGATAGAAAAAACCCAACGAATTGTACACAGAATACGAATTCAATTCGAATATACAGAATACGAATTGTATATTTGAAAAACATTCTGTACACAACGAATGAAAATATCTGAAGTAAGTTGTTCATTAGAAGTAATTTTTTTCAGATAGAAAAGTTTAGAGGTGGAAAAGTCCTTCATTAGTCCTTACAATTTAAAGTTTTAACTTAGGAGCTTAAACTAAAATGCGCCATGAAATTACTTTTTGGATAATTCTCCTAACTCCATACTATTTGGAGCCGTGGACCATCCTCTAGACATTTTCTCTTGAGTGATTTAAGCCAAGAATCAGAGCATGCTTCTTTTTTAATCCTGTCATAGTCTCGCCAAATCTGTTGAATTGGTGTAATAATAATTCTAACAACCATAATTTTGAGGTGAAATTTGTATTATTGACTCGCAAAACTATCACTACTATAAAATTACACTGATAGAAAGTATATTAACGCTATTTTTGACCAAATATTGAGAAAGTTTTGCCGAAAATGACGTAGAGATTCCTCGTTCATGATTCTATACATTATGTTTTTCTCTTTCTATGGCTTGAATTTTACGTGTATACATTATGTTATTACGGTAAATAATTTATGGATTACTATTTATATATTACCGAAAGTATATTTATTATCTATGCTAGTATAACTTTGCTCGCTACAAACACAAACATAACCAGGAAATATTAACTATAAGTAGTATATATTTTTCATAAAAATATGCATGCTATTTAAATTTTTTTGTTTATTAGTTTTCGCTAACACATCCTAGAAATGTTCTTCACCAAAAATAGTTAATCATGAGAGACTGATAGAAAAGAAAATATGCAATGACATATTTTAAGTATTTCTATCTAATAACTAATTTTTTTTCTTTTATATGATGGTTTTTTATAGCATACAATTATAAGAAAAAAAATTATAGCTTTTTATAACTTAGATATGAATACTCAATATTAAATACTTATGCCAATGCTTATTCGCGTCCATGAATTTGTGTAAATATTCCTTTTTGATATCTATTAAACCCTTATTATTGTAGGCGGCCTAATAGTCAATTGACTAGCGCTCTGGCTTTTGGAACAACAGGCTTCAGGTTCGAATTCTGGCGGTAGCATAGTTGTTTTGTTAGTGAATGGGAATCCACGTTAAACAACAAGTCCTGAAGTGTGCAGAAAATGATCGTTGAGCGACAAATCAAATCAAACCTCTTATTGTAGCATTCCATACAATGAAATAAGCAATTTAATTGTAGATAAAGGGCCTGATTGACGAGTGACTAGTGCTCTCGGTTCCAGAGGTCTCAGATTCGAGTCCCGGGGGAGAAATAGATGTTTGCAGTGTTTCGGAATACATTTTACGCCGTAGGCCCCGATCTAATATGGCAGTACAGCGTAGGGTTGACAACCCTATCCCGAAAACAGCCAGCGTCATGGAGCCAAGTCAGACTTTACCTACGGGTGCTCCATCACAACAGAAGTTGCCCCTCCCTTTCCGTCTTTCCATGAGACCACATGGGTTCTTGGACTTGATCTAGAAGTTGCTATCTACCAAGTGGGATAAGAAACAATAACAATTGTAGATAAATAAAATCATATCTATATATATCTGACATCTGGCAAATATTTTTAATACCCATACATCAATTCAGAGCGGTTTTCAGCTGATAATATTTATAATTGATAATATTTGTTGAAATGGAAATCTAACATAATTTGTTTTTAATTCTTCTCTAGTCTTTATGTTTGCAATAGTGTTTAAATTTTTCTTCTTTTATAAGGTGGATTATAAGTTCGTATAAAAATAAAGGCAAACAATTTTTCCGTATAAAACGCGCACATTCAATATTATTTTAATGCAGTCTTTAATTAAATTGTTTTGATTTATTGAGTTTTTCTATTTTTTTAAATAAATAAAAATTACCTGAGGAATAGAGGGAATATTTCAACGAAAGGGGATTTTTTTTTTTAATAGAAAATATGTACATTTTTGTTAAGTAAAGCATAAAAACCAGTTAATTTGACAAAAAAATTCTGCACATAAATCAGTCCTTCAACATAACGCTTGATACACATTTTAAACCCTTGAAGCTGTTTTTGCGAATTTTTTTCTTCATTCAAAATCAGTGCATTAGAACATTATGCTAATCCCTTGATGTATTACTTAAACTTCTAGGAAGAAGGCAGGAAGTACAAAAAGTTTAATTTTTAAGATTCTTTAGGTCTAGTGAAGTTTTCTGTTTAGATTTTACGAATCACTAAACCACTACACATACACAAAAAAAAATATATACATATATATAATCGGCTTAAAATCCTTGGACCGGAGAATGAGTTGAGCTCTACGAAAGGTCAGAGGATCATGCAATTTTAAATATGCATAAAAAAATAACTTGGCAACAAATGCGTGTTCACACATCAAATATGTTTTTTTATTATGATTATATCCAGTTTATTGTGTTATGAAGTTCTTTACCCAATGAGTTTATTTTTTTTAAGAGGGATCTTTGATTTTAATAACAACACTTCATCGTCTTATTTAGTTACTTAAGCGAGATTTTCTGTAATGCTACTTATATTCACGGTCAGTTCTCTTTTCTAAACAAAATGCATTGTGATGTACAGTGTACATCTTAGCAGTAATGACTCTTAAAAAGATCTTATAAAATATTTTACAGATTTGCAAATAGTTTGTGTTTGGTAAGATTAATGTTAGTCAACTGTGAAAATAAGCATATTTTAAGAAAAGAGCAGGCGTTCGATTAATGTTGTTACGAAATCAGATTCGAATTTTCTAAAATAGCATTAATAAGCCTTCACACTTGAAAAAGGATGTAATTTTAAAACAAATCTCTACAAGATCGTTTAAAAGGTCTTTTTGTTAATTTAAAACAGTTTTCAATTTGCAGGAACTGTTTTATAAAATGCATCTTCTAACGTGTTACGCTTCGTCTGTTGAAATTGATGGTCGTAATTAACTATTTCTTTTATTTATGCTAAAACAAAGAGTTTCTCTATCTCAAAATTTAAAATTTATAGTTATATTTTGATATACTAAACTAATCCTATAGAACGAAATAGTCAGAACTATTATTGCAAAATTATTAATTAAATGTATTAAGTTAAAAATAAGAAGAAAAAGTCTCGATTATAAAGCTATTTTTAATTAAAATCTTAAGCCTTGTTATAACTTACTTAAAAATTAATAATTAACTTTTAATTCAATCTAAATTGAAAAAAATATTAGAATTAGAGTGATAAAATTCTAAAGCCTTTTCAATAATTAAATACAAATGTAATGAAAATAACTAAACATTATTTGATGAATTTATCAGTTTGTTGCCAGATAAAATTAGGGTAACTTCACCAAATAGAAATTTGTATTTGATATCTTTCATTATTATTATTATACATATAATCTGTAACGGATAAGATTTGAAATAAGAAGAAGAGTAAAGTTGGCATGACAATATTCATATTTTTTTATTCATAATTAGGAATGTATTATTCTTAAACAAATTTATAGTTTTAATTCACATATTTGTTGGCTAAAGAATAGAATGAAAAATTACAAACCATTACCAGTTTTTAAAATATTCAAAAGAATATGCAACTTTTAAATCTGCAATCTTTAATGAAATAGTAAATTTTTTCATTACCATTTTTATTACAATGCATCTTACTAAAATGTGGAATACAAAAGATTAAAAAAATGACATTTTTTGTGCATTGAAATTTAACATTTTTATCGTATTAACTAATAGAAATATGCATTTCATACATAAAACGATAAAACATAAAATATAGAGAATATTAAAGTTAAATTTCTTTTGTTTACTGCAATTTCCCTAGTCAACAAACTGTAAACTAGCCAGAATATTTAGAAAACAAGATTTTTAAGATTTCGAGACCAACTGAGACATTGCATGAAAAGCTAATACTAAAAAATTATCGTTTTCTAATAAAGTGTTGCCATTCGCCTCTTCATTTTAAATTTCGAAATTAAAACAAATGCCATTCTTAAAAAAAATAAATCTTTCATAAATTCGATATATTTTTAAGAAATGCTTTAATTCGTTTAAAATTATGATTTTTTTTTATTTAAATCGTGACATAAGTTTAAAAATTCGTAAGATTTATATTTAACGAAATATACGGAAATTTTCCCACAAGTCTACTGTTATAAAAAACAATGTGTTTAAAAGAAATAATAGCTTATATACACTAGCTCGTAATACATGCAAAACTGGGAATTTTTATTTAAATCACGATATAAGTTTTAAATTAAAAAGATTTATATTTAACGAAATATATGGAATTTTCCCATAAGGCTACTGTTATAAGAAACAATGTGTTCAAAAGTGATGCACTTTCATATACACTTTCAGCGCTAAAATAAATTAACACCAGTGAAACTGGAATTTTCCTTTAGCTATTATCCTCTAAGAGAACATTTTCACCTCAGTAGAGATCATCTTCACAAAGGAATGTTCTGGTTGTTTGCGGGGAAAATCTCACGAATCTATTTTCACTTTAATTTCAAGTTGACTGACCTTTCCTCCAGACACCTCATGCAACAATGCAGAAGAAGTTTTTGGTCCTCCTACGCATCACGTTTTGCATCGTTACGCCAAGATGGTCATTTTTATTACCGATTTTTCTTCCAAATGATAAAATAATAGAGCACAGCTCTCTGGATAAAATGATGGTATTTCTCGTCTTCAACATATTTGGTATAGATATTAAGGGAATGACAGGTTTGTTTTGGATGGTGTGCTGAAAGAACAACAATGCAGCTGAACAATGACAAAACACTCGAGATCAAATTGAGATAAACGTTTCGGTTTTTTTGCGGTTGGCATAGTTTTATTTTCCCAGGATTTGAATTGATATATTTCGACACCACACATAGAAGGAAAAGCAGTTGGATATTATCCGGAGATTTATTCTCTGTGTTTGTGAGCATTTATTGTTGTTTTGGAATTTATGTTTACACTTTTTTTAAAGCTTTTCTTTAGAAAGTTTTTTTCCACTTACTTTAGTCAACTATAGTCGAAACAAACTTCAGCTATTTGAAAAGTTGAAAGCCAGTTGAATGTTATCACTTTTACAAGTTATATATTTTAAACAATATACATTTTGTGTTTCTTCGATATTATATCTTATTATTTATCGTCTATTTAGAAAAAAGGAGTTTTGTATTGTATATTGTTATTTCTCCGAATAATTGAGAAACAATGAAAGTTGAACTCTTGAATTGAGATATAAAAAAAATGGCAATTATGTTTGTTTGTGAGTTTGCAAAAGAAATTCTATGAAAATTTATTTATAATGATTGTGAAATTTGTTTTCAATGATATTTTTCGTTCATACAAGAAAAATTCTGTTTTAAATATTCATATATATCTTCTATGAATTAAATACTAGAAGGCATATATGAAAATTTAAAATAGAATAAATAAATTGAATAACTAATAATTAAAATATATAAATATTCTTTTTCTAAAATTCATTTTTTATTAATAATCAAAAGAAGAAAATATGCCTCAAATTTATTTTGCGTATAAGACAATATTTCGGACTAAAAATAGACATTCCACGAATGTAATAGCAATTAAACTTTTCCATAAAAATGATTAAAAAAATTAAAACTAGTGAGAAAGTTATTAAATTGACATAAAAGTGTTCTTGATGATTAACATGTCAGGCCTACTGGCAGATTTCGAGACAGGAGATATTTTCTTTTTACGTGGTAGGGTTGTCAGCCCTACGCCCAACGGTCATATTAGACCGGGGCCTATGGTTTAAAGTGGATTACGAATCACAACAAACATCCCTGGCACCACCGGGACTCGAACCCTGCAGCACCAGTGCCAAAGCGCTAGGCTATTAGGCCCCACAAGATATGATTAATCTTACAAAAAAAAAATTATTTGGTAAAAATGTGTCCATATAAAATCTTATTTAATTAAAATTTCCAGACTAAAATGTGTTTAACAAATATAAAGACTTGCATTTAACTAAATTATGCTGAATAAAAACTCCAAATTTACTAATTTGTTTTCGTTGTTTTTTTTTAAACAGTTAGATGTTAATGTTATGTTTAATGTTAATGTTATATTAGATGTTTTTCCTTATTGAATATATGAAATAATTATCGGTACTGTTTTCGAAAAATAATTTCTTCAAAAAGTGAACTATAATACATCATCTAACTAATGGGAAATTTTGGAATTATAAATCTTTATGAGTTTTTAATCAGTATTGAATCACGTATCATTTCATTTCAAATTATAAAGTACAAAAGTAATTTCTGAATTTAGATTTTTTTGCATTATAAATATTTTAATTTAAATTTGACTTACGTTTAAAAATGTTATATAAAAATATTTTTAAATATAATATACATTTTTTTTTTTCTATTTTAAAAATGTATACTTTTCCTGTATTTTAAAATTCATAATTTTGAAATAAATGAAATTTATTAATTTAAAATTTAATTACTTATTGAATTTTGATTTAACTCATACTTTTGAAAGAAAGTCTTTCGTGCCATTGATAGTCGTCGTAAAAGTATTAAGTAATTGGAGGAAGAAAAAAAAAACGTGCTATAACTTTACCGTCTTAACTCAGATAGGAACAATTTCCGACAATCGTTAAACTAATTTCAAATTTTTTTTGTAAAAAAAAAACAAAAAAACTTGCGTGTCCGTCTGTTTCCTCACCTAATAAGACCAATTAAACTCTATTGTTTCAGTTACAGTTGTGGACAGTTTAAAACCGCTGTTAACGATGATAAAAAAAAATTTATCGAAATGCCTGTGAAATCAGTAAGTGCTGGCGTGACTGATTTCCCTGAAAAACAAAGTGTTATGTGGGACAAGAGTGGTTAATAAGAATTGACGATCGACTTTCTGCAAACAATTTAGTCGTATTTGTTTAGTTAGGTGAAAAAAATTAGCTAGAAATCTGGATTAGTAGATCACATCTATGTTTTATAAAATAGTACATATTAACAATTGAGACATATTTGTCCTTCATATTAATTTAATTAATTCCTCTTAATTATTTTTTTTTGCTGAACATCGGTGGGCTTTGAGTTCCATTTTTGTATGCCACGTACAGCTCTCCGACAGATAATGAGGGTAGGGCATTTGTCTGTCGTAGGACATTTGCCACTGACCAGACGTGGCCTGATGGCCAATTGGCTAGCGCTCTAGCCTTTAGTACCGCAGGTTTCAGGTTCGAGTCCTGGCGGTGGCAGGGATATTTGTTAGTGACACGAAATCCACTTTAAACTGTAGGTCCCTGTCTAATTAAAAAAAATATGCACGACCGTCGAGAGACAAGCCAAATCCTACCAGGCAGCCTGCCTACCCATGAGAGGCGTTTTACACATTCTTATAGTTGCCATCCAGTTTCATCGTTTCTGAAATTGTTGACTTGACTACAATGGACGCCACTTACGGATTGAAACCTGTGCCCTTTTTGCAAACTAGCTGCACACATTACTACTGGGCCACTATCGAGCAGTTAGTGTAAATAATAAGATAAATTATCATCAGTAATTTTTAAATATATTTTATATGTGTCCGCTTATTATGTTCTTATATTTTTCCATAATGCAAATGAAGACTAATTCCCTTTAAATAACAGGATAGGAAAATGTCAGGAAAACAATTATTCCTTTTCAATGGAGCAATATAGCGAAGACCTCGTGAGTAAACTCTTAACCTTTCACATTAAAAGCACGATTTGATACCAAGTAACCTGTTTTAGGAAATGCAAAGATTTAGTATAATCTAAAATCGAAACAAGGATATTTATTTAATAAAAAATAGCAAAAAACGTTTTAAAAGTAATAAAAAATGTAATAATTAAATGATTAGATGTTAATATCAATTAACAAAAATAACGAATTATTTTTGGAGAAAAAAATCCAGTAAGTCTCCAATAATAAAATCACTAATTAATTTGGCATCAAATTATTTTTTTAATAAATAGCAAATATAATGTAAACAAAATAACAAATAATTTTTTAATAAATATGCATTTTAATGTTTCGAATCGAGGGAAGTATATTGCATACATTGATTTTTAGTATTTCGAAAGAATCGAATTTGTTTGTCGGGTATTATTTACATAGGTCACTACATCCCAAAATAGGCAATACCACCCCTTAGAAGGCAATGAAAAGGCCGAGGGAGGGTGTAATTAGAAGGCATTTAATAAAAATAATGTGGCGGTGAAAGTATAAAGAAGGAAGAGAAGATTAAAGTAATTGAGTTTATATTATCATATTTAATGGAACATAGGTTCAGTGCAGTCACAAATTTGTCAACTGCAAATAACGAATTGTAGTGATGTAAGAATACTATTGATAAAACTTGATCCGTCTAATAATTCATTGATGGAAGCTTATCAGGCTTATCCTTATCTTTAGAATCATGTTGTTACTTATTTTGGCCGACAGCAACATATAGACCAAGTCCATGATGTGTGTTCTCATGAAAGGGGGAAGGACAGTTCTGTTGTGATGGAGCACCCGTAGGTCGAAGCCTGACTTGGCTTTGTGACATTGAAGAAGGATGGCAGTGCTTTCCAGGATAACTTTTTACGATGAACTACCTCTCATTTTTCGTATCATATGGAAGAAACCCCGAAAAACTCTCATCAGATAGTCTGACTGAAGAGACAAGATGCTAAACATCCCAAACGCCATCGAGTCTCATCGTTTTTCGTAACAGTGTCTACAACAAAGCTACCAGCGTATTGAACCTGTGCCCTAATGCTCACTAGGAGCACACATTGTCACTGAGCTACGAGTTGGGCTTAGAATTATTTTTAATATCATTCGTAATTTTTTAGCTTTCATATTGTTCTTTTTTTCCTGTATATAATGGAAATGCTACTATGGTTGGTTTTAATAAATTCAATCTTAAGTATACAATTTACAATGGCTTTATTTACTATGTTTTAAAACGTAGGTAGATATATAAATTTATAGTAGAGTACAAATTTTCAATTATATCTTTTTGCTTGTTTATTTAAATAAGGTATATTTTTTTGTGGGGGGGTGGTGGGGAATTTCTTATACTTTTTCTGAAAAGGTGAGAAATAAGTTTGGAAAATATAGGTTAATGAAATTTAACAATTAATCTAAAAACTATCTCAAGCATACACGAGCACCGTCTTCATATTTGATTTCAATTTCTTTTGTTTTACTTTCAAATTTTAAATGAGAAATTAATTACATAACGAAAAGTTCCGCTTTGAGCTGTTACAGAAAAAAAATAATGACTCGTTATCTTTCTACTAGATAAACAAATATGGAAAATTAATAAGTGAGTAAAGAATCGGTCGCTAATTGTCCCGGTTTTGGACGACTTGATTTCGATTTCGATTTAGGTCAGATGGCCCTTCGCTTTCTTCACGTTCGGTTTCCGGATTTCCATCTTGTTCCCCTTCATTTCAGTTCACACGCTAATCAGACGGAAATTTAACAGGCCGTAATGCCCGGTCTTCTGTGACGAAGGAGCAAGTGTTCCAAAGACTTGCAGAGTGATGAAATGGATTTTATTCACAGCTCTTTTAATACCCGCTGCTCGCCAAACAACACGTAAAAAACCATTACAAATTGAAATGGAAATGATGTTTCTAAATATATATAAAGTTAAGTATATGATGTAAAATCTGCAATTTCTGAGTCAACGTAGCATATCTTTGTCTGTATGATTTTCTAGTAAGTAATTAATGATAGATAAATAAGTGCAGTCGTTTGTTTTTGAAGATTTGTTCCAGTATTTTTAGATGATATTTTTTAAAATATAAGGCAAATTTTCAGCCTTAAAAATGGTTGTGAATTCCCATCTTAAAGTTTAGATTAATATGTGGGATTTTGTTATTGATTTCAAAATACCAGATACTGATTTGTTTAACCAGAGACAGTAAAAGTCAAATTGTTCTTTAGATATCACACTTATGTTCTGTGTCCTGCGATAGTTGTGTTCGTCTAAAAGACTCAGTCCGAATTCTTGAATAAATCAATATGAAATCGGGATATTCCTTAAAATATTGAGATTTTTCTTTATATAATAACATAATTAAAAAAAAAAAATTACAAAAACGCATGAAAATTTTAAAATTAATAACAACATTTACAAGATTTTAATATTATTGTAATTTTTAAATCACCTTTTTTACAACAATTAAAACTGCACCTAAAATTGTCATTTCCTTAAAAAATTCTTATTTTATTGGAGTAGCTCAATAATTAATGAAAACTCTGGATGAGAAGATGTGACGTGCTATTATGCTAAAGGCTTTTTTTCTCACTAGTTAGTATTTGCCATTACGGATGCTATAGATTGCATATTGGTGCCTGATGGCCGAGTGACTTGTGCTCGATGTCACAGGTTCCCGCCTCAAGTCTTGATGGTTCCATAGATGCTTGTAGTGGTTCGGAATCTACTTTAAACCGTAGGTCTCTGTCTAATATGACTGTTGGGGGGGCCTGACAAGCCTATCCCGTAAAAAGAAAATATCTCCTGTCTCGAAATCTGCCAGTAGGCAGACGGCCTTAGATACCTTGGAGCTATTGCGCCAATGAAAAAGATTGTATAGTATTTATTGTATTGTTCGATATTACAAGAAGTAATAGGCCTTATGTGCGGCACAAAACAATTTTCTTAACTTAAATTTTGCCCCATGAAGAGTTGGATAATCCTGCTCTAAACTTAACCTTAGTATTCTTTTATACAATGGCTGCCATAGAACCAGTTATATTTCATGTTTAAAATTTAAGAGCTTTTGGATAAATATTAATGTATAAAAATTTTGTTCTTTAAAACAAAATAAAATTTTTTTTAGAGTATCAACTTATAAAATCATTTATCAAGTTAAGAATATGAAAAAATAAATAAAAATACAGTTACTAATTTTTATGGTTATGAATAAATAAAAATGATAATATACTAAATGATATATATCCTAATTTTTTAAGTAAAAAATTAAATTACATAAATAAAAATTTTACTTGAGCATATTTCATGTAAAAAAAACAAAACATTTATGGTGACAGCATATTAATCTTCAGCAATTTTTTTATTTTGTTTTATTTTCATTGCATATATATATATATATATTACTAAGTTTATATGTTTGCTTTTATATAAGAAATTAAAGCCCCTTATTCTTTGCGTATATTGTTTTCATTTTTAAAGAACAACATTAATTTTTTATTTTATATAGATATTTAAAGAACTTATTTATATATTCCTGAAGAAATTTTCTTCTACAGAAACAATTAAAAATACTTTTTAAACGAACTAAAATATTGCAGTTTCATTTCTTGAAGAACATAAAATTAACCCCTGAAACATTTTTATAAAACACAATAAATTAGAAGTCCATATTAATTGATTACAATTCTTAAGAAAGGGCGATTCCATTTCCACTGCTTGGGGAGCAGCGACTATTTTCACTTTATTGTGCCTCTATTCAAATATTTAGGTAAGGTGTGGTTGTCACGTAAATTAGACCTGCCCAAAATTTTTTGGTGAGGTTTGTCCTCAGACTAGTTATGTCATCAGTCTCATTAAATAATTATTGATGACTCAAATTGTTCTTAGAAATTCTTAACACAAAGTAGTATGAATCTTTAATAACAATGAATCAACTAAACGTATTTTATTTCTCTATGTTATTAATATTGTTGATCATATGAATTAAACTGTTATTTGTAAAAAAAACTGTTTAATGAATAGATGTTTGCTTTTCATCGTATATTTCCCGGAAAATGATATGAAAAATGCATATCAATTTTAGTCATGCTTATGCATAATTTAAAACTTGAATAATACTACAAAGTTACAATAACTGAAATCTATATAAAAATAAGTTGTCAAATAAATAAAAATGAATCATAACCATTTAACTGTTATTTATAAGCAAACTATTCAATGTACAGATGTTTGCTTTTCAACCTATATCTCCTGCAAAATAATATGAAAAAGGCATATCAGTTTTAGCCATGCTTATGAATAATTTAAAACTTGGGGAATTTGTTGAATAAAAATACAAAGTTACAATAACTGAAATCTATGCATGGTTAGATGTCAAATAAATAAAAATGAATCATAACCCTTAAACTGCTATTTATAAACATACTATTAAATGTATAAATGTTTGGTTTCAATTATATATTTTCTACAGAATGATATGAAAAATAGGCATGCTTTTAATTTAGTCATACTTATGAATAATTTAAAACTTATTAATTTCTTGAATAAAAATGCAAAGTTCCAATAACTCAAATCTATGTATAATTAATTTGTTAAATAAATAAAGATTAATCATAACCATCATAATTTATAAACAAACTATATAATGTATTGATGTTTGCTTTTCATCATACATTTCCTGCAAAAATGATACGAAGAATGCATATCAGTTTTAGTCATCTTACGAATAATTTAAAATTTATTGTAACTTTGCATTTTTATTCAAAAAATTCTTAACTGAAATCTATGTACAATTAAGTTGTCAAATAAATAATAATGGTTAATTGTTTAATGATTATGATTCAATTTATCATTACCATTAAACTGTAATTTATAAAGAAACTATTTAATGTATATATATTTGATTTTCATCACATATTTCCTGCAAAATGATATGAAAAAGGCATATCATTTTTAGTCAAGCTTATAAATAATTTATTACTTAGGAATTTCTTGAATAAAAATGCAAAGTTACTTTTACTGAAATTTATGTAGAATTAAGTTGTCAAATAAATAAAAATTAATAATAAAATAAATAATTCATTTTTTAAATAATAGTTCTTTTATCCACCTTCATATTTAAATCCCATCTCCGTATGAGGAAGAGATAGAGTTTATTAAGAATCAAAAGGAATACAGGAACTTATTAAATATAAAAAAGTAGTATTTATTAAAATTGAATCTATTGAAGTTGATTATTTTGGGTAATTAATTAAGATTAATTTTGTCTGATCTAAGCCTTTTTGGCCTTCAGCATATCGTATTATTGGAATGAAAATATTTACTTAAAGGATTTTGCTTAGGTTAGCTGCACCAGATTATGGGATTTGAATGTAAAAAAACCAATCGTGTGTTCAATGAATTAAACCATTTAAATCGCTTTTTACCCATTCATTATTTAAACATTTTCTATGAGTTGTAAATATCCAGCTGAGAGCTTTGCAATGATTGATTAGAATTTTAAAACATGACAGAGAGTTTTTATTTATGTGCTTTTTTAAATAAGTGATGGAAGAAGGAATTTCTTTACAAAAATGCTTTAATTTTAATTATAAAATTATTTGAAATTCGAAAATATGTCGTTACTAGAGAATTTCAGACTACATTCTTTGTAAATATTTGTCCCATTAAAGTATTTTCTAAAAAAATTATAACAAATGTTATCTCAAGACTATATTTATTTCTGTCACGCACTTTATCTGAGGTCATTCGCCTGCAGTAGAACAGTTATAGAGAAGATTTAGTATTACTTAGACGTTCTGGTGTTCCCATGTAGTTCCGTTACTCGGGTAAAGTTATCAGATGCTTCTGTTTAGGATTGCTTGTAAGGAATATATACCTCCATACTTCGTAACGAATAATTACTAAATACATGTGGTGCATTTTAGATTCTATATCCATTCTGAAATGTAAAGTTAAGGACACCTCAAAGGGCCCGACTCACTCGTGGCTTAGTAGCAACGTGCTCCGCAGGTGAGCATTTGTTGCTGAGCTTCCATTCCCTGGCGGCTTTGTTGTAGACATTGATTCAGAACACGAGGAGACTCGATGGCTCTTCTAATGTTCATTATCTTGCCTCATTAATCGGACTACCTGGTAGGAGTTTTACTGGTTTTCTCCCATACGATACTGGTAGTTTCTCTTAAAAGTCTTCCCGGAAGGATTATCCTCCTTCTTCGACGACACGGAGTCAAGTCAGATCTGCGAGTGCTCCATCACAACAGAAGCTGCTCCCCCTTTACCTTCCATGAACGGGTTCATGGACTTGATCTAGATGTTGCTGTCGACCAAGTGGGATAAGAAACAACAACATCTCAAAAGTGAAAGATAAAAAAATCTGAACTCTTAAGCAGCTTCTTCAAACTCAATGGAGGCATATTCTGCCTTATTTATTTATAGTTATATTGCTCTGTCTACTATAAAACATTCCATTTAGATATTGGCCTGATTTTGAATTGATCTATCCCACTTAGAAGCTGAATGGGCATGATAAATGTTTAAGCTGGAATGTGTTCATTCAAAACTGTGGGGCCACAACTTCTATGTTGTAAAAAAAGTATATCAACTCTAGTCACAATGATGGGATTTGGAATAGCATTTCAGAAGTTGAAGGACCGGAGTGGACAGGTGAATATGACGTGAAATTTCGGAGCCTATAAAAACGGGAATGGGTCTGATAAATCTGTATGGCAGTATGTCTTAAATACAGAACTCAGATGTCACCCTTATTAGTGCTCAAAATCTCGATGGCACAACTTCACCTATCTCATTTCCTCAAAAGTAAAGGGTCATCTCAGTCTAGGCGCAAAGATAGGGTGTGGTGGGGTGTAGTAGCAGCAATTCAGAATCTGAACCGCTAATCAGTTGGTTGATTTAGCCTTAGAACGTAATTGATTTAATGGAAAATTCATTATTAAATTGTATTCTTCGACAGAGTAAACAAAAGCACACAAAATCTTGCTAAAAGTTGAACTTATTATAAGTATTCTTGTTATTTTTTGTGGGGAGGAGGAATAAAAATAGCTTTTAATGTTTAAAAATAGAATTATTAAAAAAAATTAAGACTGAACAATATTTAAATTTTTTTTTCATTTAAAAATTTACCGGGTCAAACATCAGCAATAGGAAACTCTGACGAATACATTTCCATTCATTGACTTGTCATTCGAAACCGTCACATTGGTAACGACAACACAAACAAGGGCTTTTTAAAAAAGGCACATCATAAAGAATAAACACGTTTTGTCAAACACCATGGAAACGTCTTCTGTTGTGATCGTTTCAATGTCAATCGAACCACATCGACCTTCAAAATATACATTTGACCTTCATTGCTTATAACGGAACTGAATGAATAATGTAATCCGTGTATGGTCATCAACTTTTTATTTTCGAGGGTAGCAAAGCCAGCCACTATTAAGGCAATTACTCGATCATCAAATAGTGAAATGAAATAGTCTGCCAAAAGTAATCATGGGATTATTTGGGTTGAAGGATATATGTTCAAAGCAAATGATAAGAGATAAAAACCAGTCTCATTTAAATATTAACTCACCCGAGTAAAAGTGAAACCAATGACAGAGAAAAACATTCATGACTATAACTGATGTTGTTGTAACTGAGGTATATGGGTGGCATTTGAATATTTAAACAGTATTCAAAGTTTAACCAGCTTTATATACCTTTTAGTAAATGAATTTCTTGGCCAATGTACATTAATTCTGAATATAGTATATTTATGAGTTTAGTTAAATGTTAAAGGCTATTTACTAGATACAAAAATTTCAGCTGGATATTAATCATAGAAAAAGATTTGTCTGTAACTCAGTTGCATCAATTAATAGAATTTTTCAATTATAAGTTTTTGATTTCTAACCTAAATGTAATAAAATATTTGATTTCTAACCTAAATGTATTTAAATATTTGATTTCTAACCTAAATGTATTTAAGCATTTGTAGATAATTTTTATTTCGATTATTTATCGCGGAAAACACTTTATTACAAGAAAGAGATATAATTCTCGATGAAAATAATAATAATAAATAATTACAATAAAAATAATTAAATAAAACATACATATATAATTAATCATTTTCTTCAATAATAGATTTTTATTGGAAAAATAGAATATGGATACAATTACATTTTTTATATTTCTTTTAATTGGGTCAAATTAAAAAAGAATATTTAATTTTTATAGTGAAAACTTATTGCAATTTAATATTCTTAGTCATGTACTGCAATGTAATAAAACAAAAAAGTATTTTTCACTTTTAAATTTCTCCTTGTTTTTAATAAAGATTTCCCTAAAAGATTAAAATCTTTGGAGTTAAAATGCATACGCATCTTGATATTTTAAAATTACGTAATATAGTTTCTGTAATTTTTATATCAGAAAACTTCTTTTTACCTACTACTGTCGAATTTTTAAACAAAATAATCATTTCTTATTATTCATATAAAAATGTATTTTGTTAAGCAGAGAATTCCTAAAACGATCTTGAAATTCAAAACACTATTCCTCAATTAAATGAAAAAAGAAGAATAAAAACGATCATAAGACTATTCCTAGAGAAAAAGAAATTAAAATTCTAATTATTCCTCAATTAAATGGAAAAAGAAGAATAAAAACGATCATAAGATTCTGTTGCGATAAAAATTGTTCTAGAGAAAAAGAAATTAAAATTCTAAGCTTCAATTAAATGAAAAAGAAGGATCATAAGATTCTGTTGCGATAAAAATTGTTCTAGAGAAAAAGAAATTAAAATTCTAATTATTCCTCAATTAAATGAAAAAAGAAGAATAAAAACGATCAAAGATACCGATAAAAATTGTTCTAGAGAAAAAGAAATTAAAACTAATTATTCCTCAATTAAATGAAAAAAGAAGAATAAAAACGATCATAAGATTCTGCTGCGATAAAAATTGTTCTAGAGAAAAAGAAATTAAAATTCTCAGCTTCAATGGATGGCATCATACTTGAGAGAAAGATACCGTGCTAGACAAAATTTAGTTTTGAAAGTAGGTTACTAGAGAAACGAACCTCTAAAACTGGCGCCGTTATAATATATAAAACTTTATTTATCAGGAAAGGTCAGCTACAGGAAGTTAATCGGAATTTCCAATAATAGGTCCAATAAACATATTGTGGCAACACCAATAACCTTTTTTTAGTTGCCATTAAATAACGAGAAAGAATGAAGTCGAAGTTCAAATTCAATGCAATCTTTTGACCCCAATTCGATTCCTTGTAGACATATAGGTGAATGTCAAGCGATAGAGAACAACAAACAAAAAGATGTGGCAATTTTGTCGTATGTAAGTGTCTTTCCTTTGACAATAAATTGAAAACACGGATTAATTATTTGTATTCGTATTCTTTAGTTCTTTATTTCTTAGAACAACCTGGATTTGAAAGTCAAAGATTCCATTGAAAAGAAATGTCCATTTGTTCTTTTTTTGTTCGACTTGGCCTTTCGTCATTAATGTGAAACACTATTATTGCAGTTTTGACACAGTTTACGATCTGCGCAATTTTTTTTCCAGTAAAAAGTTGTTTTTTTTATAAGAGACAATCAAGAAGAACAAGAACACTATTTTTTTCCATTGATTTTTTTTTTTTGACAGATACATGTTATTTGTTGTCAACGATTATTCAAATGGATCACCAATTCTTGGTATTGAATAAGGATCTTTGTATGTAGTAATCACTATAATTTCGATTAGTGATCTATTACACAATACAAAGCTGTATTGTATTTGTACGGTTGGAAAAATTCTGATGTTATGTTTAAGAAGGCCTATACTGATATTAATGTTCATTAAAATTGTAGTGGCGCTTGATGGCCGTGTGACTAGCGCTCAGGAGCTCTGTGTCATAAGTTTCCGATCGAGTCCCGGCTATGACATGGATTTTGTAGAGGTTGAATCCACTTTAAACAGTAGGTCCGAGTCTAATATGACTGTTGGACGTAGGGCTGACAACTCTAATTATTTCATTTTCTAAGAAATTAAAGCATGTTGCAAAAAATCACATTAATTTTCTTTGACATAAAAAATTCTGAAGATTGAATGTTAGAATATTATGGAATCTTTGATATCGTATTTTTTTTTAAATACATTTTAAAAGTAGAATTAATATTGGAAATTTAAAAAAAAAACATTTTGAATATATGTTATCTTGAATGTATAATATATAAACATCTTGAATATATAATCATTTAAGAATATTTTGTTTTGTTTTTGAGGCTAAAATATCGTTAATTTTAATTTTATCTCTATAATGCTCGTGTAATTTAAATTGATTATTTCCTACAACTTAATTAATTTAATCAAATAAAGCAGATAAAACAATCATGTCTGAAAAAAAAGGCCTGAGAATCGAATGTTTGAATATTATGGTATCTACGATATCGTATTGTTTCAAAATGCGTTTTGTTTTAAAAGTAGAATTAATATTAAAAATTCGGAAAACATTTTGAATATAAGTTATCATGTATATATAATAAATAAACATCTTGAATATATAATCCGTTTTTTTCCTTATAAAATATCGTTAATTTAAATTTTATCTCTATAATGCTCATGTAATTTAAATTTATTACTTCTTACAACATAATTAATTTTATGAAACAAAGCAGATAAAACAATCATGGTATTGGTTTTCAGTTTGTAGTCTTCTATGATATATTTTCTTTATCACATGGCAAATTCCCATTCACCCAAATACAAAGCAAATTCGAAGCTAATAGTATCTAATGAATAAGTCCTTAGTCTATTTATCTCTCTCTACAATGGAACAAGAGCTAAAAATAGCGATCTACAACCGCATAAAGAAAAAAAAGACAGCTCCATTCATCACGGAATTACGCGTGATGTAATCATCTGACTTCCTAGTATATACCAAGATCACGAATGACATCAGGCTTAGATCACATTCAACCTGGAACCCAGTGGCCAAAGCCATTCTTCTGGAATTCTACTCGCAAGGTGTTGTCGAGAAACTCGGTGTCAAAGGTGACCATTCTACGAGGAAGAAGATTTGAAAGTCAAGAATTTTGAAGAAAGAAACATCCTTTACTGACGCCAGTCTTTATTTTTTATTTTTATTTTCGACTAAAATAAAAAAAAAAAAGAACAATGGCGAATTTCTTCCACCAAGACATGTTCTCGATCTTGAACAGGGAATTCGTTTAACTTAATGGCATCATAAAAGAATATTTATTAAGCCATTAAATGGTGTTCATTAAAAAAAAGTTCGATCCGATGAATCATATTCTTTATTTAAAAGTGATGTTTTCATGGCCTATTTTACTTATTTAAATTTGTTCTCATTTGCTTATTTTACCTTAAGTTCAATATCCCTTTTTTTATGGGAATAGGATGTCAAACAATACAGATATTTTTTGTCGAAACATTCATTTTGTTTATTTTTTTCTTTCTGCTTTTACTGTCACTTGATTCTATTGATAGTTCTTTAATAATTATTTTAAAAGAACTTTTTCTTTTTTTCTTCTGTTTATTGTTTTAATGGCTTTTGTAATATTATTGCGTTTTATAATATTATTGCGTTATATTGAATTGCGTGATAGTCCGATATGTACAATAGAAACTTAAGAAATTTATGTAACATTTTGTTTAATGATCATGATATTCTTCAGTCAAATAATTTTAAATGTGTTTTCTGAGTATAGTTTTAGTTCTGTATGGGTATTTTGTTTCCATATTATCTTCTTATTTTTAAAATTTTCATTATTTTTAGAATACACTGATGTATATTTAAATGGCTATATATATATATTTATTTTCTATGGAATGAATTTCAAAAGTATATTTATTTTTTATTACAAAATAAATTTAAAAAAAAAAACATCTGAAATGTATCGTTATTTTAAATTTTAACGATAATTTTGTTCAAATTTACATAGTGAAATGTTTCTAGAATTCAATGCACTTAAAAGAAAAAATATATATTTTCCCAATATTTTTAGTTATTATTTTTTTATATTTTAAAATATTTTTCCAGACCAATTCCAATCAAATATTCCAAAATACTCCAATATATTAGATCGGTAAATGAATTACAAAAGAAAAAAAAAGAAATTTAATTGTGTAATACTAATATTTTAAAAAACTACATGCTGTTTGTCCCCTTTCACCCAAATTTTCATTTTATATTTTGGTACAAATTTAGCAAACAATTTCATCTTGACCCAAGAAAAAAGTTTAAAACTATAATTGGTCTTGTACATAAAAACAATTTTTGAGTCGAATTAAAGAATATTGAATAAATATTTTTAATTAATTTTGAATAACTTAATAAACAGTTTTATGGAATTTAGTATTCTGGGTATTCCAAATTTTTCCGATGATTAATTTAGTTTTGCAGAAGTTGAAGCCCTCTTGTGACCATTGTTAATATCACCTGCAAGTTCATTGTGACGGCAATTACTGCAGACACTGAATCTTTCTGTCCCGATTCTCTTGTGAGACTTCAAACTTTCTCAATTCGCAAATGCCACGAGCTATTTACCAAGCTGTTCAAGTCTCAGGCACAAAATAGTCAAGACATAAATATCCCATATAAATTGAAGATATGATGAGTAACCATAGGCAAAACATGTGACAGGTTCCAAATACGTGGTAATTTTTTTCATCAAGAATATATTCAGATTCAAAAGAAACGACGACAATAAGCTGTGACATTTTCTTAAAAATACAACTTCATGTACCAAAATGACAAACTACAAATACAGATTAAACATTTTGATAATATAGCAAGATATCAATATTTTACACGGGGATTAAATACTAAGCTTAATAAATCAGAATAAAAAAGACTGTCTAATTTTTTTGTCAATCGCAGCTGTTATCTAAGAAATATTTACATGATAAAAGAATAAAAAACTTACCTGGAGTGGAAAAAAAATGAAGTTACGAGATAACCAAATGATGTACGAGATTCAATGAAGGAAAGGAAAATAGGTGATTCTTTATTTAAAGATAAAAGAGATCTGTAGTAAAAAATAGATTAAGAACATATCAAGCAGGAAATTTTAATGATTGTATATAATTTACTTTTACCTAATTACAATAAAATAGTTAACTTTGTTTTTTTAACGACATTTCTAGCTTAATGATAAGACTTAAAAGAAGCAACTAATTTAATCTTCTTTTTTTCTTTTCAACAAAATCTACTTTTAATGATGTAGATAAAACTAATTTTAACTTTTCCCTTTAATTATATAACAATTAATCGCTTTAAAACATTTATTTTTCCTAATTTTTTAATGATTCTCTTTCAAATATTTTTTTTTTTTTTTTTACATGGTACAGTATTTAATTCCTTTTAAGTGCTTTTTCTTTGAAGTCTTGGTGCTGTCTTATTAGAATTCCTGATAAGTGTAATAAATATTCAAATTTCCTTGCAATGATTCAAGTTTCCGCACATTTCACTTATAAATGTCGGTAATTATACAGATTTAAATTACGTAAGTAGGTTAATTCTGTTTCTAGGTTTAGTATTTCCGCTAATTTTTATCCTATTATTCCAATATCCTTTACATTTGTTAATTTTAAATGCAGTCAATGCAGAAGTGTTCTAGCGTGCAAGAAATCTAAGGTCAGAATTTACTGTGGCATGCGTTATAGTCATGGCTTTCAGAAGCAAGGATCTTGGATTATGACAGCTTGTATCAGCATTATGACTGAATTTATCCCTGAAATTACTCTAGGACGGTGTAATCAATGCAGGAATTTTCTAGCGTGCAGGAAATCTAGGGTCAGAATTTACTGTAGCATGCATTATAGTCATGTCTTTCAAAAGTATGAAGGTTCGACAGCGGTTATGACAGCATTGGACAATACTCTAGGAAGCCACTACTCTAGGAAGTCACTAGTATATCTTGAATAGCTCATTATAGAACAGTCGATGAAAAAAACCAGTTCAAAAAGTTCGAATTATAGACTATTCAAGACATAATATTTGGAACACGAAATTCTATAGGTAAATAAACAAAATTTCGACTTCACACGATTCGATCAATAATGCGTATGGTAGCTAAAATATATTATTAAATTCTGTTGAAACATTTGCCGAATAAATTATGATGCAGCAATAAAATTTGATTTATATATATATATATATATATATAAATATTAATAAAAATAATAAAATATAAATGCCCGGGCCTGAATGATCGAGTGTCTAGCGCTCTGGCGCTGGGTGCCATAAATTTCCGGGATCGAGTCCTGGCGGTTCCATGGATGTTTGCAGTGGTTCGGAATCCACTTTAAACCGTAGGTACCGGTTTGATATGATGCGTTGTCTTGAGGTTTTGTCAATCTTCAGCCCTCGTGGTTCCTCGTTAAAGTGAAACTGCATATTACCCTGAGCCATGGACCAGTCGCCGCGACGGGGTCTTTGGACCTGGTGTGGGTTTTCCTACCCCAGGGGAATTTGTAACAACATATAAATTTCCAAAATTAAAGAATTTTAGAAGAATGTTTACATGGGTGAACATATGTTTAGTTTTAAAAAATTAATAATATATTGATGTGTACAAACTTAAATTTAATTAAAACAATTAAAGATTCAATAATGTTCAATTATATTTCTTTATTATCAAAAAAAGTCTTTGTGAACGACACTTTTACTAATCCTCACTTTCCACCATTGCATATGCTCACCAATACAATTTAAAATTACAGCTTCATTCGGCCCAAAATAAGATGGGAATTTAATGTTAAAAAACTTTATAGTAAAATAAAACATAAACATTCTTAATTCTGTATTCTGGCACCTATTAACTATAATATATACAAAAATATATGAATTTTCTATGTAAATAAATTTACACATTTTTTATTCGTTTTTAGGTTCAAAAGAATAATCGCTTTTTTAAGTATATTGAAATATTTATAAAACTTCTGGATCAATAAGGAAACGTTATAAATTTAACAATACAGGCGTAAGTTATGAAGTACCTTTGTATAACGTTCTGGAATAACAATTATTCGCTGAAACAAATACTACGTCATTTCGGAGGTATTCCATGAAAGCGGAGTCATCTGAGTCATAGAACTCTTGATGTGCCATCTCAATGTGCCTTCTCAGGGATATATCCTTGGTCTCATTGTTATAAGCACTGTCGTCACCATGGTAACCAAGAGGTCGTAGCACCTAGTAGGACGCGCAAAATACGAACGTCCGCTTTCGTTTGGGGTCAAGGCCCTAGCCCAGATACCCTGAGGAAAAGGTGTGCGCTCTGCCCGTACTGGACCCCTGACCCCGCTGCGGGAAATCGTTTGGTGGTTTGTTTTGTTTTTTTCGGTATTGCACAATGAATTTTTCTTCTCGTTTTTGTTTTTCAGGGAAATGATTCATATTTGGAGGATTAAGTTTTTTTCTGCGGTTGGGATATTTTGCTTCGTTTTATGTGCTGCAGGTCATTTATAAGTGAATCATTTCCGATGTTGTAAGATTGTCTGTCTGTATAAAATAAATAAAAAAAAGCTATTTTTTCTTCAGAAAGTATTAATGAAAAATAATGAAAAAGAGTTATTCATCAAATAAAGATAATTTCAATGATAATGCGTTCTTCTTTTTTCTCACTTTATCAATAAGTAAATAAACATAATGAACCATCAGTAAAAAAAAAATTTCAGCAATTTAAATGAAAAAATAATCCCAAATATAATTAACTTTTCTAATAATAATCAATTCACGATAAAAAATACATTAATATTTTAAAGACTTATTAATGTTCATGAAACTAACTTTATTGATGTATTCAATATATATTTGTGTTTTGAAATTGAAAATAATGACAAATAATTCATTATGAATACCGCTACCCCCCCTCACCTTCCCCAACAATTTGTCAATTAAAAAAAATAATTTTTTTATTTCAACATAGGTTATTATTATTTATCGTTATTATTATTTTAAAATATTTCCAAACTTTAAAAAAAAAATTTTTTTCACCTGATAATGATCATTAAGGAATGTAAAATTGAATAAAAATTTTGATGCAATTAAAAAATTCAAAAAAAAAAAAAAAAAAAAAAAAAAAAAAAAAAAAAAAAAAAAAATTGTAATACTTGTTCTTATTTTTAAAAAAATAAATAAATAAACAAATAAATAGTTATTGTTACTTAAACTCATTAGTAAGCTAACTTCATTGCAAAGGTGTATTAATAATAAATGATTAAATGTAATGTTTCTGTAACTTTATAATTGAAAACTTAAAAATATAAATTAGAAAAATCGACAAGCACTGCCGAGGAGCCAAAAAACATAATTTTTGAGGTTGAAATATAAATATGCACGATGTACTGGAAATCGAAAGACATAAATTATTGCTTTACTATTTTTTTTACAAATGTGCATGCTGTACTGGAAATAGAAAGGCAGAAATTGTTGCTTTGTTTTTACATTTATGGTAAAGGACAGCGGTGATGACCGTATTTAGTAGAGTTTATCACAGTATAGGTTCGATCCTGCAAGTGACGAACACTATAGTTACCCCTCTGATAAGAGAAAAGACTCAGTGGCGACTGTGGCAGAGAATCTCTCATAGACAGTTTGTCAAATTTCGAAAATTTCGGGCAGCTATCCAGCAAATCTTACTGGAGGACATTAATTGAAGATCATAAGTAAATCTTTGCATGTAAAAAAAATAATACTGTTGTAAATTTTTTTTGCTGTTGCTGTTACAGCAACAACTAGACCAAGTCTATGAACCAGTGTAGTCTCAGAGAAGGAGGGAAAGGGGGCAGTTTCTGTTGTGATGGAGCACTCGTAGGTAGAAGTCTGACTTGTCTGCGCGACGCTGAAGAAGGGAGGATTTTTATGGGGAACTGCCCCACATTTGTGTATCGTATGGGAGAAACCCGGAAAAAGTCCAAAAGGTAGTCCGACAAGCGTTTCAAGATGCTGAACATCACACACGCCATCGAGTTACTCGTTTTTTGAAACAGTGTCTACAGAAAAACCTCCAGCAGATTGAACCTCGGCCCTAATGCTCACCAACAGCGCGCTTTGCTATTGAGCCACGAGTTGGGCTCAGTGGCAACGTGCATTTTTTGGCAATTTCTCCCCTCAATTAGCAATTTTTTTATAATTGCAATTGATTTCTTTAATAGAAAAACAATACTAATAAAAAAAAACTTCGACTGACAGATTTAAAGTTCAATGCACGAAATTTCAATTAATATCGAAAAGCAACGAACATAAAAAAAAAAAAAAAAAAAGAATTGTATGCTTTCTTGATTATAATGCTAACGTGGTTCACTGAACCTTGAAATAAGTGGACAAAAATTAATAAAATACTTTTTCAAAAATTGTTTATTTACTTCGAAAGAATCCTTGAATAAGTTTTGTTTTTGAAAGGAAGCGAAACTAAATCGCCGTGTAATTTACTTCATACACGAAATAACAGATTTCTATTTATTTATTTATTTTTTTCCCCTTCCAACAACTTTTTATTTGCATACGGAGAAACTGTAGGCAGAGAAATGCCTTCGTTTTCCTCACGTTTTCCAATTAACATTTAACTTAGCGTGAAATGCGTGGTTAAGTATTTTCGCTCACTGGAATACATTTGCGATTACAGTTTTACGATTGTGGATGAAGTCACAGTGAAGTGATTTTTAGATGACGACTGAAATAAAAAGTAGTGAAACGGTTTCTTGAGAATTTGTAAAAGATTTCGGAGAAATTGGTTCCTTTTTTTCAATTCCTACTATTAGTTCACACTATCCCTATATATTTCTTTTCAAAGTTTTTAATCGTTAATAAAATACTTTTTATTCCTCCAATGAATTAATTTTAGTTTTTTTAGATTTAAGTTGCATGTATCTAATAATAGATGGCGCCAAATGTAAGAGGAAAATTTCAACTTTATTTGTAAAGAACTTTTCTGCAATATAGTGAAAAAAAAAGTAGCAATTGACTTAAAAATTTTTTTTATATCTTTTGTTTATGTGTAAGTAAATTAAAGAATCATTAAAAAAAATTTTTTTTAAGTACTACTACTTAAGAAGAGAATGCCAAGGTTTTAATAAGTAGCAAATGATTCTAATTTTTTAACCTTGAAATTTTATTTAAAAAAAATGGAATTCTGACATTCATAACATATTTATGGTTTTGGTTTATATAGAAATTTTTATTGTTGCTGCACAAAATAACAGATTTATATTTTTTTGTTTATATTTTTTCCCCCTTGCACCCTTTATTCCCAACAACTTTTTATTTGCATACGGAGAAACTGTAGCCAGAGAATTTTCTTCACGTTTTCCAATTAACATTTAACTTAGCGTGAAATGCGTGGTTAAGTATTTTCGCTCTCTGGAATACATTTGCGATTACAGTTTTACGATTGTGGCCGAAGTCACAGTGAAGTGATTTTTAGATGACGACTGAAATTAAAAGTGAGTGAAACGGTTTCTTGAGAATTTGTAAATGATTCCGGAGAAATTGGTTTCTTTTTATGTGTGAGTAAATCAAAGAATCATTTAAAAAATATTTTTTAAGTACTACGACTTAAGAGAAGAATGCCAAGGTTTTAATGCGTGGCAAATGATTTTAATTTTTTAACCTTGAAATTTTATTTTAAAAAAATGGAATTCTAATGTTTATAACTTATTTTTGTTTTAGTTTTTTCATAGAAAACTATATTGTTGCTATCACTTGTTAATAATAATACTAGGTAAAACTAAATTACTCATTTTTGTGATTATGTAATTATTATCAATGAAAAAACCTTTATGATATATTCGTATATTTGATTCGTATATTTGATGATATATTCGTAACCTTTATATACATTCATAGTATTACTCCGTTTTGCCGCCGTTTGGTTACTTTCTAGTATCAGTACCCATGTGCATAGCTAAACCTTCCACCATTTATAATGATGATCGACCAGAATAGTGACATTTAATACATGTTTTTCCTTATATGATGTTGACCCTCCAGAATAGTGACATTTAATACATTTTTCCTTATATGATGTTGACCCTCCAGAATAGTGACATTTAATACATGTTTTTCCTTATATGATGTTGACCATTTAATACATATTTTTCATGATGTTGATAGTGGCATTTAATACATGTTTTTCCTAGTAAATGATGTTGAATCCTCCAGAATTTTCATTTAATACATGTTTTTCCTGATGTTGACCTTCCAGAATAGTGGCATTTAATACATGTTTTTCCTTATATGATGTTGACCTTCCAGAATAGTGGCATTTAATACATGTTTTTCCTAGTATGATGTTGAATCCTCCAGAATAGTGACATTTAATACATGTTTTTCCTTATATGATGTTGACCTTCCAGAATAGTGGCATTTAATACATGTTTTTCCTTATATGATGTTGACCTTCCAGAATAGTGGCATTTAATACATGTGTTTCCTAGTATGATGTTGAATCCTCCAGAATATTGTCATTTGATACATGCTTTCCCCTAGATGATGTTGACACATCTGAATTATAAAATGGCCAACAAGTTAAGCGTGTTCAAAAGTCTTACGTAAAGAAGTATCACATATCTTACTGGATAAAAAAATGATTTAGTATAGTGTAAAGTTTTAAAAGCAATAAGTTATAAAAGTAAAATTTTGTAATTAAAACTAATCTGACATTATGTTATTTAAATTTCGACTCAATTCAAGTAGATACGTTTGTCTTCATAATTGATTCTATTCTTTTGATTGAGAAAAGAAGTTTTTCAAGTGTTTGTTTTGTTTGTTTCAAGTGCAATTCATCTATATCAGAAAATAAATGGACCACGAATAAGAGGTGAATGGTCTTCTGTAATTGCTCGCATAAAAAATGTATCTGCGACATCTGGTGATGTTGATCGAAATCTTAAATTTCCCAGTATCTATGTATTGTTTATATTTTGAGTGGTGTTATATTTGTCTTTTATTGATACATTGTAACATTTATTGCAAATCTTTCTACTAGTCAATTTTTTTTCAATTTTCCTTCCTTCAATTTTATCCCTGCTTGTACCTAACAAAGACTATTTTCTATTTATTTTTTTATTATTTTTTTGAAAAAAATAAATAAATAAATAAACGTTTATATTTATTTTGAATTGTCTTTCCTGCCAAATTTGCAATTTTTTACTTATTTTGTAAAATTGTCTATTGTTGCTTCTAGTTTGAAGCTAATATTTCCAACTCTTTTCAATGCAATCTTTGATGAATAACAATAGATATGTATGGTGTATTCGAAGATGTAAAATTCATATTTCAAGATGCTATCATTCGCTTTTAATTTTCTACGTCCATATTGCAGAAAAGTACTTTACAAATAAAGTTGAAATTTTCCACTTACATCTGACTCCCTCTATTATTAGATACATGCAACTGTAATATAAAAAAGACTAAAATTAATTAATTAAATTTAACTAATGAATTAATATTTGAAAACTGTATTAAAATCAAGTATCATCCACTAGAAGTTAAAAAAAATGTATTTGAACTTGAGTGGATGATAAAAAGTATTTTATGAACGATTGAAAATTTGAACAAGATATATATAGGGAGAGTGTGAACTAATAGAAGGAATTGAAAAAAGGTCTAGTAATAAAAACCAACTCGTCTACACTGACGCTGGTTTTCTTTACTCTTTCTAAAATTATATATATATTATATAATAAATTATCCATATTTTAATTGTATATATATATATATATATATATATGTGTGTGTATTTAATTTATATTTATTTTAAAGCTAGCATGTATGTATAGTTTAGTAGGACTTGTTTGTGCTTTCAACTTAAATTCACACCGAAAAATGCAGCTTGAGGAATTGTTCATTAATCAGCATTATGATATATTATTTAACTGAAATTTTTTTTTTTATAATAACTTTATTTACTATTACAAATAATTTTATATTAGATTTGTTACATTAAGATTCTCAAATTTTTTATAGTTCGATAGCTAACAATTGATTTGCTAACGTAAGAAAGAAAATGTTT